>OX596006.1:9722092-10045818 GCA_951394115.2 Drosophila phalerata | reverse complement strand
GCTGTAGAAAGTGCAGAAACACCTAAGAGGGGTAGGGACGAAGGTAGTCCAGGGATCTCCCCGGAAGCTGCTCCAAAAAAGTCGAAAACGCAAAAGAGCTTGGTGGAGTTAACGGAGGAGCTTGGAGCGCTTATCGAGAGCCTGATGCATCTCTTTAGACCAAAGGCGGTCAGGCATATCAACAATGCCCACAGAGATGTCCTTGCACTCGCAAAAGAGGTGCAAGCCGAGATTTTAAAAAGGCTACTAGAGAGGGCGGTAGTTGGGCCCGCACCACAGCCAGACAAGGAGCCACATGTTAGTCTAGATGCTGAGATGGGAAACATCGCTTCCCTCAAAGACACAGCTTCACAGACGTCGCCACCACACGTTCAACATGCGCCCGCCGCAACTCAACCTAAACGCAGAGCCGTCGGATCCCAGCCAGTTTCCACCCCCTTGGTAGCGGTGAGCAGTGCTGCCACTCCCGCCGCCATAAAGCAGCACCAGTGGCAAAAAGTTGGTCCAAAGGCAAGGAAAGAAAAGGTCACACGCGCGCCTAGGCCGGATGCGATTATTATCCAGCCTCAAGGAGATCTCACCTATAGTGATATCCTTCGCCTAGTTACCAGACGTCAGGATGGAAAGCTCAAAGAAGTGGCCGAAAATGTCAATAAGATAAGGAGAACGGTGAAGGGCGAACTGCTGCTCGAGCTCAACGGTGCCAGCAAGGAGAACACCTCCCAACTGAAGGACGAGATCAGTGAGGCCCTAGGGCTGCAGTCTGGCATCAGATCGGTCACACAAGAGGCGTGCCTGGAGATCAAAGATCTCGACTGCATAACCACGAGGGATGACATCGCAGCAGCGATTGCTGCTGAGGTCGGCATGCCCAACGTGGACATTGGGGTCGTTAAATCCCTGAGGCCGTCATATGGTGGTACACAGCTAGCCATTGTGTGTCTACCCCCCGTGCAGGCAAAAGCTCTACTTGATGTGGGCAAATTGAAAATCGGGTGGACAAGATGCCTGATTCGCGAGCGGACAGCGCAAAGGCGCTGCTACAGATGTCTAGAATTTGGACACCTGGCAGCCAGGTGCGCAAGCGTTGTCGACCGATCTGGTTGTTGTTTGAGATGTGGAGTGAAAGGGCATAAAGCAGCAGACTGCCAAAACGAGCCAAAATGCTTTATCTGCACAGAACATAAGCGCCAGGACACAAACCACTTTGCCGGCAGCAAGAGATGTCCCTCTGCTATTAGTGGCGTCAGAAAACCTACCCAAAAGTGAAGCTCCTGCAGTTAAATTTAAATCACTGCGCTGCGGCTCACGATCTCCTGAGCCAAACCGTGAGAGAAGAGTCGATAGACGTTGCCGTTCTTAGTGAACCATTTAGGACTCATGGTTCCTCTGAATGTGCCCTAGATGTCACCAAAAGGGCAGCACTATGGTTATGCGGCGATTTACCAGGGCAACTCACGGAGACAAGATCGGAGACTGGATTTGTACGCGCCAAAGTTGGTGGATACTGGTTGTACAGCGTCTACCTCGCTCCTAGCCTGTCCCTCTCAGAGTTCACCAGCATCCTCGACACATTGGTGGCTGATGCCAGGGGTCGACACCCAGTGGCCATCGGGGGCGACTTCAACGCGTGGGCCGAAGAGTGGGGCAGCGTCACAACCAATGAGAGAGGCAGAGTCGTTCTGGAGTCTGTTGCATCACTGGACCTCACGCTCCTTAATCATGGTGTACAGCATACGTTTAGCAGAGCAGGAGCCGGCTCGATAGTGGACCTCACATTTGTCAGCAGCTCTCTGTTTAATGCATCGAGCTGGAGAATCAGCAATGCGTACACAGCGAGCGATCACATGGCAATCCTGTGCACTATCGGGCAGCAGACAGCTACTAGCCAGCAACCGGCACCAAGATGGAAGCGCTATCGCGAAGACAACCTCAACATGCAGCTTTTCTCGGATCAGATGACTAATCTCACAGCAGAAGGGCCAGCGGAGCGCATGGCAAACATAGTTATGGATCATCTGGAGTCGGTTTGCAATGCCACCATGGTCCAAAGGAAGCACTATGTGCGGCACCATTTGCCCGTGTACTGGTGGAACGAGAGCATTGCTGAACTTCGTCGCGGATGCAATCACGCACTTCGCCGCTACCAGCGTTCTCGTGGGAGAGGCGACTTCATGCAGTGGCAAAATACGTTCCGGGCTTGTAGGCGTGCTCTCAAAACGGCCATAAGGGAAAGCAAGCGCAAATGCTTTCTGGATCTCTGCGATTCTGCCGAGCGCGACCCGTGGGGTAGGGCTTACAAAATTGTAGCCAAAAGGCTGAGCGCGTCTAGGCAGGCTCCGCCCTCGGACGCTGAACAGGTTAGAGCTATTGTGGCAGAGCTATTCCCGCGTATAGAGGATGGCAATGACGGTGTCTCAATCTTTCCTGAGCCCAACAGCAATGTGACCATTGTAGAAGTCACTTCTGATGAAATCATCACTACAGCCAGGAGCGCGAAATCAAGCAAAGCGCCGGGGCCGGATTCAATCCCCAACAGCGCCCTTAAGCTAGCGCTTTCTCTTCGTCCAGATATCTTTGTGGACCTGTTCAACAAGTGTCTGCGTGAAGGCGTTTTTCCAGACAGGTGGAAGGCGCAGAAGCTTGTTCTTATCCCTAAACCTGGTAAGCCGCTAGGTGTCGCGTCTTCGTATAGACCGATTTGCCTCATCGACACGGCGGGAAAGCTACTCGAGAAGGTGGTATGCTCGCGTCTGGAGAAAGCCATCGCGGATGCGGGTGATCTCTCACCTCAGCAGTATGGGTTCCGCAAGGCCAGATCCACTGTTGACGCCATTCAAAGGGTCGTGGACATCGCTTCGAACGCAATATCTGGTACTCGATGGAAGGGAGGCGCCAAGAAGTATTGTTTGATGGTCACCTTAGACATTCGGAATGCGTTTAATACGGCGAGGTGGAGTTGCATCCTTCGGGCATTGGCGTCCTTCCACATACCGGAGTACCTGCTACGCATCGTGCAGAGCTATTTTGAGAGGAGGGTGCTTATGTTCGACACACCCGACGGTACGGAGCAGTACACGGTGTCTGGAGGAGTCCCGCAGGGATCAGTGCTGGGACCGTTGCTCTGGAATGCAATGTATGACGGTATCTTGCGTCTCAGGCTCCTCGACGGAGTCCACGTTATAGGCTTCGCCGACGACGTAGCAGTCCTTATAGTGGCAAAGGAGCTGCCGGTAGTCGAGGCGATCTGCAACCAGACGATTGAACTTATTCAAAGCTGGCTGGCACTTGCGGGCCTTGAGCTTGCACCGCACAAAACGGAGGCAGTTTTGATGAGCAGCCGCAAGAAAGTTGAGACGGCCAATATCCTTGTTGCGGGTACGGCTGTACAATCGAAGAGAGCGGTAAAATACCTGGGTGTGATGATAGACACAAGGCTGTGCTTCCGCGAACACTTGGCCTACATCAGCTACAAGGCAGCGTCCGTCAACTGCGCCCTCTCAAGGCTCATGTTGAATACCCGGGGCCCCAAGCAATGGCGAAGAAATCTCCTGACTAGCGTCACTAGGTCGGTAATGCTGTATGCGGCACCAGTCTGGGTTAATGCTCTCCGAACGCCGAGCTATTCGCGCAGCTTGACAGCAACCCACCGCCTCTCTGCACTACGTATTATCTGTGCATTCAGAACCGTGTCAGATGAGGCAGCCTACGTAATCTCGGGAGTGGCACCTATTGAATATATTGCGGATGAGAGGGCCTCCTTCTACCGGGAGACTCATGGTAGAAGTCTTTCGCCAGCGCTTAAGCAAGAAGTGCGCACTACATGCAAGCAACAGACCCTAATGAAGTGGCAACGTCGATGGGATGCATCGCCAAAAGGACGCTGGACACACCGTCTTATCCCTAACATTGAAGACTGGATCAACAGGAAGCACGGTCAGGTCAACTTCTACTTGACCCAGCTCCTGACCGGCCACGGTTGCTTCAGGAGCTATCTCCATCGGTTCGGGCATGACTCCTGTGCGGGTTGCCCATCATGTGGTCTTCACATTCAGGAAAACGCCGAGCACACCTTCTTCGTATGTGACAGATTTAGAACCCATAGAGTCCTGCTTGAAAGCGTCTTGGGCTGTGCAATCTCAGTGGATAACTTGGTCGCACTTATGCTAAACTCGCCGGAGCACTGGGACGCGATAAGCAATTTCGCTGCGTCGATTTTAGTAGCGCTACGCGCTGCTGAACGCGAAAGAAGAGCGCTGGCCTAGGTGACGCTTTTACCTTTGTGACGCAATGCTTCGCGGCCGTACCACAAAGGCAAGCTAACCTGGTCCCCTTAATATATTATTTTGTAACTGTATATACTATCAATAAAGAATTAAAAAAAAAAAAAAAAAAAAAAAACATACACACACATACATACTCATACACACACATACATACGTTCACTCATACACACATACATATACACAAAAGCAGGAAGAGATTCAGTGATAGATTTGACTTTCGCCAGCCCCATTCTAGCAAGAATTTCCAAGGGGTCTGTATCCAATGTATACACACACAGCGATCATCAAGCAATCATCTGTACTGTTGGATCAAATCTGCAAATGAGAAGAGTGCCGCCGTTCAGGACTTGGAATCCGGAGACACTAGATGAGGAAGTCCTCTTTCTTATGATGAACATCGCTCACATACATCCCAGTGAAAACGAGGACGAGTACGCAGACGGGGTCGCGTTGGCGATTAAGAATGCCTGTGATACCTCTATGGTACAGCGGAGGAAAGGATGCTGCAACCGCAAGCCAGTTCATTGGTGGAGCAATGACATTGCAGATGCGAGGAGACAATGCCATGCAGCAAGACGTCGCCAACAACGTGCGAGAGGAGGGCCACATTTTGTACAGCTGCTAGAGGATTACAGAGTGGAGCGAGCCATCCTCACCAAGGCCATCAAACGCAGCAAATCGAGATGCTGGAAGGAGCTATGCGACGAAGCAGATGAGCAACCTTTTGGAACAACATATAAGTAGGTCATGGGAAAGTTTGCAAGGCGCCCGATGCCTACAGACCCGGACAAGCTACGTAGTATTGTTGATGCATTGTTCCCGGAACACCCTAGAGCCGATCTCATGACCGAAGCGACAAGAGCAGCACCGAGATACACAGAGCCAACCGAAATAATAGAGGCAGCAGCACACATGCAATCAGGCAAAGCCCCAGGACCAGATGGAGTCCCCTCGCGGGTCATCAAGCTCATTGCAGCAAAATACCCGCGACTTTTTGCGCAACTGTTCAATACCTGCATAAGGGAGCGGACAGTGCCAAAGATGTGGAAATTGCAGGGGCTGGTGTTGCTGCCGAAAGGATGCAATGTGGATGATCCATCTGCGTACAGGCCACTGTGCATGCTAGACGTTGTGGGCAAGTTATTTGAGCGCATCGTTTGCAACAGACTGGAAGAAGAACTGGAAGAAAGAAGGGGCCTTTCGGACTGGCAGGTTGGTTTCCGGAAGAAGCGGAGCACAGTTGATGCTATCAAGGTCGTAGTCGATATAGGTAGCAAAGCAAGAGCGGGAGAGCGATGGAGAGGAGGGAAAAGGCAGTACTGCCTCGTAACAACGCTTGATGTGCGCAATGCATTTAACTCTGCAAACTGGACCTCCATTATGAGCGCACTGCACCACCTGAGGATATCCGAGTACATTGTGAGCACAGTAAGCAGCTACTTTCGGGATCGAGTACTGTTGTATGATACCTCCTGCGTCCGTGTACAGCATAGGATATCTGGTGGCGTCCCTCAAATATCAGTTTTGGGTCCAACGCTATGGAACGACATGTATGACGCGGTGCTAAGGCTACCAACCCCGCTGGGCACCCGCATCGTTGGCTTCGCCGATGACATTGCCATTGTCACAGTGGCAAAGGAGCTTAGAGATGTGGAGACTAGTACAAATATTGCCATAGAACAGGTAACAAGCTGGGAAGCAATTCCCTCTCCTTAGCTGGCCACAAGACAGAAGCAGTCCTCATAAGCAGCAGAAAGGTCGTAGAATGCGCTACCATCGAAGTTGCAGGTTGCACAATAACTTCGAAGCCGGCCATAAAATACCTGCGCATCCAGCTGGACCACAGGCTAACCTTCAAGCATCACTTGGAATACGTTGCAAGCAAGGCGACAAAGGCGACGACCGCACCTGCTGGCATAATGGCGAATGTCGGAGGCCCTCGTCAGCGAAGTAGGCGACTAATATCCAACGTGGTAAGATCCATTATACTGTACGCAGCACCAATATGGGCACCTGCAATGTCAGTCCAATCGTACGGGCAGGCATGTAAGGCGGCATATCGCACATGCGCGCTAAGGGTGCTCAGTGCCTTTCGTACTGTCTCTGACGACGCAGCACTGGTGCTTGCTGGAATGATCCCCCTGGACCTGCTAGCTGAGGAAACCAGGTGCAACAGATCCCCAACGGCAAAGAGGAAGGCGACTTTAGCGAAATGGCAGGAGAGATGGAGAACTGCTACTAACGGCAGATGGACCAAAAGTATTGTCCCGGACATACGGCCGTGGGTGAGTAGAAAGTACAGACAAGCCGACTGTTACTTGACCCAGCTACTGACAGGACATGGGTGTTTTAAATCGTATCTATATAGGTTTAAGCACGAGACGAACCCTTTTTGTACACACTGTGCAGGGGTTATTGAAGACGCAGAACATGTCCTTTTTGTCTGTCCTAGATTTTCTGCTGATCGGGAAGAGCCTTAATATTGGGAGGAATTTCTTAGTCACTGACTTTATAGATATCCTACTTAGCTCGCAAAACAATTGGGTCGCTGTAACCCACATGGCAGCAGAAATTATGAAATCTTTGCGTCGCGCTGAAAGACAGAGCAATTCGAATTCAAACTCTAGATGAGACTCTAGACCAGGCTATCATGCCATCTCCCCCTCGTGAGGTAATACTTAGCGGTGGTTCCGCGAGAGGGAAACGGAGAGTAGGGGTGGTTTTAGTGCTTTCCCCCCAATCCAAAAAAACAAGAAAAAAAACATACATTTACATATACATACACATATATACACACATATACACCCTGAAGAACTGAATTTCCTTTTTCTTGATTTTCACTTACGTTTCAATGATGTTGTTGTTAGTTTTGTAATAATTCTGCCAGTGTCAACAGGCCGCTGCTTTTTCGAAATTTGATCCAATTGCTACATTATTGTCAGACAAAACGTTTCAACGTTAAAAAAATTGATTTTTTTTACAGATATTGCTTTTATACCGTATCATCCATTCATGATACAGCGTTTTCGGAAATCGAAAAAAAGTGAAATTCACTCCACTCTAATACATACATACACACATCCATTCAGACAGGCATCCATACCCAGAAGAACTGTCCTCAAAGAAATATTGAGGAAAAGTTGAGGAACATTCCCTGCTCATTGAGGAATAAGGAAGCTTCCCTATACATTTCTCAACGTTTCCCTACCAAGAAACGTTGGGGACTCCTCGGGGAACTCTGCCAAGAAATCCTTAGGCACTAAACTAAAAAAAAAATTATTTCAAATGTTTTTTTTTAATTTTGAGTCTTTTTTATTTTATTTTAGTTTCTTTATTTGCTTTACTATAACTTTTTATACCCAGAGCCCATTAAAAATGGGCAAAAAAGGGTATAATGCATTTGGCAGAATGTATGTAACAGGCAGAAGGGGGCGTGGCAGACCCCCAAAAGTATATATATTCTTGATCAGGATCAACAGTCGAGTCGATTGAGCCATGTCCGTCTGTCTGTCCGTCTGTCTGTCCGTCTGTCCGTCTGTTTGAACGCGTCGATCTCAGAAACCATAAGAGCTTGAGACTTCAAACTTGGAATGTAGGTTCCTGGATACCGTACGCAGATCAAGTTTGTTTTTATTTTTGGATCGGACAACTATATAATATAGCTGCCATAGGAACGATACATCGAAAATTAAGTTTTAGTATGAAAAGCTTCTTCAATTTTTGAAATATCTCAACCAATCTCACACGATATACATTTGGGGTGGTATTATACATCCTGACCAAATTTGGTTAAAGTCGGCCCACTATATGATATAGCTGTCATAGAGACGCTCTGCCGAAAATCAAGCATATGTATGAAATAGTTTTTTGTTTTTTGAGATATCGTAACCAAACTGTTAAAATATGCATCTGGGCTGGTATT
Organism: Drosophila phalerata; assembly: GCA_951394115.2. NCBI lineage: Eukaryota > Metazoa > Arthropoda > Insecta > Diptera > Drosophilidae > Drosophila > Drosophila phalerata. The sequence continues at coordinate 10,037,610 of OX596006.1, read as the reverse complement.
ATACATCCTCACCGAATTTGGTCCAAATCGGAACACTATATCATATAGCTGCCATAGAGACGCTCAGTCGAAAATCAAGTTTAAGTAAGAAAAAGTTTTTTGTTTTTAGAGATAGCCTAACCAAACTGATAGAATGAACATTTAAGTTCGTCTCATATATTCTGGCCAAATTTGGTTCAGATCGGACCACTATATCATATAGCTGCAATAGAGACGTTCAATCGAAAAGTAAGTGTTAGTATGAAAAATGTTTTGGTTTTTTGAGATATCTTAACCAAACTGATAGAATATGCATTTAGGTTGGTTTTGTACATTCTGATCAGATTTGGTTCAAATCGGTTCCATTTATCATATAGCTGCCACAGGAACAATTGGTCGAAAATCAAATTTTATAAAAGAGTACCTGGGCTCAGGGTATTCTACTGTCGAGCGTGCTCGACTGTAGCCGCACCTCACCGCGAGCGAAGCGAGCAGGGGGCGGAGCCCCCTTGTTATACCCTGAGCCCTTTAAAAATGGGCAAAAAAGGGTATAATGAATTTGGCAGAATGTATGTAACAGGCAGAAGGGGGCGTGGCAGACCCCCAAAAGTATATATATTCTTGATCAGGATCAACAGTCGAGTCGATTGAGCCATGTCCGTCTGTCTGTCCGTCTGTCCGTCTGTTTGAACGCGTCGATCTCAGAAACCATAAGAGCTAGAGACTTCAAACTTGGTATGTAGGTTCCTGGATACCGTACGCAGATCAAGTTTGTTTTTATTTTTGGATCGGACAACTATCACATAGCTGCCATAGGAACGATACATCGAAAATTAAGTTTTTGTATGAAAAGCATCTTTAATTTTTGAGATATCTCAACCAATCTCACACGATATATATTTGGGGTGGTATTATACATCCTGACCAAATTTGGTCAAAATCGGCCCACTATATCATATAGCTGTCATACAGTCGCTCTGCCGAAAATCAACTTTTAGTATGAAAAGGTTTTTTGTTTTTTGAGATATCGTAACCAAACTGATAGAATATGTATCTGGGCTGGTATTATACATCCTGACCAAGTTTGGTCAAAATCGGCCCACTATATCATATAGCTGTCATACAGACGCTCTGCCGAAAATCAAGTTTAAATAAGAATAAGTTTTTTGTTTTTAGAGATATCCTAACCAAATTGATAGAATATGCATTTATGTTCGTTTTGTACATTCTGACCAGATTTGGTTCAGATCGGTTCCATATATCACATAGCTGCCAATGGAATAATTGGTCGAAAATCAACATTTATAAAAGAGTACCTGGGTATCCTACTGTCGAGCGTGCTCGACTGTAGCCGCACCTCACCGCGAGCGAAGCGAGCCGGGGGTAGGCGAGCGAAGCGATAGGGGGCGGAGCCCCCTTGTTTTTTTTTCTTATTGATGTATATTGTATTAAATTTTTGTTTTTTCATGGCTGTTCTTAGTGGTATTCCAACCGGGGACCCCGAACTGAAAAGTTCTGTTTCTTGGCGACTCTTACCATTGAGCCACGGGCGTTGAAATTTTTTGTCTAACAAGAATGTACCAATTGGTTCAAATTTATATAATCGTGCTGGACAAAATCTTAGACAGCACCAAAATGATTATGACTAAATCAATGAAGATTTTGATAAATTGACAGAGCTGTTAAAGAAATTAAGGAAAAATAGGCAAGCAACTACTTCAATACGGGATCACTCTGAAGATCTAAGCGATGCCAAAAAAGAAAAAATACGGTGGCTTACAGAGAACAAACCTTCCGAACAAAGAATTAAGCTGAAACCCGTGGAAATTCCGGCGTTCTTTGGAGATACTACACACGAATGTCGAGTTGGATACAAAGTCGAAATTTATACGACTAAAGGAACTCGTAAGAGGAGAAGCGGCTCAATTGATAAGGCACTTACACATCAGCACGGAGAATTACGAAACAGCCTTAAGTATCCTAAAGAACAGATACGAGAACTTGAGGAAACTATTTTCTAGCCTCTGGAATTGCATTTTAGACCTGCCAAATATGAATAGTGAATCTGATAAGAGTGTCTAAAACATGTTAGATACAACGAAAAAAAGTCTGCACGAAATAAAAGGAATGGGAATTCCAGTCAAGGATGCAGAGCCATTCATTGCGAGCATTCTAATCAGAAAGTTTGATTGGCAAGGACTGCAGCAGTATGAAATCGCCACTAATAAGACGAAGGAAATTCAGACGTTGGGGCTTAGAAAAAATCTAGTTGGAGTTTCTTAGTCTGTAGTTAAATGAAGAATCAGACCAAGATTCTCAAGCGAAGACAAGTTCGAAGCCGACGCAGTAGTCCTGACAAAGGTTGTAAGTCCACAACCTCCCCAATCGTTCGAGTATGAAAAAGATATTTGGAAGAGTGAAGTGTTGGCGGATCCCACATTCAATAAGAAAAGTCGGATTGATATTCTGATTGGATACGCGCTGCTAACAGCAATTTTTACAAAAGAACTGAAACAAGACGACACGTTAATAGGACAATGCACCAATCTTGGATGGATACTATCTGAAGCAGTGATCCGGAACGAAGCGAATTCATTCAGCGGTTAATTTAGAAAAGTTTTGAGAAATTGAAGAAATTCCACGAACAAAAACATACAATGAAGATGAAAAGTACATGGAACTATGTAAAGAATCAACACAGATTGAAGAAAAAGAGTTGGAACCGATACAGTACACCCAGTTAATAAAATAGTATCAGGAAAACAATCACATGAGAGAAACAAAGTAAATTGGAGACGGGAAATATTATATATTACATCAAGCAGTAATTAGGGAAGAAAGCTTGACAGCCAAACTGCGTGTTGTGTTCGATGCTTCATCAAAAACGACTAATAGGAAATGTTTGAATGACGTTCAACTTACGGGACCTCATATTCAAAAAACAATTTTGAGATAATTTTAAAATGGAGAAGCTGAAAGTATGTAATGACCGCGGACGAAAAAAAAATGTACAGGCAGATAAAAGTAGCAGAAGAGGATTAAGAGTATCTAAAGATCCTATGGAGAAATTACCCAAAAGAACCAGTTAAGAAATTCAAGTTAACAACAGTAACAACAACAACTACATCGGCGCCGTTTTTAGCAACAAGATGCTTGCTGGAAATATCGGAAAGATAATCATAAATGCATTTATAAAAAAAAAACGATTTCTATATGGATGACCTAATGACAGGAGGTGAAAGCAAAACTGAATGTGTTGACACTTATAAACACATATCAAAGGAGCTAGAAAACTATGGATTTCACCTGCGGAAGTGGACATCGAATAAAAAATCAGTTACAAACACCTTATTTGACAAAGTCACCGAGAAATTATTTGAAATTAATAATGAAGATACAATAAAAACACTGGGACTAAAATGGAATCCACAATATGATCACTTCAGCTTCAATATTGGCAGCCTAACTGACACCAAATTAACGAAACGAAAAATTTTATCAACTGTAGCTAGAATTTTCAACCCAATGGGATTGCTGTCTCCAATAACAACTGTGGCCAAATTGTTCATCTAATAGCTTTGGATGTCAGAAATAAGCTAAGACGAGACACTGAGTGCAACGGTATTTGAAGAATAGGAAGAATTTAACAAAAAACTAAAATCCATTAAAAGCATAAAAATTCCATGTTGGAGGAGCATCACACAGCACACCACTAGAAATTCATGGATTTGCGGATGCCTCTGAAATGGCATATGCTGCGGTTATATATGGTAAGACACCAACGGGTATAGCTATAATTACCAGCAAAACGAAAGTAACCCCAATCAAAAAACTGAAGACGTTGCCTAAATTGAAATTGTGTGCAGCACATCTACTATCGAAATTACTAGATTAGGAGCAACAGAAATAAGGACAAATTCGTGCGACTGAGGTTAGAAAAATCAAAGAATTGGCGCCGACAGCAACATGGAGACACGTAGGAACAAGAGGATTTACACCAGACAAATTACACTAGGCAACAATTTTCAACTTTTTGTCTATTACACGAACCAAACCCACTTTTTTGGATAGATTTGGGGCTCCAAATGACGAAAAACATTTTTTTTTTTTTTTCTATGGTAAGATTTTTTTTTTAGAATTTTTTGAAATTTGTCTTTTTTTTTCGTACTTTTTTTCAGAGGTGCGCCCAGTTTTTTCATCATTACTCGAGAACGCCGAAACCTATTTTCAAAAACTTTACTTTTCCTGAAAGCCATTGAATATATCTATAATTCATGAATACAAAGTTTTGGATTTAAACTTATAGCTTAAGAGATATCAATTTTTGAATTAAGAAAATGATGATTTTTTTTAAGCTTTTTTATTAGCTTTTTTTACTTTAAAATTCGAGGAAAAGTCGAAAAAAATTTATTACATTTTGTCTTTAATTTTATTTGCATAGCTGCATTAATTACGCGTCGTCTATGATATGTCTTATCAAAATCTGTGGAGAGACAGCGATATAATATTTTTTTGTGTGTAGGCATGTTTTTGTCGACTTTGATGACTTCCTTGTAGAGTGGCATAACCTTAAGTATGAAAATTTTTTGTGATTTTTAAGATATCTTCACCAATCTCACACAATATCAAATTGTTGTTATTTTACACATTTTGACCATATTTGGTTAAAATCGGTCGACTATATCATATAGCTGCCATAGGATCGATCGTTCGAAAATCAAGGTTTAGTATGAAAAAGTTTTTTGTTTTTTAAGATATATTATCCAATCTCGCTGGTTATGTATTTAGTAATGTGGTATGTATCCCTACCAAATTTGGTTCAAATCGGATCACTATTCAATATAGCTGCCATAGGAACGATCAGTCGAAAATTCACCTTTAGTATGAAAAACTTTTTTATTTTCTAAGATATTTTAATAAAACTCACAAATTGTGTACTCTATGTTGTCATTTTCATCTTTATTAATTTTGGTTCGAATCTGTCTACTATATAATACAGCTGCCATAGGACCGATCGGTCTAAAAACAAGTTTTAGTATGAAAAACTTTTGTGTTTTTGGAGATATCTTAACTAAACTGATAGAATATGCATATAAGTTGGTCTTATGCATCCTGATCAAAGTTGGTTGAAATCGGTCCACTATATCATATAGCTGTCATAGGACCGATCGGTAGAAAATCATGTTTTAGTATAAAAATTTTTTTTGTTTTTGGAGAAATCTCTATAAAACTCATAAATTGGGCATCTTTCATTGCCCATTACATCCTTACGAAATTTATTAGAAATCGGACCACTATATCATATAGCTGCCATAGGAACAATCGATACGAACGGTCGATAAGCAACCTTTAGTATGAAAAACTTTTTTGTTTTTTAAGTTATCTGTACCAAACTTACAAGTTATAAGCCTTTTATTGCCTTATACAACCTGTCCAAATTTGGTTGGAATCGGATCACTATAACATATAGCTTCCATGGGACCGATCATTCGAAAATCTACCTTTGCGTAAAAATTGTTTCATTGTTAATATACTAATAACTTAGCCGTCCTTCCATAGATTTTAACGGTAAACATACACAACGATTGGTAATTAATATAGCTATATATATAAAAACAAATTTAATAGTTCAGATGACCATCTTAAATGCATATTCTGTCAGATTGGTTAAAATATCTCAAAAAACAAAAAAAAATTTCATACTAAACCTTGAGTTTCGAACGATCGTTCCTATGACAGCTATATGATATAGTAGACCGATTTGAACCAAATTTGGTCAAAATGTGTAAAATAATAACAAATTGATATTGTGTAAGATTGGTGAAGATATCTTAAAAATCACAAAAAATTTTCATACTTAAGGTTATGCCACTCTACAAGGAAGTCAAAAAAGTCGACAAAAACATGTCTAGACACAAAAAAATTTTATTTCGCTGTCTCTCCACAGATTTTGATAAGGCATACCTTAAACGACGCGTAATTATTGCAGCTGTGCAAATAAAATTAAAGACAAAATGTAATAAATTTTTTTCGACTTTTCCTCGAATTTTAAAGTAAAAAAAGCTAAAAAAAATGCTTTAAAAATATCATCATTTTCTTAATTCAAAAATTAATGTCTCTTAAACTCCTGGCTTAAATCTAAAACTTTGTATTAATGAATTATAGATATATTCATTGACTTTCAGAAACAGTAAAGCTTTTGAAAATCGGTTTTGTCATTCTCGAGTAATGATGACATAAGTCGGTGCACCTCTGAAAAAAAGTACGAAAAAAAAGCCAGATTTTTAAAAAATTCTAAAAAAAAAATTTCACCATAGAAAAAAAAAAAAAAATGTTTTTCGTCGTTTTTGGCCCCAAATCTATCCAAAAAAGTGGGTTTGGTTCGTGTAATTTTTTGGCTGTTGCCTAGTGTTATCAATGTATAAAATATGGTGGAATGGCTCAGACTGGTTGACAAAGGATCCAAAAGAGTGGCCAACAGAAAAATCTTCAAACACAAGACAGCGAAAACTTTCTAAACATATTGGAAACCAAATTCAGCAGTTTTAAAAAATTTGTTAGAATCATCGAGTACGTCAGACGATTTTTAAGCCTGTGCAAGAAAAAGGACAACCAAGGAAGACTATCGGCGAATGAGCTAAGATAAGTAAAACAAGTGATGGTAATACAACACCAATATAGAGAATACACAACAGAAGCTGTGAAACTTAAGGAAAATTTACAAATAGTAATGAAAAGTAAAATTGCGCATCTACATCCATTACTTGACGATAATGGAGTTTTGAGATGAGGCAGCAGATAGCAATTCGCAGAGCTACAATACAATCAAAAGCATCCACTGTTAAATAAATCGCATCTAGCAGACCTAATAATTGAGAAGGCACACTTGGAACTAATATCTTAAATGAAAACTCATTCTGGCAAAAATGAAAAGACGAATATTTGGTCACCCTACAAAAACGACTAAAATGGCAAAAGGAGTCATTAAACCTAGAAATAGGTAAAATTGTGTTAATAAAGAATAAAAATACAAGTCCTACAAAATGGCCGCTTGGACCATTGAAAATCGATAAAGAAGAGAACAATGTAGGCCACAGGACCGCATCAAGTACGTCAACAGCAGTAGTCTTGTTAAGCTGTCAGCTTATCCTTACGTTAATGAACAACGTCGCCAGCCTTAACAAAACAAAACTGGCGCAAGTGCAAGTAACACCCATCGACAAGACGCAATTATATTTCTAGACGTTCAAGGAAAACGGGATAAAATTGTATCAAAATGGAACCTGATTATTCATTACAATCTAGAACCATACCAGAGAACGGCAAGGGTACACCCAAACAATAAGTGTACCCGAATCATTTGTGCGTTTACGGCACTTAGAGTGTGATCGGCACTCTAAAATAAGGGTTGTTGCCTTGTACTGATATTTTCGAACATGCTCATACGCACAAACGCAAAACGATTTCGTGCTCTCTTTCTGCATGTATACATGAGTTGAGGCTGATGAAAATGCAAAAGCAAAAGGAATGAGCGAAAATGAGAGCACAAACACTTGAGACAAACAATATGTGAGAGACACGTGTTTTGTTGTTATTCTTGCATTAGCTTCATACATGCATACATATTTGTTTTTGAGTATGCACATATACATACATATATGAAAATAAAAGCCGTGTTTTGCTGCTTCATTGCGTGTATTTAATTTTAATGTTTCCAAGAAAGTCATTACATATTTTATATGAATTTGAGATACAGATAAAGGAACAGATAATTATTACAAGTGAATGCGTCTTCAATGACTAGGTCTTACAATATGCTTAAAAATATGATAATGAAATTTTGTCTCCAATGACTAGTATTAAATTAAAAAAAAAGAATGAATGAAATTGAGCATGTGAATTATAAAAAAAGTAAATATAACTTATTCTGATTTGTTAATATGCTTGTAATAAGAGTGCAAAAATAGTAAACTGTCAATAGATGTTGGTCCCAACCTATTTCGCTTTTCAGTAATGACATTGCCTGCTAATGAAAATACTCTTTCAGCCGGTGCACTACTTGCAGGTATTGAAAGAAACTTCAATGCCACCTTTGACAGAAGAGGGTAACGATTTTCATTTACTCTCCACCACTGCAGTACATCGAAATCATGACTTAAAATAACCCTTTCTCTAGAATATTGTTCTATTTCCTCTATTGGGGATTCTCTAGAGTTCTTATTAGATGGTGCAGCAACTAATGTTGGGAAAAAAAATTCTGGTTTTGAAACAGATCTTATGCTTGGTGATAAAGTGGACATTTCTGTGCTGGATGTATATGGACTAGAAACATGGGTTATATCACTTTCTTTTGAAATACAAATTTTTAACATTTCTGAAACACACTTCTTTTTAATGTCGGCCAGGTCTGTATCCTGCATATGTGCAGCCGGGGGATACAAAAAAAACGCCACCTTGTGCCATATGGTCAAATTTGCTGTCCATATGCCAACAACTTTTGTTTTTATTGTTTCTTTTAATGTTGCAATTGATGAGATGTCTGATATATTCGGCTCGCATAGCACACAAATTTTTGTAATTGAAGGCAGCACAAAACAAATTGATGGCGAGCTGCAAGTTTGAAGTTCTTTAAAAATCCTTTCGAAGGATTCCAGCAACCCAACTAACATTTTTAATGTTGACCTATTGACATCCATCAATCTTTCGGACCCTTTTTCGCTTAATATAGTGTTAACAGCCACCCAATTATCGTCAATAGATTTCAGCATTGCGTAGTTTGAGTTCCACCTTGTTGGGCATGAACTCTTTAGAGAAGTGTTTAACTTATGCTGCAAATTGGCTTTTTTGAAGTACCTAACAATTTTTTTGCATGTCGTCACTGTTTCGACTAGATCCGTTGTTTCTATAAATGATTGTTCTAAACAATTGTTTAAAAGATGACTGCTGCAGTTAAGCCTGATGTTGTTTTCCAATGCTTTTATCATGTTGCTGCCCCTATCTGTTACAAATATGATCTCGTCAATGTTTTGTATATTATATTTTGAGAAGACTTTTTTAATTTTAGTTAAAATGTTTTCTCCGCTGCTTTTCTCTGATTCCATTGACTTAAGGCCCAAAATTAAATCACAAAGAACATTGTTTTTTAGATAATGAATTGTGATACCCAAGAAGTTTCGTTGTAGGTATTGATCAGACCACATATCAACGGTGGCAGCTAATCCTGCAGTATCTGCTGCAATTTGAATTTCCGATGATATCAACCCTTTTTTTTCTTCAGCGTCTTTGTGGACCTTTCGACTTAACGTTGATGGACTAGGCAGCAAGTCATCCACATCTATGTGATCCCCATAGGCGGCACCAATTTTGATAAAAAACTGCACCATGCTTTTATATCCGGGCCCGGCTACTGATGAAAACGGCTGACAATCTTGGACAATCCATTGACTGCATTTTTGAATAGCTTCTGCTTTGTCTGTTGCCGACACTTTCGTAACTTCTCTTGGTTGCCTTAATGTCATGCAACATTTATGCCGAGACAAATTTGATGTATGGCCAGCCACAAATTTTAGAACTTTTCGACAGGTGCTGCAAAATAACCACCCTTCCACGGCACTTTCGTCTTCTTTAAGAATAGAATGTAAAATGTTCCACATAACACTTCTTCCTTTATGTTTTTGTGTTAAAGTGTACGTTCCACAATCAATTTTTTTTTTTAAAGAGTCCGGCGTTTCTGTCATTTTGCTTATTCCTTCTAAGGCTTCAACTAACAACTAAAATCAAGCGACCAAAAAACAAACCAGCGATCATGCATAAAAGTTAAAGACACTCGAAAACATAACTGTAAAACATGAGTGTTTCGCTCACAGCGCATTATTGCGCATTGCATTTTGCGATCTACCGTTGCTTTTGGTCCATTTGCTTTGAGTGCACTGTGCCGTTCACTTATCTACGCAAAATTTTTGAGTGTCTGGTGAAAAAGAATCGACGCTTACTGTTTGAGCGAGTGACGAAATGCAAAAACACGAAACACGGAAAGCTATTTGTGCGTTTGGGTGTGTTATTCTTTTCTTTTTGTTTGTGAGTGCGACAAGCACTCCAAACTTATAAGTGTGATTCGGGTGCCAAAAAGTGACACCCTTGATGTTCTCTGAACCATACACATTACAATTGAACAGAATAAATGGCTATATCGAGAAAATAGCAATTAACTTCAGATATTTGGTTCAATTCGAAGGAGCATGCCACATGATGACTCAAGCTATGGCCTTTAGATATGCGCAGCTGAAAAACAACAACGAATTACTGATAAAAATAAAAAGAAAGAGACAAGCACCCTTTGAATTTGTTGAGTCAATACATCACATCTAGTTGGAACAATGGATGCCGACGACCGGACAATGTTAAAATCCAACATTCAAAATGTATTTGACAACCAACAAGATATTCATAAAATGTACAAGAAACAAACGTCGATTATAGACTCGACATTAAATATATTAAAGAAAACTACGGACAATGTCAACAAGCAATTCACTTCAATGGATAACGAAATTCAAAGACTTCGCAACGATATGGCGTAGAAAATATATATAAGCCAAATGGCGCTATCATATCAAATTATTCTACCACAAATTATTCAGTTGATAGAAACTGCGCAAATATACAATCACGAACTTATTAATCAACCTGAATCATGGAAGAAAAATGTATGAAATGGAATTTAAACCGACTCAGCTAAAAAAGGAAATCAAAGCCATTAAAGGAGCATCAACAGGTACAGAGCTAAGGGAAATATACAACTTAATGGAAGCTTTAGCCATGATAATGGATAATCGACTAGTGATACATACCGAGATTCCACTATACAACCAGGAATTCGCAACTGTCTACCGACTTGTCCCGATTCCAATTCTAAAACATAAAAGGACGGTCTTAGTGCAAATAAGGGCTGAATATCTAGTATATAACTTCAACCAGGATATCTATACTTTGAAATCAGCCACCCTGTTAGCGTCATGTAACTTGCAATCTAACAAACATCTACTGCGCAATGGAAATTGGGCCTGAAAGAGTGCAACCGATAACTCCTGCGAAGTATCAACGTTAAAGCAAAGTCTGGATCCAGATTGTGAATCCAAAAAATTGCAACGAAAGATATGTGGACACAACAGCAACCCCGAAACACTTGGCTATTTAAAATGTGTAAGTCGGCTCTGTGAAATAAGGCCCCAATGAAATAAGGACCAAAAAAAAAAATTAAAAAAGGCCCCAAAAAATTATACAGGGGCCTTATTTCCTAATGAAAATTGGGGTCTAATTTTATAATGAAATAAGCCCCCAAAATAGTAAATGAAGTAAGGCCCCAAAAATAAATGTTGGGGCATTACTTCCTTTTTTTAGGAAATAAGACTCCAATTTGTAATATGAACATTTTGAGGTCATATTTCGTTTTTATTAGGAAATATGATCCCAATTTTTATATGAATTTTATTGGGGTGTTATTTCATTTTTCTTATTTTTTAAAAAAATAAGAAATAAAATCCAAGAACAGTAATAACGGTCATTTTCTTATCTGCAGGTGTTCTTAGACTAAGTATTTGAAGCGCGAATTTTTTGTACAGATGTGCAAAAACACCGTTTTAAAATTAGTTCTGTGGTTGGGTTTTGAGTCATTTATCAGCTTAGTGATTTACATAGTGCGAAGTGGACGTAAAAGTGAAAGCTAAAATTATGGAGTGCGAAAAATTGTTTGATTGCGCATATCGGGAAATTTTTTTTTACGTCAATGAACAGAAAATGTTTTATAAATTAAAATCTAATAACACAAATTAAAAAAAAAATTAGAATGCAGGAAGAAAACCTGTCAACTAAGGGTAAACCTCTTGCCAAATGGTACCTGCGAGCTTGCAAAAAATTACATTCAACACAATCACGACAACGACAACGAGGAAAACTCATATCTACAAATAATGGCCCTTAACGACATGAAACATAATTGTTCAAGCATTGGAGACGTTCTGGGACGACAAAGTATCGCAATAAGTTGCATACGCTCAGCTTATCGTAATACCTGCGAAAAGTAATTAATATATTGCGATTTTTTGTATCATAATTTCAATATTTCTTTAAGTTGTAGATAGTTAATTTTACTAAAAATCTAAGGGCGGTTTTCTCATTATGCTTTTGACCTTACAGTGTAGACAAATTGGCTGTGAAGGGAACTTTGATTTTCTTGTCAAAGATTTAGTTGCAGGCAGGCTATAAGTTACAGGGCAGGTCATCCAAACTTTAAGGGCTTAACATTCGCCAACTACGATTATTTCGGTGTTGCTAAGGGCAACGCCATAAAGTGTATCAATTATTGCATACCTTTAGGGTCCTGAATTGTTTATTATCATTTATCCTAATTAATAACCGCGATTTTTATCTGATATTTATGAGAATAAGCAGAATAATAGCTAAAAATAAACCCGAAAAGTTATTTAAAAAGAAAACAGTTCTATACTCAAAAATGTGGGTGTGATATATTGATTTTGCGATTTGAATGACTCCACATTCATGGTAGACTGTCTGCCAAATTTGGTTGCTCACAAAGCGGTTGAGATAAAGACACAATTCACACAACAACTTCAGGATTTTCAATATTGCGCCAAGCCTTTCGACAAGTGTTGCTCATTTTTAAAAAGTGTGACCCTCTTTTTTGAAACCGAGCTGTCAACTTAGTCACAATTCTTAATGTGACGTTAAAATCAAGATGAGAGAAAGAAAAAAGTTACAGCCTACATTTAAAGTAAAGTTCCCTATGGGTAAAGTAGGCTTTAAAATTAAGATGAGAAAACAGCCCTAAATATAACAACCATAATTTTTATACCCTGAGCCCATTAAAAATGGGCAAAAAAGGGTATAATGCATTTGGCAGAATGTATGTAACAGGCAGAAGGGGGCGTGGCAGACCCCAAAAAGTATATATATTCTTGATCAGGATCAACAGTCGAGTCGATTGAGCCATGTCCGTCTGTCTGTCCGTCTGTCCGTCTGTTTGAACGCGTCGATCTCAGAAACCATAAGAGCTAGAGACTTCAAATTTGGTATGTAGGCTCCTGGATACCGTACGCAGATCAAGTTTGTTTTTATTTTTGGATCGAACAACTATATTATATAGCTGCCATAGGAACGATACATCGAAAATTAAGTATTTGTATGAAAAGCTTCTTTAATTTTTGAGATATCTCAACCAATCTCTCACGATATATATTTGGGGTGGTATTATACATCCTAACCAAATTTGGTCCAAATCGGCCCACTATATCATATAGCTGTCATACAGACGCTCTGCCGAAAATCAAGTTTTAGTATGAAAAAGTTTTTTGTTTTTTGAGATATCTTAACCAAACTGATAGAATATGCATTTATGTTGGTTTTGTACATTCTGACCAGATTTGGTTCAGATCGGTTCCATATATCATATAGCTGCCATTGGAATAATTGGTCGAAAATCAACATTTATAAAAGAGTACCTGGGCTCAGGGTATCCTACTGTCGAGCGTGCTCGACTGTAGCCGCACCCCACCGCGAGCGAAGCGAGCCGGGGGTAGACGAGCGAAGCGAGTAGGGGGCGGAGCCCCCTTGTTTTTTAGGTATTTCCGTTATTGTTTGTTTTAGTGAATAAAAAATCAAGAAAATATTATGAAGAAATGTTGGAATATATTAAAAAAAAATGATCAGTAGTTACAGATTATGAGGAAGCCCTAAGGAAAGCCATTAGAAAGGTTAATCCCACAGTAAAAAGTGTCGGATGTTGGTATGTTGTTTGGAGTTTTTAATTTCGATTAAATTTTTTCAATGATTTCAACTTGGTTTTAAGGTTCCATTTCTGCCAAACAGTAAGAAGAAATATGTGCAAGAAAAAAACGTTGCTACAATTTATCCGAAATTCAAAACCGGCAAATTTAGCTTTCCACAAACTACTGGCTTTACCATCAGTGGTGTCATTTTTGTCTGAGCAAAATAAGCTGAATCAACGAAAAAAAAAAAAGCTAAAAAAAAGCGGAATCCCAGAAAAAAAAACCTTTAAAAAAAGCCGATTTATAAATTAATGTGTTCTTTGTTTTTAATTAATAAAGACATATTTTTTTTAACATAAAAGGAAATTCATGCATTATATATACATTATAAAATTTGAGTATTTGTAATATATCGTCAATATTTTCTGCATCTTCGTTCGGATAATAGTCTCTTTGTACTAATAAAGTTAAAATTTATTTTATTTTTTTGAACAAAGCCCGCCATTGCACTAGTGTGCTTTTTTGTAGCACCATGTGCATGCAAATCACTCAGTTTTGCAGTTATTGAGCATTTACAATAACTGCAAAACACCCGTGTTAAGTCTGTGGGATCCTTCCTTATCCACTCCTTAAAATCCGGGCTCTTCATCCAGACATCTCGGACTTTTTGTTTAAACTCTTGCTTTGGCATCTTATCGTTAATTAATTCGGTTCTCTTTCGCAATACTAATTTAATTTAGGGGCGAACTTTTGAGGGAAATTTGTCGATTAAAGTAAATACCTATACATTGCCGATAGAAATACATTTTGTAACATTTCAACCGTCAAACTCAATTAAAACAACTCTAAAAATTGAGTAAAAGTGAAATAAACAAAAGATGCCTCAATTTGCTAAAAAAGCCAGAATTCCCGCTGCCCGCTATTTTCAAATTTTTCCCGCAATCACACTTCAAAACAAGGGGGCTCCGCCCCCTGCTCGCTTCGCTCGCGGTGAGGTGCGGCTACAGTCGAGCACGCTCGACAGTAGAATACCCTGAGCCCAGGTACTCTTTTATAAAAGTTGATTTTCGACCAATTGTTCCTGTGGCAGCTATATGATAAATGGAACCGATTTGAACCAAATCTGGTCAGAGTGTAAAAAAAACCAACCTAAATGCATATTCTATCAGTTTGGTTAAGATATCTCAAAAAACCAAAACATTTTTCATACTAACACTTACTTTTCGATTGAACGTCTCTATTGCAGCTATATGATATAGTGGTCCGATCTGAACCAAATTTGGCCAGAATATATGAGACGAACTTAAATGTTCATTCTATCAGTTTGGTTAGGCTATCTCTAAAAACAAAAAACTTTTTCTTACTTAAACTTGATTTTCGACTGAGCGTCTCTATGGCAGCTATATGATATAGTGTTCCGATTTGGACCAAATTCGGTGAGGATGTATAATACCAGCCCAGATGCATATTCTAACAGTTTGGTTACGATATCTCAAAAAACAAAAAACTATTTCATACATATGCTTGATTTTCGGCAGAGCGTCTCTATGACAGCTATATCATATAGTGGGCCGACTTTAACCAAATTTGGTCAGGATGTATAATACCACCCCAAATGTATATCGTGTGAGATTGGTTGAGATATTTCAAAAATTTAAGAAGCTTTTCATACTAAGACTTAATTTTCGATGTATCGTTCCTATGGCAGCTATATTATATAGTTGTCCGATCCAAAAATAAAAACAAACTTGATCTGCGTACGGTATCCAGGAACCTACATTTGAAGTTTGAAGTCTCTAGCTCTTATGGTTTCTGAGATCGACGCGTTCAAACAGACGGACAGACGGACAGACAGACGGACATGTCTCAATCGACTCGTCTGTTGTTCCTGATCAAGAATATATATACTTTTGGGGGTTTGCCACGCCCCCTTCTGCCTGTTACATACATTCTGCCAAATGCATTATACCCTTTTTTGCCCATTTTTAATGGGCTCAGGGTCAGTGCTGCCATAAGTCGATGAGAATATTAGGATAGACAGACCCTGAAAAAAGGACAAAAAAAGGACAAATATTTTTAAGAGCGACAGAAAAATAGGACAAATCACTAATTCACATTTTTTTTTAAGTTTTTATGTGCAGAATCGCAACAATTGAGTAATTAAGACAATAATTTTAAGGTCTCGTCAATATCTTCCTAGTCATCAGTCGTGCTGCAATATATTGAGGACGTTCCAATCAATGTCAAATATTTTTGGAGAATTCTTCTTTCGGCATTGTGCAAACTTTTCTGAACTGGCGCCAAATGAATTAAAACACAGCCGATAGCTCGAACCGATATATTTAATTTAACACGTTTACAAGCGAATGGCCATTGCGAAATGGAAAACAAAGCTAATAGGCAATTCACACTGAGCAACATCTACCATCTACCATCAATTTTCGTGATGGTGCCATACCTTAACCCGTGCCGAAATTTTGCCATTTGTTTCAACATCTATTATTGATGTTGCTATCCCATACGTTCCCAATCAGTTTTAGGACTTTATTTTCCGAATGCAACGCTGGAAATTTGTCATTCGCTACGAAAATGTAAACAATGTCAACTAAAATGAATGGCAAATACAACAAGAACAAGAATCAAAAACAATGAAAAATAACCGAATCAGGTAAGTAAAAACTATTTTAAAATTGTAGTATAGCTAATATTAAATGAATTTTAGTCAATGGCGCCCAATAAAGCAACTGCCTGCGAGGTCACACGGTCAGCAGAGTTGGAGAATCAACTGATTAACGAGGGGAACGCGCAGGACCCTCATGCTCAACGTCGCGGGATTGCCTAGTGGAATGGAAGACTTGCTATCACCAGGTGAACCGAAGAGTACAGAGGTACCTCCAGTTAACTCCACCAAATAGATAGAATTGATATGTGGTAGTGCGGGAGCGAGTGCAAGTAGTGAAACAGAAGACTGAATTACGCGAAGAGCAGCACAAATCGCAGAAGAAACTTTTTTAAAATAGATTATTATAATAATTAATAATTAGCTGTACTGCATGCTAATAATAAATAAATAAATAAAAACTGAATTTTTATTGTTTACTTTTATGTCTATTTTTTAGTTGAACATTTTATAGAAATTGGCAGCAAATCGGCAAGTCGTCTTCTTGGCTGTCTGTTTTCTGCTCCATTTCGTCTGTTGTATTTCATGCCACCAATGAAAACAACAAAATCCAATTTCTTCTCAAATTTAGTTTTTCTATAAAATGTAAAACTATTTCACAATCACAATACATTAAAGGTAAATTGATGGTAGATGTCAGATGTTGGCAGTGTGAATTGCTGTTTCACATCTACCATCATTCCCATGCGTTCCCCGTAGATGGGCTCAATGTGAAGAGGCTATAACAGCGATGCAACTTATTTTTTTTTATAATAAAATAGATATTATAAGTGAATATTTAAAAAGTATTACAAATAATAAAAAAGGACAGATTTCCGGATAGGGGACGTTTCAGAAAAGTTAAGGAAAATTCATTCCGGAAAAAGGATGATATGGCAGCACTGCTCAGGGTATAAAAAGCCATATCTGACGGGAAAAAAGCGGAAATGACACCACTGTTTACCATTGCTACCTCCACGTCTAATTGAAACTCCTTTTGGAGAAATCAAAAAAAACTAGAATTTAAATTTTCGATGCTAGCAACGTTTTTTTTGCAGCTTTTTACATTATTTCGACATGCAGTGGATTTAGAAGGTAATAGCTCTTTACGTAAAGTAACAAAAATATTTATCTAATGAATTTTAAAATTTTTTATAGGTGGGTTGCTGTAGAAGCATACAATGGGGTTTTAGGGCGCTCTGCGATGTCAAATGGCAATTTCTTTAAATTTTTTAAAGTTATTCGCGACGAGGAGTTTTTCAAAAGTCGCCAATTTTCGCAGCTCACTGAAAGCGGCGGGTCCATGACATATAAAAGGCGAAAGGACAATATTCAAAAGGATAGAAAGATTGAGGAAGCAACATTGCTTTTGGACAACGGAAAGTTAAAATTGGCGTAATTTTATCTTTTCAAAGCCATCTGGAACTTCATGTATTTTGATGCTTTACGAGACCACACTTAAATATTTCATAGTATTTTTTTCATTTGAATGGTAAAAAACATCGATAAGTCAAAAGAGCATTAACTTTTTATCGATCTTAAATATGAAATCAATCGAAATCAATCGAGCTGTATTCCATACTAACGAGGTATTTCACAATTTTTAAATCGATCGCGAATGTAAGGTGAAAATGCCTATACAAACAAAAACTTATATATTTTATAATCTTAGTAACATTTAATTTCATATTTGTAGATACGGACTACGCCGCGAAAACAAATGCTGTCATGACTATGGAGTGCCAGCATTTTGTTTAAATAAGATAGGGACCAATCAGTCCTACATAAGTTCAGCTGCAGAAAAGCATATGTTGGACGAAATTTTTTAAAAATGATGACTTGATTCAATAAAAATATCGTTTCACTACTCTAGCGAATTTTTTTAGCAACCAAAAAAAAAATCTGGCTATTTCTAGCTTTTTTTGAAGGCTAATTTAGCTTTTTTATGAGCAGAAGAGTTGGCAACACTGTTTGGGACACAACCCAATTGAAAGGGGTCACTACAGCGTAGAATTACCACATTCGTCGCAATCCTGGCGATCAGAAATAATAGACTAATGTGTGAACCTGTATGCTCAAAATAGATAAGAATTACACGATAGTACGTAAGATCATGTAACAAAAAGATGCAAAGAAAGGAGTCAAATATATTATAACTCTTATCTTTACAATAAGTAAAAGGGAGCCAAGTACATCTTAACACAATCGTAAACTCACTCTAAACAATAAATAAGAGCATAGAACAATAAGTAAGAATGAGCCAAGCATGCTTATAGTCACTGCGGACAGCAGTCCGCGCCAGTGACGAAAGCAGCACGAAGGGTGCGAAAGACTAGCAATATATACAGCTAATTTGGAAAATTTGCTACGACAGTCCGATCAGATCGAGTTATATACCGATCGAAAGGTGTAGACCTAACTTAAAAAATGGCATACTAGAACTTTTACTAACTAACCTGGTTCATGAGATTAAGCGGTGTAAGAGGGAGGGACAACAATTAAGCGATCGCAGCTAATGGGGCCCCTTTTGGTAAAAATTCTTATTAAAAATACGCGTCGATTGATACCTCGATCATACCAAATCCAATAACTGGTTCAAAAGATAATTAAATTAAAAATTTTTAGTGGACTTCTCAAAATAAGATGAAAAGTCAGTTTTTTTGTTTGTTTGTCTGTTTGCATCAAAGCGCTAAAAAAGCTAAGATGTAATGAAAGCGAATCATTCCGCTTCAAAAATCTAGAAATGTTTGCTCTACAACTTGTTGAATTTCCCGCTAGTTTAGCGGGAAAACGCTATTTTCCCCCGCAGTTTCCAAACCGTAAAAGCTACAGATACGTACTATATGTCGCTGTAAAGGTATTTTTAAAGTCTAGGCGTACATGTAAATTTGTGTTCTTAAGTACACAGGTTACAATTTACATCTAACTTTTTGGCGAATTATGACAAAACGGCTCTAACGATTTTTATTTATATTCAATATGTTGTAAAACGTAAAGTCCCGCGTTTTATGGTATAAGATACATTTATGATACAATTTTGGCTGAGGGGTTTGGAAGATATTACCTATTAACTGAATATAGACAGTTTTGTATCGGTCGAAAATCACGTTTTAGTACGAAAAACTTTTTGGTTTTATGAGATATCTCAACCAAACTGCTAAAATATGCATTTAACTTAGTTTTATATATCCTCACCAAATTTGGTTAAAACCGGACCAATATATCGCTGTCATAGGACCGATCGGGCGAAAATTAGGTCTTAGTATGAAAATGTATTGTTTTATGAGATATTTTATAACCAAATTCATAGAATATGCATTTAAATTGGTTTTATACATCCTGACTGAAGTTGGTTAAACCACTACATCATATAGCTTTCATAGAACCGATCGGTCCAATATTAAGTCATAGTAAAAAAAAACTTTTGTTTTATGAGATATCGTAACCAAACTAATAGAATATGCATTGAAATTAAACTTATAGATCCTGACCAAAGTTGGTTTAAATCGGACCACTATATCATATAGCTGTCATAGGACCTATCGGGCGAAAATCAAGTCATAGTATGAAAAACTTTATTTTCCATAGTGAGTACGGGGTCTCCGACAGTTAAGTATGCTCGACTGCAGCAACTCAATGGAAGCGAGCAGGGGGCGGAGCCTCCGATTTTATTTTAAGAAATACATTTAATTAAATTTAATTTAATAAAAGAAAAAAAACAAATTTTAAATAACATACATAAAAATAAAATTATTTATATATTTCACTATCTGGTTGCATGATACAGTTACAATCCCAAAAGCAAAAGCAATTGCAAAAATTTCTGATGTCACACAAAAAACCTCTACACGAGGTAAAAGTCTAGTGACGAAAGCATATTTTGGCCCCAAAATTTCTATGTACAAAAAAGCTATTTTTAGGTATTTTTTTATATTTATTTAATATTTCTATATTTTACTTCATTTCGTTCGTCACAAAATGGGATATCAGAAATTTTGGGGCTAAAATATGCTTTCGTCACCAGACTTTTACCTCGTGTAGAGGTTTTTTTGTGTGATCTTCACTTTCCCCGAATCTCCCAAGCTCTCTGTCTTTAATTATAAAGAAAAATAGGAGGCTCCGCCCCCTGTTCGCTTCGCTTGCGTTGCTACAGTCGAACATACTTGACTGTCGGAGACCCCGTACGTACTATTGAAAATAATGTTTTATTTTATTTTCGCCTGATCGGTTCTATGACAGCTATATGATATAGTGGTCGGATTTGAACTAACTTTAGACAAGATATATTTAACCAAGTTATATGCATATTCTTTTAGTTTGACTGAGATATCTCATAAAACAAAAAAGTTTTTCATACTAAAACTTGATTGTTCCTATGGGCGCTATATGATATAGTGGTCCAATCCAATAATAAAAAAAAAAATTTAATATGCCTGCAATATAGAGGAATCTACATACTAAGTTTGGGGTGACTAGCTTTTGAATTGTTCTTATAATTTGAATATAAAGATTTTATTTTTGATTTGTGGGCCATAAAGGGGGCATGGCCGAATTTGGAAACAAACTTGATCTGCTTGCAATATAGAGAAACCTACATGCCAAGTTTGGTGTCCCTAGCTCTTATAGTCTCTGAGATCTAGGTGTTCATACAGACAGACAGACAAACAGACGGGCATTTCTATATCGACTTGGCTATTGATGCTGATCAAGAATATATATAATTTATGGGGTCTGCCGCGCCTCCTTCTGCCTGTTACGCACATTTTCGTTAAAACAAACCCAATAGACCCCTGTATTTTTTGTAAGTACGGGGTCTTAAAACTGTGTCGGAATTAGATAGAAGAAAATTTAGCAGCGGTTTAGTTGAGCAGTCCTCAGAAAAAAAATTAGAGCTACAAGATATTAAGGCTTGTTAGTTTCCAACACTGTTTGTAAAACAGCTGATTTTCACTAGGCTGCCTGGAAGAAGAATGAAATTTTCAATCTTCTTACACCATATGACAAAAATGGACGCAATTCATTTGAAAACAAAACAAATATGTTTGGAGTTATTCAACAGGAATAAAATAGCTACAATATGGGATACTACTGAAATCATCTGTGCACCCTAAATTTGTACATTTTTTTATTTTTATTAGAAGAAACAATAAATCCACAAAAAAAATATATATATTAAGTTACTAAACAATATCAAATCCATATAAAAAACAAGGGGGCTTCGCCTCCTGCTCGCTTCGCTCACCTACCCCCGGCTCGCTTCGCTCGTGGTGAGGTGCGGCTACAGTCGAGCACGCTCGACAGTAGGATACCCTGAGCCCAGGTACTCTTTTATAAAATTATCGATTTGAACCAAATTTGGTCAGGATGTATAATACCAGCCCAGATGCATATTCTATAAGTTTGGTTACGATATCTCGAAAAACAAAAGACTTTTTCACACTAAAACTTGATTTTCGGCAGAGCGTCCCTATGACAGCTATATGATATAGTGGGCCGATCCAAAAATAAAAAAAAAAACTTGATCTGCGTACGGTATCCAGGAACCTACATACCAAGTTTGAAGTCTCTAGCTCTTATGGTTTCTGAGATCGACGGGTTCAAACAGACGGACGGACATACGGCTCAATCGACTCGGCTGTTGATCCTGATCAAGAATACATATACTTTTGGGGGTCTGCCACGTCCCCTTCTGCCTGTTACATACATTCTGCCAAATGCATTATACGTTTTTTTGCCCATTTTCAATGGGCTCAAGTTACAAATATGAGGCTCCGCCCCCTGCTCGCTTCGCTCGAAAGCTGTAAATTTAAAATACACCGGAGAAAAGAAGGCACAGTACGCATTGTTGTGTGGATGCTTGGTATCACAACTAGCTATACGATTGAGGCGTCTTTTGGCGGTTCCTCACTGGGATCGCGTAAGGGCACCCATTTTAATACACAGGTAAAAATGATCTTAGCTTCATCAAGAATACATTTATAAATTACATATATTTTGCAGGATTATGAGCACATGGGACGTGCATTTTGTGAGACTTTATTGGATTATTGTGATGTAAATCCAAACAAAGTAAAGCGACATGCTAAACTAAACGAGAGAAACGCGAACAGAAAGCATTGAAATTAAAAAAAATGGCCGATCAGGAATGTATTATAAGCGACAAATTGAGAGTGAAACGTTCTGTGGAGAAAACTGTCTCCTAGGAATATGTCCTTCACTCATTACACTAGGCAACAACCAAAAAGCTACTAAGAGAAAACCCACGTTTTTTATAGAAATGACGCGAGCATATGGTGTGGTTTTTTATATTTTAAAATTTTTACATTTTGGTTTTTTCTAATTAATATAATAACCGTTTAAATCAGCGGTGGGCAAGCCCTTGCTCGCGCTGCTCGCAACGGTAAATTGGCTTGCTCGTGATTTTTGACAATACAACAACCACTTTTTATTACCCCCAATAAAACAAAACAACAAACACACAGCAAATGCTCGAGTTTCGGCTGCGACGCTGACCGTCATAAAAGTGTTCATTTTGCTAAGATTTATGACTTCAGTAGCGTTTTGTACACTGTGTGAAAAGTTTTGATGCATTTTGATCTTTACCGACATAATAAGCGTTCGACTTACAAAATAAAATTAATTAGAACTTCTTTTAGTGTATAATTGTTTTGGCTCATCAAAACCAACAACAACCACACAGATCTTTCGTCGCGGCGCACAGAGTCATAAAAGTGTTCATTTTGCTTTAATTTATGACTTTAGAAATTGTGTTTGTTGTAGATGTTGTTGTAGTGTTCGCGACTGCAAATTCTGTGCCCACCGCTGGTTTAAATCAATGTGGAGACGGCTAAGTATTTAACAGTCAGTGGGTGGACTCGCCAGGCTACCGGCCAATGACGCCGCGCTTCACTCCGTCCTGGTACATCCCGAGGCCAGTGTCTGTGACGGAGGCGCGGCCAGTGACAGAGGCGGAAGCAGTGCCTACCCGTGGGCACGGACCCATTCTTTTCCCCACGACAGGCGTACGTGCCCCCAAGAACCCCTGGAGCGAGGTGGAACCCCACAACTGGCCGGTGGTGGTACGGGAGGAGGCGGGCAGGCTGCACCCGTACCGCCGTCAGGTGCGCCTGGTGTGGCACGACGGGAGGCGATACCGGGTAAAGGCCGGGCAAGGACGCATCCTCGTCTACGGGGAACACGCAGAGAATTGAGAAGAAAGAAAAAAATAAATAAATAAATGAAAAATAATAAGGTTTGTTAGCCCGGTGGGAATCGACAGGATCGTTACAAATAATGCTAGAACAGAACAAGCAGAAAAATAAACTTATAAAAGACAAGAAAGTAAATGACATAGAAATAAAAATAGGAGATAAAGTTTCGTAAGAAACGAAACAGGTCATATACCCAATTCACATTGAGCAACATCTACCGTCTACCATCAATTCTCGTGATGGTCCCATAGTTTTTCCCGTGCCGAAATTTCCCATTCGCTCCGCCATCTTCCCTTTGATGTTCCTGTTCCATATGTTTTCAATCGGTTTCAAGCCGATATTTATCGAAAGCAACACTAAAAATCTGACAATCACTACGAAAATGTAAACATTGTCGACTATATAGATTTTCAAAAACAAAAAGAACAAGATATTTGAAATGTCAAAGTCATGTAAGTACAAAATTTTTTTAAGTTTTTTGTAATATTAAAATGTTAATTTAATTTAAAAGCACTTAACAAAGGAACAGCCAGTCGATTGACTTGGTCCGCTGAGTTAGAGGGCCCCCTAATAGATCTCTGGGAGGAGAAAATTTGAGATCTGAGAGGTTCTCGAAAGAACTCGCTTGTCTACATGGAGATGGCGGAGACGTTGAAAGAAATTGGCTTTTCTGGTAAATGGACAGATGTCCGGACGAAAACGGAAAATTTGACTCGGAAATACAAGTAATATATAAAATTTTCTGCTAATAAAATTTTAAATTATTATAATAAGCATTCTCAGGGCAGAGAAATCCAAAATTGGTCCAAGTGGTGGCGCACCGTTTACATGGACTAATTATGAAAAGGTGGACATCATTTTGGGCTGCATAAGGATGCACGATGCTGAATACGCGACGTTAAATCAATTGAGTAAGTAATTAAAATTAAGGTTAGAAGTAAATTTTTAATTTGCATAACTCCTCGATTACAGATCACGAGGAATATTTGTCTGACCCAATCGAGTACGATCCGGAAACTTCGATGTCCAGCACTGAAGGATCTGCTCCGAAGCGTCAACGGATTGATATTCAATCCGAATTTGTTGAGATTGCTCGGGAGCGGCTTGAAATGTAGAGGGAGCAGCAGGAGAAACAAAGCCAGATGGAAAAGCAGTCCAAAATATTAAAAGATATTGCAGATGACAATCGCAATTTTCAAAATAAGTTGTTAAAAGTCCTAGAATCCAAAAAATTAATGAAACACACTTGATTTTAGTATGGTATTGTTTGTGTTTATTGTAGTCGAAGAAACTCTGCAATTGATCGTATTTCCTCGGCCGGTCTGCTAAGATCAGCGGTAGAGTTGACTTGATGTGGCTGCGCCTTTTCATTTTCACCCACGGCTCTCCAAGTCTCTTCAATGACGCTGTTGTGCATATTTAAGATGTTAAGCAATACACAGCAAGCCATTATAACCGTTGAGTTCTCAAGACCCTTTCCAACGCGTCGAAATCTGGCCTTCAAATGTCCACACGCATTTTCAACGACTTTTCTAGCTTTAGACGTATTGTAGTTAAAAGTCTTATTTCTTAAGGGTTGATTTGTCGCGAATGGATAAGGCTTCATTAGATTTCGTGAGAACCGAAACGCAGAGTCACCAATCAGAAGAACTGGAACGTCGACGTCTCATATTCTCCTAGATTTGGTCTCCAGCAAAGGGCAAGAGTAAAGCATCCTCTTAAGCCTCGACCGTTGGAATATCAGCGAGTCATTGCAGCGACCCGGGTAACCGATTATGTTTTAAAATTTAATATCTTACCGGAAATCTACCATAGCAAATAGCACAACCGAGTACCATCCTTTGTAATTATGGTGGTCAATTGCCTCTGCAGCTGGTGGCTCTATTTCTATATGACATCCATCTAATATAAGCAATTATACGAATAAATTTAAATTAGAAAATTAATGTTTTATACTAAACAATTGCGCCAAGACACTGCGGAAATCCGACGGCTTCGAAACCCTGAACAGACTCGTCAATTTTGGACTCGGTCAGAAAATTTGCTATCAGGTATTCTTCCGTAAACTCCATTATAAGAGCTCTGCAGAATTCATGTAGAATATTGCACACACTATTTGGTGAGACGCCGAACAAAATGCCAATTGCTCGTTACTCCGCCGCTGAGCCCAAAGTGAACAGAGCTATGGCTATTATTTGTCCAGCGGAATGGCTTTCCTGAAACGGTAAACATACCAAACGATGGGTTATTAATATAGCTTTATATATAGAAGAAATTTAATAGTTCAGATGACCATCTTAAATGCATATTCAGTCAGTTTAGTTAAAATATCTCAAATAACAAAAAAGTAATTCAGCTTTGCAAAAAAAAATTAAAACCTTAGTTCGGATTTTTTTTTTCGAGTTTTCCTTGAATTTAAAAAAAAAAAAGCTAAAAAAAAGCTTAAAAAAACAAAATTTTCTTAATTCAAAAATTAATAGCTCTTAAACTACTGACTTTAATCTTAGACTGTGTATGGATGAATTATAGGTATATTCATTAGCTTTATTAGCAGGAAAAGTAAAGCTTTTGAATATCGGTTTTGGCATTCGGGTGTAATGACAAAAGTGGGCATACCTCTAAAAAACGGCATTAAAAAAACAGCCAAATTTCAAAAAATTCTAAAAAAAAAAATTCTGCCATAGAAAAAAAAAAAAATGTTTTTCGGTGTTTGGGGCCCCAAATCTATCCAAAAAAGTCGGTTTGGTCCAATTCAGAATTGGGCTGTTGCCTAGTGAAATAGGATCACTAATAAACAAGAGGACAAAATTCTTAATTATAAAGGCAAAAGAATCACAGAATTTCTCAAAGGTCAGAAAGTTATAGTAAGAGATTCCAAAAGCCCTAACAAGCCAAGCTGGACTCAAGCGGTCGTTAAACAGCAATTAGGTCCGCGATCTTTTTGTTGTATCTTAACCCAAAATAACAGAGAAATAATACGTCATCTGGACCCAATTAGAGACCAGAGTGTTAGTTCTGATAATAGCAGTGTATCTCAAAGGCACGAACCTGATGTTGAAAGCAATTGTGCCTCTAATAATAAAGCACCACTTGAGCAACTGATTTCTCCTCACCAACCACCAACCAGGCGGGAGTTGCGACCACCTAAGGCAGGGAAGGTTATTAGATATGTTGTTACATATTTTCATATTAATCTTATGCACTGATGAACAAGAAGTACAAGGTGCAATGGAGCGATGGTGACTTGTTATTAATAAGTGATTTATTGAGCCATCGAAGGGCAGTATTTATATCCTAAAATTACATTGAGTCTTATGGGCATAATCTAATTTCATTTGTTATAATGGTTGTTTAAACATAAGCTTAAATAATAACAGTTACTGATATTGTACATATAGCCACACTGCTCTATTACATGAATAATCTCATGATCTTGTAGTGGGAGCTTTTGGCTAGTGCTTTGCACTGCTTGAGTAGTTACTTATATGGTAACACTTAACATGAAAACAAGAATGTTAGAATGTAATAAACAACGAAATAAAGATCATTATGAATTTTACAGTCGAACAGAAAACGCGTGCTCATTTACATGTATCAATACACAACAATAATTAAGTACGGGGAGATATGTTTAGTAAAAGACTTGCCGAAAAGCGGCAGAAAAAAAGGTGCACATAATCTAAAACTGGAACAATCGGTGTTGACCTGAATTAACAAAAATAAAAAGATGTTAGTTCGAGATTTGACAAAAAAAAAAGGCACAAGCGTGTCAATGATACAAAGATTGACGCAAAGGAACAACCTAAAGACATACAAAAACAAAAAGTAAAAAAAAAAAGTTTGCGACTAATAGAAGTTGGAAATCTTAGAGCTCGAAAGCTGTATAATCGGTTTTTGAATGATGCAGTCCAATGCGATGTGATGGATGACGAAACATATGTAAAATGGACTCAACAAATTAAGCCGGCCTACAATATTACACCGAGAAGAGATGCAGTACTGTTGAGGAGTCTGTATCGACAATTCCCATAGAAAAATTTGGACAGAAGCTACTGATTTGGCAGGCCATTTGCACATGTGGCCTTAAAATAAGTGAATTTTTTACAAAGAGAACCATAAAGGCCGATATTTACATGGAGGAGTGCTTAAAAAGACGCCTATTACCCCGTGCAAAACAGGCCCTCCTGAATGAAAATGGCATTAATTTTGTTCGTAAAGAACAGAATCCACCAAACTGTCCAGAGCTAAGACCCATTAAGCGACATTGGGCTATTGTCAAAAGAAATTTAAGGCAGGAAGGCAAAGTTGCCCAAACATGGAAGAAATTATAAAAAAATTGGATAAAGGCATGTCAAAAGGTCACCAATCATACAGTATCATACAGCTTACGCGGCATAAACAACCGGAGTGGCCAGAAAGTTTTGTTTTGCGGTAAATAAGCCCCAGCGTTGCCAGACAAATTCATTATTTTTTTTAGAACTCGGGCTTGCGTCTTTCAGCAACGCATATTAAATTTATGTTATGTATTTATCGCCTATCGTTTGTGCCAGCGCGGGTAAAATCTAGGGCAGTGGTGGGCACAGCCTCGCACTCGTGCAAATCAGCTGTTCGATTTACCAATACACACGCAAACCCGAACGCAACGAACAGAGCGAAATCAGTAGCAGTCAGAACGTCGAACGGGAAGGTTATGCGCGCGCTTTCCTTAAAAAGCAACAAATATGCACTGCGAGACATCGTTGAGAAGGTCTACTTGAAAAAAAAAATGATTTAATTGCTTTAAATTTGTAATGCACACTCCAATTCTTAATGTGTGACCACAGAGTTGGACACTATTTCGATTATTAAGTTAAGAGGCGTTAATTGGGTTGTCATAGTAGAAAGAGAATACCTAAAAAACGAAATATTGCATGAATCTAATTTTTTCTCTGAGTGCAGTTCAAAATCATTTTGAGACATCGAGCGACCGGGTTGTGCTCTCGTTGAAGGCAAGATGTGCACTGATTCAAATCCTACGTTCGCAGCAGCAACCGAC
The DNA here is from genome assembly GCA_951394115.2 of Drosophila phalerata. Taxonomy (NCBI): domain Eukaryota; kingdom Metazoa; phylum Arthropoda; class Insecta; order Diptera; family Drosophilidae; genus Drosophila; species Drosophila phalerata. Next base: position 10,008,942 of record OX596006.1, on the reverse strand, counting down.
CTCGCATTCGGCATTCGTCGGCTCGTGTCTGTGTGAGCTACCGATAACGATTCGATAAACTTGCCCACCACTGATCAAGGGGGGGGGGGGGTCACTCATTAGGTTCTCGATAGTAATTGCTATCGATAGTTTATATCGGCCACTGTGGCGAGTAGAGTGTGGGGGGAGCAGTGCTGCCAAAACCGCTTTTTTCCCGTCAAATCTGGCTGTTTTTGAAGGCTAGTAGCGGGAAAATTTTTGGAATTGCGGGAAGCGGGAATTCTGGCTTTTTTAGAAATTTATTCAGCTTTTTTTCGGCTTTTTTTTAATGCTTCCAAAGGTTACATAAAAAGTATAAAAAATTGGCATCTTCATTACTATTTCTACCGATATTTCCCAAAGTCAGCACTATTTTTGGCCATTCTATCATTTTTATGCTAAAAGTCGGCACCAACTGTAACAATTTTTTCGAAATGCCTAAAGTCTCTGCTCGCTTAGTTCGCATCTGATGCCGTCCGGACCAACATAAATGCAAAAATATTCTATAAATTTACTTAAGATATTTCAAAGAACAAACAAAATGTTTATTTTGATTTTTGACCGATTGATGATTTGCGTACAGTATTCAGGAATCTGCATACCAAGCCTCTAGCTCTTATAGTCTCTGAGATCGATGCGTTCAAGCAGACGGACTCGGCTGTTGAGCTGATCAAGAATATATATATTTTATGGGGCTGCCACGCCTTCTTCTGCCTGTTACATACATTCTGTTTAAAACTGAATACCCTATTTTGACCATTTTTAATGAGCACAGGGTAAAAAACATTTAATTTATGAGCCCATAAGTACCGCTTTTTTTAAAGCTTTTTTCTTAAAATTTTTGGCTTTTTTTGCGGGTCCTTCCAGTCAAAAACGGCTTTTTTTTGGTCTCAAAAGTTGGCAGCACTGGGGGGGAGTGGCAACTCCAAAACCTTGGCGGACAGGGACAGGTAAAGAATGTAGAGGGAGACAGCACATAGATGCATACCCCTTCATGCCCCTTACCCAAACTTGGATATTGAGTGGAAATCGACTCAACTGCAGCAACGGTGGTATGAATAGGAATCAGAGGAATTTGATAATTTTTTCTCAAACCACGTCGCTGCAGGTTATGCGAACAAGGGAGTTCGTCTTTGACAGCGGTCAGCGACGGTGGCGTTTTGAAGATTGTTCGGAGTTGAGATATTTTCTGCACGCTGTGCGGCGTTAGAAATTCAATTCTACGCCCCCGTGCCAACCAACAGACCCGTTTCCGCCAATTGTGTCGGTAAAAATCATCCGAGTCGTGCAAGTGAAGGGGTGTCATCTTCGTGACAGTGTTGTGCTCCACAAGCTGTGCAGCGATCTACCACGCAGCGTACCACATTTGCTGGCGGTGACGACTCTCAACCAGGAGCTTTGGCCATTTGAGGCAACACCACCGCAGAGACTCCCGAAAGCAGCAGCATCGTCTTTCGTCGTCATACTTGAACAGGAGAATCCCGAGTGCCACACGTCTGGCAAAATCAGGAAGAGCTGAAAATAGGGTCTTATTTTATGTCCCCGGTGCCGCAAAAAAAAAAAAATTCTGTTGCTGATTTCCACCGTAGAATATTATTTATTAAAGAAAAATTAAAAGTCTTACAAAATTAAACCAAAGTCGAACAAAAATAATAAAATTAAAACTTAAAATTAATAAATTAAAATTCAATTAAAATTAAATTATATATATATATACAACCACATAACGCCCCTTTACCTATCCAGAGAGCTCTATAGGTAGGCAAGGTAGACAATAAGCGATTTATATTTACATTACATTACATTCATACATTATTACACCCGAAAACATATTCACATATACATACATATTTACACAATAATAACACTTGAACATATTTACATTAACTAATCACACTCACCTGAACACATAAAAATATACATATATATATATATATATATACGTCTATTCCCGCGGCGTCTCCGCATCTCCATATTGCTGCAGATATTTCGGGCAAGTTTGTCACATCTGCCACATCGTCGTGATCCTGATCTGTCCTGTTGTTTATCGTTGCCTTTCTTGAATTTTTGATAATGAAACATACCTGTAATTAGAAAATTTAAGAATTGATTATAATTTTTATGAAGATTAACGAAATTGGAATTATACCTACCTTGAAATGAACATGATGTCCGGCTAAGTTATTTGTAGAGGGGGAGGGGAATCATGGAATCCAACGCAGGCTGAGATTGGACCGTACGGGTGGCCAACATAAGGGAGACGAAGTGCAAGTGCCGTCTCAGGAAGGGAGGGTACGCCCGGGACCTGCAAATGGGTCCTGTTTGAACATGAGATGTATTAGTGTTGTTTGCTTGTAATTTTGGAATTTTTACGTACCTGTTGTATTTATTGTTGCAGTTTTTGTCGGTGTCTTCAAATTTTTGTAGTTTGTTGTTTTCTTTTCGTTCTGGCCGATAGAGATGGTAATTAAAGCTGCAGCTGATTGCAGTAAGCGATGAATTATCGATTGTGTGAACTGCGGGCCAGGGACGAAAACACACCCGTGAGGAGTTCCGATGAGCTAGTCGGCGCGGCCCCCCCGAGTAACAACCAGTTCATAACATTTATATGGCGTTTTTCTCTTTATTATTAAAGAAATATTGTATTGAAAATATGAAAGAAATTCAACAAATAAATTTACATATTTTACTATCTGCCTGCATTAGTGATAAAGCTACAATGTTAAAAGCAATTGCAAAAATTTCTGATATCCCACAAAGGTTAAACTCTAGTGACGAATGCATATTGTAGCCCCAAAATTTCTGATATCCAATTTTGTGACAAACGAAATTAAAATAAAACGCATAAACATTTTAAATAAAAATATTAATTATTAAAAAAAAAAAAATTCACATTCGGCACTGAAAAAAATTAATTTTTATGAACAAAAAAAGCTCACTCTTTTTGCGCACAGTGCAGAATGTCAATTTTGTTTTTTTAATAATTAATATTTTTATTTAAAATTTTAATGGGTATTATTTTAATTTCGTTCCCCACATTTGAAATCAAAGGCCTGACTCCAGCAACTTAAAATTCATTGTCAGGAATTTGACAATTATTTTTTGTGTTTGTGGAACATAACTAAAACAGTGAGACCAAGCACCTAATATGCATAAAATATTTACCTAAAACTGGCATATTTTTGACCATTCACCAAAAACGTACATGGTCACTCTGACAAATCAGTTTGGCTTGTAAGCAGCGCCAAATTTGAAAGGTCAACTAAAATTAAAAAATAAAGCAAATAAATTTGGATGATGAAGTGATTGTGTTGGTTGTGCCAATTATTATTCAATTATTTTTCCAGCAACACTTTTTCATGCACTTTTCAGATATATTTTATCAAAATGATTCTTATTTGCGATTTGTCAAAGACATGGTCGCGCCTCCACTGCTTTAATTAAAGTTATCTTTCCTCGCGTTGAAAATTCAAATCTCTTTTTTTTGTTTCGCGCACAGCACATTGAGTCTCCATGTTTGACATTTGTATGAGTCCACCAGGAAAAATTGATATATATATTTTCTTGATAGACTCATCAGCTGTTCTCTCAATCCACACATGCTATCGATATGGCAAATATCGATATGAATTTGTGGATTTCGTTTAAGTTGCTGGATACACACGAAACGAAAACGAAAACTAAAAATTCTTGCCAAAGTTTTTTTTATATGAAGTTTGACAGGAATTTTTAGTTCCTGGCCTGCTGGAGAGAGGCCTCAAATCGAAAATTTGCTATAACAGTCCGATCAGATCGAGTTATATGCCGATCGAAAGGTTTAGTCCTAGCTTACAAAATGGCATACTAAAACTTATTCTAACTCACCCGGGTTATGAGCTAATGGGGTGTAAGTGGTAGCGGAAAAATGTAAATGATTGCAGCTAAATCAAAATTACGCGTCGATTGATACCTTGATCACCCAAATCCGACAACTAGCTCAAAAGATAATCAAATTTAAAATTTTTAGTGGACTTCTCAGAATGAGATGAAGAGTCAGTTTGTCTATTTGTTTGTATCAAAGAGCTACAAAAAAAGCTAAAACATAATGATGGGGATTAATTCCTTTTCGAAAATATAGAAATAATTGTTGTATTACGAATTTTGGAATTTACCGCTAAAATTGAAACCCCCACCGTTTCTAAACCGTAAAAGCTACAGATATGTCCTATATATCGTTGGAAATGTATTTAGGTGTACCTTTAATTTTTTTTCTTAAGTTATCAGGTAACAATTTACAGGTGAAATAAGGCTTACTTTTTGGCGAATTATGACAACACGGCTCTAATGATTTTTATTTATTCAATATTTTTTAAAACGTAAAGTTTCGCGTTTTTTTGTATTTGAAACATAAATTTTGGTTTGGAAGATATTATTTAATAACTGAAAATACACATTTTTGTATCGGTCGAAAATCACGTTTTATTACGAAAAACTTTTTTGTTTTATGAGATATCTCAACCAAATTAATAAAAATATGCATTTCATTTAGTTTTATACATCCTGCCCAAATTTGGTTGAAGTCGGACCATACATGGTAATTCTGTAAAGGAAGCCCTATCCCTGTCATCATCTGACCATAAGCAAAATTTGTAGTGTTGACCATTTCGTGATGTGATCAGTTCCTGACCTCCATTATTCATGAACATGTCCCTTGAATCCAAAAGAAATTGCAAATGCTCTCCAAATATCTTCTTGCGAAATTGTTTAAGAAAAGTATTACTTTCAGTAAGAATTGATCCATTGTTGTAATTGTTGCTGCTATTATCTCCAAGACTGCCTCCATTGTGGTTGTTTTCGTTGTTCTCTTAAATCATTTGTATATTAGTTTCCCAATAAAGTAGATGTTCTCAGTTTGTAACAGGGACCGTAATCATTATAAGTTATATTATAAAAATTACTTGGTAATGATAATGTTTAAATTTTTTATGTTTTTCATCAATAATAATCATAAGTTTTGAGTAATTTTGTTATGTATGCTACTTACATTATGTTATGTATGCTACTTATGTTAACCGAGGCTGCTCTCTTACGCACCCGTCGGTTAACATAAGTCAGTCGCTGTACATAAGTCAATCTGCTCGCACCACGGAGGCTGCGACAATTATCACTACACACACAATTACACACTCACACACCATTGTACAATTCCATAATAAATTGTATTTATATTAATTTGCATTAACATAAAGCTGGCGACGAGGAAGGGATACTAAATTTGTTTATGTTGCGAGTTAATATTGATCGGGGTAAATTGTGTTCATATTCTCACTCGAGCAACGCTGCCAGATTGTTCGAAACACAGTTCGAAAGAGTGTACAAAGAAGGCGATACAATTATAACGGAGCGAACAGAGACGCCAACAACAACGCACAACTGCAGTTCCGTTACGTTGGTAATCCGCTAGCATAACTGCACATCAAGTCGTGTTCTCTTTGCACTGCAGCAAATGGACAATGAAGATAGCATCGACAGTGCTGACGATACGAAAAACGTAATTAGCAAAGACGAAGCTAAGTTAAAAAATCAGGCTACACGTGGTGCGGCCTCTACTCTAACAAAACACTCTACAGTGCAGACCACGAGTAGTGACATTTTGGAGAGCTCTGAGAGTTCGCAGCAATCAAGTGCTGGCAATTCAACGGGAGGTACCATGGCTGGAATGGGTGGTTTGGAGCAGTTCGATCTGGCGCATTCCAATAAATGGCCGTCGTACAGGGAAAGGTTTGAATTGTTCCTGCTAGCCAATGACGTCAAGAACGAGGAACGTAAGAAGGTGGCATTCCTTACGTTAGCCGGTGATCCATTATACGAGCTTCTCGCGTCATTGGCACACCCAGCTCAGGTCAGTGCATTAAAGTTGACGGATATATACGAGATGCTAAATAAACATTTATCTCCGCAACAATCGGAGATCGCCGCCTTCTACACCTTCCACAAGCGGGATCAGCAGTCAGACGAATCTGTCGGGAATTATATGGCTACACTGCGATCACTTGCGATCGACTGCAAGTTGGGGGCTGCCCTTGATCGTATGCTACGGGACCGTTTTGTATGCGGTATGAGAGACGAAGTATTGCAGAAAAGTTTTCTCGCCGAAACTGATTTAACGGTGGCACGCGTTATGGAGCGTGCCGTATCCAGTGAAGCTGCTGCTATCAGTGCAATGGCCATGCGGTGATCCGGCGACCAATCACGTCACTTGGAGCTGTCACGCGATGACTCCGTACATGATATAAGAGTGGCTGCCAACCGTTCTCATCGAAGGTCCTCTAAAAGCCACCGACCGTCTGATGGCTGCGGAGGCCAGCATCTACGGAAAGACTGTCCACACCGTGACACTGTTTGCCACGCCTGCAGTCGGAACGCGTCTGCCGAAGCAGTCGCCGATCGAGTTCACGGACATCCGGTACGTCAACTCCAACGCCAAGTATGCGCCACGCACACTCAGGTGGATCGCGCCGCAAGGCAGATCAGGGAGTTTCTGGACTACACCACATTACGTCTCTGGTAAATCCTAAGAAGTCCGTTTCAGTCGTCATCAATGGCCGCAAGTGCATTTTTGAAGTGGATTCTGGTTCTCCCGTTACGATCATCAAAGAAGCTACATTCCGCTATGTTTGGCCGCAAGGAAACCCAGATTTAACCAAGTGTGATTTGAATTTAAGCGACTATCAACGGAATCCCATTCCTGTAAGGGAAGTAGTTGATACGTCCATCTATTACAACAAGCAACGGATAGAGAATCTACCGCTTGTCATTGTATCTGGAGGCGGGACCAACCTACTTGGATGCAATTGGTTCGAGCCACTAGGCATACGTAATGAGGGTATACACGCTATTAACCATGACACAAGTATTAAGGCAACTTTAAAAAAGTTCGAGCACTTGTTTTCTCCGGATCTAGGCCGATACACCGGACCACCGGTATCCCTACAAATTAATCCAAATGCAGCAGCAGTAAGGTTGCCCCCAAGGCGCATTCCATTCGCACTAAAGAGCTTGTACGAGGAAGAACTGGACCGCCTCTGTTCGCAAGGTATCCTCGAACCAGTTGAATACTCGGAGTGGGCCACACCAACAGTTCTGGTTCAGAAAAAGGACGGCTCCATTCGAATTTGAGGCGACTATAAATCTACTCTTAATCGGGCCATCAAGCCACATGGCCACCAGATCCCTGCTATTAGTACGCTCTTGGCGTCCATTGAGGGTGGATCGCTGTTCGCCAAAATCGATCTTGCGCAAGCTTACCAGCAGTTGATGGTTGACGAACGCTCAGCATTGCTACAAACCATATCTACACATAAGGGTTGCTTTAAAGTAAATAGACTTCAATTTGGCATATCATCCGCACCCGGAATATTTCAGAGCTGCATCGAGCGTTTGTTACAAAACGTGCCTGGCGTACTACCATATTTTGACGATATCGTCATAATGGGTAAATCGGAAGAAAAACTAGCCGGAAGAATATTTGAAGTACTTTGTCGTTTTGACAAAGCAGGTCTGCGTTTGCGAAGGGACAAATGCCGTTTTGGGGTACCGTCAGTCGAGTTCCTGGGATTTAAAATCGATGCCTTAGGTATTCGGCCATGCATCGATAAAATTGAGGCGATTCATAGCGCGCCCGCTCCAAAGGATAAAAAACAGTTGCAATCGTTTTGGGGCCTTATCAATTTTTACCACTCATTCCTACCACACAAGGCTACTATTGCGGAACCCTTACATCGCCTTTTGGATAAAGGCGCACCATGGGTTTGGCGGAAGCCCCACGAAGAAGCTTTTACAAAGCTTAAGCAGCTTGTTGCGTCTGACGACGTCCTTGTACACTACGACGGAGGTCTGCCATTGGTATTAACGTGCGATGTGTCTCCCTACGGGCTAGGAGCAGTCCTTAGCCAATTTTGATTTGGTGCATCGCGCAGGAACAAAGATTGGAAACGCAGATTTTTTAAGACGTTGCCCAATGCCTTCTAAAGAAAAGTCGGTTAATACAGAAGATGTGCTAATGATTGAGTGGGCAGCTGCTCCAATTGTGAATGCGGAGACGCTGGCAAAACAAACTGCGAAAGATCCTCATCTCAGTAAAGTTCTCAACTGGGTGTTAAGGGGGTGGCCCGGCACAAGATTCGAGCGCTCAGACGACCTATTTCCGTTTTACAGCCGCCGAGACGAGCTCTCTGCAAACAGAGGAGTTCTAATCTGGGGCAACCGTGCGATTGTAACCCCTCCTTCGCGGCATACCATTCTACAAGCATTACATGCCCCTCATCCAGGGATCGTTAAGATGAAAGCGTTTGCGCGCAGTTACGTGTGGTGGCCAAACATCGATGCCGAAATCGAGAAGGTCGTGAAACGATGTGCCTCATGCCATTAAAGTCGTAATGACCCAACACAAAAAGCTACACATCATTGGGAATCTGCTAGGCGGCCCTGGGCTCGTCTTCATATTGATTTTGCCGGACCATTTCACGGTCATACATTCTTATTAGTTGCCGACTCTTACTCTAAATGGCTTGAAGTTTCTGTCGTGAAGTCTGCATCGTCGTCCGCCACCATCAAGTACTTACGGCAACTTTTTGCCACCCATGGACTTCCAGATGAAGTCGTGTCAGACAACGGAACTGCTTTTACGTCGGACGAATTCAGAGAGTTTATGGAGAGAAACCTTATCCGCCATATTCGTTCAGCACCTTTTCATCCTGCTACAAACGGCCAAGCCGAGCGAATGGTGCAAAGCACGAAGAAGAAGTTTGACCGCAGCATCGACATTGATCTTGCATTGGCCCGATACCTATTCAGCCAGCATACGACTCCACACTCGAGCACGAACCGAACACCTGCCGAATTGTTGATGAATCGAGAGTTGAGATCCTATTTTGACAAGATTCAGCCACAAGAGATTACGTATGGTAAGGTCAACGATTGCGTCAATACTAAACATTTTGATACAGGTACTTCTGTCTGGGTCCGTAATTATGCTGCTGGACCAAAGTGGGTGGAAGGTCTGGTGTCGGATAAAACTGGTCCCATTTCATACAACGTTCGTCTAAGTGATTCGCAAATCGTTAGACGACATCAGGATCAATTGCGAAGTCGAGAGCCCTTACCACCGAGTAGTAGCCGTAGATTAGACGCACAATCTGATGACTCACAGCAACAGCAAAGTCCAAGCTTGCAACGTCAGTGCAACCGTCGCTTGGAGAACCACTCGCTGTGTCGTCTCCATCGTCACCTGTGGTGGTGTCGCCCCGCAGGTCTCACCGAAGAAGGAACCCCCCGCAGTACTACGACGCATCTGGGTGTTAAGGGGTGTTATGTATGCTACTTACATTATGTTATGTATGCTACTTATGTTAACCGACGGGTGCGTAAGAGAGCAGCCGCTCAGTCGCTGTACATAAGTCAATCTGCTCGCACCACGGAGGCTGCGACAATTATCACTACACACACAATTACACACTCACACACCATTGTACAATTCCATAATAAATTGTATTTATATTAATTTGCATTAACATAAAAAATTTAATAAAACTAACACCATAATCATTATTTTTGATAATTTTGGATTTTTATTTTTCTGATCAGTAATAATGATTATAATCAATAACACTAGGCAACAGCCAAAAAATTACACGAACCAAACCCACTTTTTTGGATAGATTTGGGGCCAAAAACGACGAAAAACATTTTTTTTTTTTTTTCTATGGTGAAATTTTTTTTTTAGAATTTTTTAAAAATCTGGCTTTTTTTTCGTACTTTTTTTCAGAGGTGCACCGACTTATGTCATCATTACTCGAGAATGACAAAACCGATTTTCAAAAGCTTTACTGTTTCTGAAAGTCAATGAATATATCTATAATTCATTAATACAAAGTTTTAGATTTAAGCCAGGAGTTTAAGAGACATTAATTTTTGAATTAAGAAAATGATGATATTTTTAAAGCATTTTTTTTAGCTTTTTTTACTTTAAAATTCGAGGAAAAGTCGAAAAAAATTTATTACATTTTGTCTTTAATTTTATTTGCACAGCTGCAATAATTACGCGTCGTTTAAGGTATGCCTTATCAAAATCTGTGGAGAGACAGCGAAATAAAATTTTTTTGTGTCTAGACATGTTTTTGTCGACTTTTTTGACTTCCTTGTAGAGTGGCATAACCTTAAGTATGAAAATTTTTTGTGATTTTTAAGATATCTTCACCAATCTTACACAATATCAATTTGTTATTATTTTACACATTTTGACCAAATTTGGTTCAAATCGGTCTACTATATCATATAGCTGTCATAGGAACGATCGTTCGAAACTCAAGGTTTAGTATGAAATTTTTTTTTGTTTTTTGAGATATTTTAACCAATCTGACAGAATATGCATTTAAGATGGTCATCTGAACTATTAAATTTGTTTTTATATATATAGCTATATTAATTACCAATCGTTGTGTATGTTTACCGTTAAAATCTATGGAAGGACGGCTAAGTTATTAGTATATTAACAATGAAACAATTTTTACGCAAAGGTAGATTTTCGAATGATCGGTCCCATGGAAGCTATATGTTATAGTGATCCGATTCCAACCAAATTTGGACAGGTTGTATAAGGCAATAAAAGGCTTATAACTTGTAAGTTTGGTACAGATAACTTAAAAAACAAAAAAGTTTTTCATACTAAAGGTTGCTTATCGACCGTTCGTATCGATTGTTCCTATGGCAGCTATATGATATAGTGGTCCGATTTCTAATAAATTTCGTAAGGATGTAATGGGCAATGAAAGATGCCCAATTTATGAGTTTTATAGAGATTTCTCCAAAAACAAAAAAAATTTTTATACTAAAACATGATTTTCTACCGATCGGTCCTATGACAGCTATATGATATAGTGGACCGATTTCAACCAACTTTGATCAGGATGCATAAGACCAACTTATATGCATATTCTATCAGTTTAGTTAAGATATCTCCAAAAACACAAAAGTTTTTCATACTAAAACTTGTTTTTAGACCGATCGGTCCTATGGCAGCTGTATTATATAGTAGACAGATTCGAACCAAAATTAATAAAGATGAAAATGACAACATAGAGTACACAATTTGTGAGTTTTATTAAAATATCTTAGAAAATAAAAAAGTTTTTCATACTAAAGGTGAATTTTCGACTGATCGTTCCTATGGCAGCTATATTGAATAGTGATCCGATTTGAACCAAATTTGGTAGGGATACATACCACATTACTAAATACATAACCAGCGAGATTGGATAATATATCTTAAAAAACAAAAAACTTTTTCATACTAAACCTTGATTTTCGAACGATCGATCCTATGGCAGCTATATGATATAGTCGACCGATTTTAACCAAATATGGTCAAAATGTGTAAAATAACAACAATTTGATATTGTGTGAGATTGGTGAAGATATCTTAAAAATCACAAAAAATTTTCATACTTAAGGTTATGCCACTCTACAAGGAAGTCATCAAAGTCGACAAAAACATGCCTACACACAAAAAAATATTATATCGCTGTCTCTCCACAGATTTTGATAAGACATATCATAGACGACGCGTAATTAATGCAGCTATGCAAATAAAATTAAAGACAAAATGTAATAAATTTTTTTCGACTTTTCCTCGAATTTTAAAGTAAAAAAAGCTAATAAAAAAGCTTAAAAAAAATCATCATTTTCTTAATTCAAAAATTGATATCTCTTAAGCTATAAGTTTAAATCCAAAACTTTGTATTCATGAATTATAGATATATTCAATGGCTTTCAGGAAAAGTAAAGTTTTTGAAAATAGGTTTCGGCGTTCTCGAGTAATGATGAAAAAACTGGGCGCACCTCTGAAAAAAAGTACGAAAAAAAAAGACAAATTTCAAAAAATTCTAAAAAAAAAATCTTACCATAGAAAAAAAAAAAAAAATGTTTTTCGTCATTTGGAGCCCCAAATCTATCCAAAAAAGTGGGTTTGGTTCGTGTAATAGACAAAAAGTTGAAAATTGTTGCCTAGTGTAATTATTTTTGACTTTTATTTTTTTTGATCAGAAATAATGATAATTTTTGATTTTTATTTTTTTTTTTATCAAAGATATTGATTATGGTGTTTTTTTTTAAGTTTTATTAATTTACTTAAATCTAATAATTATAATTGAAAAAAATCAGTCTCCGACTAACAGCCGAAGTGATCAGACGTCTGCATTCTTGACAGCGCATATTTTCTTTTGTGAACAAAGTTACATGCTCTCTCTTTGTAATACGAACTTAAGCACAAAGCAAACTAAGATAATAAGAAGTCAACCTCATCGATCAACCTAAGTTCCCTACAATGGGGCAACCAGCCGATCCTCTAGATCGGCGCAAAAAATATTTCAATTCGAATATTCATGTGCCTGGACCAAAATACTTAATAATGCAGCGGAAAAACAACAATGACACATTAGCAAATGTGTCACCATTCCTCATCAAAAAAATGATAGACCATACGTGCAACGACACTGTAGAGCAGTGGTGTCCAAACTCATACATTAAAAAAATGCGCTTGTATGCGAAGCAGAGAAACACGAAGGCAACGTGACGAATCGAAATGCGCGAGCTTCAACCGAACACTTGCATCGCGAGAGCAAAAGCAGCCGAACACTCGCTTCGTAAGAGAACAAGCTGCCGAGCGTGCTATTTATAGAATACACATATTCTCTCTCCCTATACGTGTGGCGGCTGCGACGCCGGCAGAGTTTTGCTTCCCAAACAACTTTGTTTGACTTTGCAAATGTTGGACACCACTGCTGTAGAGCAATGCAAAAAAATGCGCAACGGCGCACTGTTGATCAAAACAAAAGACCAAAAGCAAGCAGATAAGCTCTTAAAACTAACGCCACTCTCTGATACGATTTTTGTCTCTGTCAGCGAGCACAACTCTCTCAATCAATGCAAAGGCATAATATACTCGAATGAGTTACGAAACATTGGGGAAGAGGAAATATTATAGGAACTGGAAGCTCACGCAATATGTGAAGTAAGGAAAATAAAGAAAAAGAAAGAAGGCAGTCTAATTGAAACTGGACTAAAAGTCCTACATAATACACATACCCTTCCCGAATACATTTCCATAGGATATGAAAGAACTAAAGTCAGGCCTTACATACCCTTGCCAATGCGATGTAATAATTGCCTTAAATTCGGACATACCCAAAAAATCTGCAACAGCAAGAAAACATGCATACAATGTGGACAAGAGCAACACACCGAATCTGCCGATATGAACACCTGCACAAATGAAAAAGCTTACATTAACTGCTCAGCAAAAAAATACAATAACAACAAACACTCATACATTGACAGGAAATGCCCAGTCTTTATAGAAAAACAGGAAATTATAGCCATCCAAACACTACAAAAAACGGATTTGAAGACAGCATACTCCATATATAATGCAAGACACAAGGAGGGACATCAAACCTATGCAACTATAACCTCAAATTCCAAAAAAAGACTCAACCAAGCCAGACAACTCTTCAACAACAACCATTCCCACTGAAACACAACGTAACATCAAAACTACCAACAACATAAACCAAAAGGAAACAAATTATGACAGCAGAACTCAGATATCCTACTCGGACTTGGACGCCATGGTTGACATCCAAACACCTATCTCCAGCTCAAAATTAACTCGCAATAACCAAATTTCAATACTACCTAGAAATACACCTAAGCGTAAGCTAACACAATTAAAAAACCAATCAAAACCTTTAAAAAAAAATTCTCAAGCCAAACCAAAAACTCAGAATCATAATCTAAACTCAGATTCTGAAATAGATCAAATGATGAGTGAATCATCATAACTTTCTGTAAAAAAATTTCTGGTCTAAGCGTGGCTAACGATCAAAGAGAAGATTTTCAGCCAATTATGAACTGAAACGTGGGAAGCACCCCTCTCTTTCATCGTCAGTCACGCTTAGATCAAAAATAAATAGAAACACAAAAAATAGGTCACTATAAAATATACATAAAACATTTTCTATTACTACTCTAAATTAAAATATCTAATTATAATTTCCTAATGCAACTATCCATTCTTCAATGGAATATTAAAGGATATTCAAATAACTATAGTGAACTATTAATCATAATTAAAGAATACACACCACAAATTATTTCTCTACAAGAAACCCACATTTACAATAACCAACATATACCCATTCCCATTAATTTTAATATGATAACTAATACAGCATCAAATAGATTTGGAGGAGTTGCACTCCTTATTCACAAATCAGTCCAATATACACAAATAAATCTTAAAAATTATCTCGAGGCACTAGCAATAGAAATAGATTCAGTAAAAAAATTAACCATAATATCAACATACATTTCCCCATCAATTAATTTTTCATACCAAAATTTGGACAACGTACTCAATACTCAAAAACCCTTAATATTGGTCACTGGTGACTTCAATAGTTGGCATACAAAATGGGGCTCATCCTCATGCAACACTTGCGGAAAAACAATAGATAAGTTTATAGACAAATCTAATATTTCTCTATTAAATGACAATTCACCTACACACTTTAGTACACACAATACGCTGACCCATATTGACCTCTCATTTTGCACACCCGAACTCGTACCTTACACCAAATAGAAAGTATTAAACGACCTCCATGAAAGCGACCATTTTCCAATCATTATCTCAACTTTTCCCCAAAATAATACCGAAAATATTAGTAGACCACATTTCAAAATAAAACAAGCTAACTGGACACAATTTGAAAAACTAACAGAGAATATAAGCAACAGAATAATGAACTGTGAATATACATACAAAGAAAACGCTAACATATGTAAAATAATTTTGCAAAGTGCACACTACAGCATTCTCTAAATCTTTTAAATACAAAGTCCCATTGTGGAATAAAAATCTTGAAACCCTTAGATACAATAAAATTAAAATGTGGCAAGCTTTACAAAAGAACATCACTCAAGAAAATATTCTAAATTTCAAAAAAGCAAATGCCCAGTTTAGAAGAGAATTAAAATTAACCAAAAAAGAATCAATTAGAGAATTTACAGCAGAAATCCAACCCTCCACCCCAGCCTCGAAAATATGGTCAAACATACGAAGATTTTGTGGTTTAAATCCTTCAAATACAATTCATTGCTTAAACAATCCCGCTAACAACCAAGCCACACTCTGCAGAAAGACAATTGCAAATATTTTCGCCAAATACTGGTCAAAAATATCAGAAGATAATAATTTTAACATACAATTTGTAAACTGCAAACATAATACCAATGCCAATCAACACAACTACTATCCCTGCCCACTTACCTCACAAATAGAACAGAAAATAACATATTCTGAACTCGCATCAGCCCTTCAATCTCTAAAGGGTACAACGCCCGGATTAAATAGAATTTCTTATCCTATGATAAAAAACTCATCCATTAAGCTGAAAGAAAGAATCCTTCAAATGTACAATAACATTTTTAATACATATATTTCGCAAACTTATAAAATAAATCTGACAATTCCCATTCTAAAACCAGCTACAGATAAACTGAAAACCGAATCAAACAGACCAATTTCCTTAACTGCTGTTTAGCGAAAGTTTTAGATAAAATTATCGCAAAACGATTATGGTGGTTACTTCCAAAAAAAAATCTTCTACACCCAAACCAAAAAGGCTTCAAGAGAGGTAAATCGGTTACAGATGCTCTGATCTATGCAGACCATCTGATACCCAAAACACGTAAGAGCCACATGAATATCATATCTCTCGACTTTTCGAAGGCATTTGATAGAATTGGCATACACACTATTTTAGACCAACTTTATACATGAAAGATTGGATATAAAATCATTAATTATATTCGAAACTTTATGACCAACCGTAAAATCCAACTACGAGTAGGATCCCACATGTCCGATATATACCCACTATCAAACGGAATCCCGCAAGGTTCACCGCTATCTGTGGTTTTATTCCTTATTGCGAATAACAAAGTCGCCAACATACTCGTTATACAAAGAAATATAAAATTTTGCGCATACGCAGACGATTTCCAACTATACATTGAGTTAAAAAGAAATGAAAAAAACCCAACTATCAACTTAGATACAATCTTTTCAAGAATAAATGAATAGTGTACCTACTCTGGTGCAACTTTATCTCTAGGCAAATGCAAGCAACTGCATATCTGTAAAAAACATAATTGTAAATGTACTACATCATGCAATGGAATACTAATCCCTGAAGTGACCTCCCTAAAAATACTTGGTGTCTTATTTAATAATAAATACAACTGGCATACACACATTGAAAACTTGAAAAGCTCTCTGTCAAAAAAACTAGATATTATTAAATGCCTAGCAACTCTAAAATTTAATTGTAACACCCATACCCTAATCAATATAACAAAATCATTATTTATTTCAAAAATAGATTATGCCCTACTCATTTATGGTCACGTTTTCAAAACAACACTTAATAAATTAAAAAGTTCATTTAACTCAGCAATACGCTTCTCACTCGGAGCGTATCGAACTACACCAACAAAAAATATGTTATATGAAGCCAAGATTCTGGATCTCGAAACCAAAAGAGACTACCTTACAGCTTCACTTTATAAAAACCTTCTAAACTCACGAAACACTCCTCTTTTTAAAATTATTAAAAAAAACACAAATACAAAACAAATATCTTCTACGATAATGAAAACAATAAACTTCTGCAAATTTTATGATATTCCATATTTCCCCTGTAAAACATTTAATATAAAACCACCTTGGAAATTTTTAAAAAACCTAATTTTTACTGATCTTAGAATCCAGCAAAAACCAAATTCAAACCCTCTTATTTACCAAAAATCCTTCCAAAATATTAGAGAAAAATACAAAAACTATTGTTTTTTATTTACTAACGGCTATCAAACAAATAATTTGAGAAGTTACGCAATAACTACTGACAAAACTATTATAAAATCAGGACTACTCCCTCATTACTCCACAGTAATGACAGCAGAAATTATAGCTATCCTAGAAGCAATTGAGTTTTTTAAAACCAAAAAAGGACCATTTTTCATTTGTTCAGATTCATTATCATCTCTGGATGCAATTGTTAACATCAACAGCTCCAACATATACCCAACTATAATAAGATCTTTACTTACATATTATTCACCAAAATTTAAACTCATGTGGGTGCCTGGCCACTCCCTAATTAAAGGTAACGAGCTCGCTGACCATGCAGCAAAAGCCTCTTCAAAAATGCCTCTCGTTATTACACAAAATTTTAATCCAAAAAACATACACAGATTCTTAAAAAATAATCTCAATAAAAAACAATTAGATAACATATCATTTTGTTCAACGCTGTACAAAAATATTAATAATAACGGTCTTAATATCACCGACTACTTTCCCCAGATATCTAAGGACAATAACATAACTAGACTCGACCAAATAAAAATCGACAGACTCCGCTTAGGACACTCAAAACTTACAAATCAACATTATATAGACAAAAGCCTATCACCACTTTGCAAACTTTGTAACACTAACTCAGGAATAACCATAGAACACAATCTTGATCAATGCCCAGCATTAAGTCAAGATAGAATAAAATTTTTTTAAAATAATAAACCATCAGACTCCTTATCAAATAGTAGTACAACTATTGCTACGACTATAGCTAGAGCTGTAGTCGAAAAATTTGTTTGCTCTGCTACTTTTTGTGCTCCAAAATTCTGCTATTGCTATAACTACAAATAGCATATGAAGATTTTTTTTGCTACTGTTATTGCTCTGCTGCAATACGAGACATAGCAGGGAGCATAGCATATCATATACTATTCGAATATTGTGCTATGTGCTCTGCTACTGCTCTAACAAAGTCAGAGCAAATAGCAATAGCATAGCAATTTTTGTACTGCTCCCGCTGCTATGGAGTAGTAAAGGCAAACCCTGATAAATTAAGTTTATCAAATGTATCTCAAAATTAAAAGAAAAAAATTGTATCTAAAAAATTTATAAAATGTATATATGTAAATAACACCTTCAACCTTTAAGTTACTTTTATATAGCCGAAAGCCTTTGCAGCTAGTGCTATATATCTTCTTGTTAGTTTTAGTTATTATAAGCTTAACTACCAATGTTAATAAATAAATAAATAAATTTAAAAAAATTGAAAATTTTTAAATCTTAGCGAAAATGCAAGGATTTCAAAATTATCAGGTGTTTGGTGTAAATAATTTTTTTCTAGGACAATTATAAGTTGGTGTTTTTTTATTAAAAAAAAAATAATAATCATTATTTACGGTCCCTGGTTTGTAACTCAAAATGCAAATGCTACATGCGATGACTTCTTAAAGCATAATATCATTAAAAAACTCTTTTGTTTCTTAAGACCAACCAAACTCACAGATTGTGTAGTTGAGACTGCCTGTTACACCCTGAGCAATTTTAGTCAACATCGGGTAACTATATCATATAGCTGCCATTGGAACAATTGGATGGAAATAGCCGAAAGCCTTTGCAGCTAGTGCTATATATCTTCTTGTTAGTTTTAGTTATTATAAGCTTAACTACCAATGTTAATAAATAAATAAATAAATTTAAAAAAATTGAAAATTTTTAAATCTTAGCGAAAATGCAAGGATTTCAAAATTATCAGGTGTTTGGTGTAAATAATTTTTTTCTAGGACAATTATAAGTTGGTGTTTTTTTATTAAAAAAAAAATAATAATCATTATTTACGGTCCCTGGTTTGTAACTCAAAATGCAAATGCTACATGCGATGACTTCTTCAAGCATAATATCATTAAAAAACTCTTTTGTTTCTTAAGACCAACCAAACTCACAGATTGTGTAGTTGAGACTGCCTGTTACACCCTGAGCAATTTTAGTCAACATCGGGTAACTATCACTGCGAACGGCAGTTCGCTCTAGTGACGAAAGCAGCAAGAAGGGTGCGAAAGGCGACTAGCAATATATACAGCTAATTTGGAAAATTTGCTACGACTGTCCGATCAGATCGAGTTATATACCGATCGAAAGGTTGAGTCCTAACTTACAAAATGGCATACTAAAACTTTTTGTAACTCACCTGGTTCATGAGATACGGGGGTGTAAGTGGGAGTGGAAAAATTTAAACGATCGCAGCTAATGGGGCCGTTGGGGCCTTTTTGTAAAATTTTTTATTTTTAAAATTCTAATCAAAAATACGCGTCGATTGATACCCAAATCACCCAAATCCGATAACTGGTTCAAAAGATAATAAAATTTGAAATTTTTAGTGGACTTTTCAAATTAAGATGAAAAGTCAGTTTGTTTGTCGGTTCGTTTGCGCGTATCAAAGCGCTAAAAAAGCTTAGATGTAATGATGAGGATTTGTTTCTTTTCACAAATATAGAAATGTTTGTTCTACGACTTTTTGGATTTCCCGCTAGTTTAGCGGGAAAACGCTATTTCCCGCTAAAATTGAAACCCCAATAGTTTGCAAACCATAGAAGCTACAGATATGTCCTATATATCATTGGAAAGGTGAGTTTAAGGGCTTTTTGACGTACCTTTTTTTCTAAAGTACTCAGGTAACATTTTACAGGTGAAATAAGGATTTCTAGCTTATATTTTGGCGATTTCTGACAAAACTGCTCTAACTATTTTTATTAAATAAATTCTGCGTTTTTTGGTATATAACACATAAATTTTGGTTGAGGGGTTTGGAAGATATTGCCTGTTAACTGAATATATATATTTTTCCATCGGTCGAAAATCACGTTTTAGTTCGAAAATCACGTTTCAGTACTAAAAACTTTTTGGTTTTATGAGATATCTCAACCAAACTGATAAAATACGATTTTACATTGTTTTATATATCCTGACCAAAGTTGGTTCAAATCGGACCACTATATCATATAGCTGTCATAGGACCCATCGGATCAAAATTAGGTTTTAGTATGAAAAACTTTTTTGTTTTACGAGATATTTTAACCAAATTGATAGAATATGCATTTAAGTTAGTTTTATACATCCTGACCGAAATTGGTTCATATCGGACCGCTATATCATATAGCTGTCATAGGACCGATCTGGTCAAAATTAGGTTTTAGTATGAAAAACTTTTTTGATTTATGAGATATTTTAACCAAATTGATAGAATATGCATTTAAGTTAGTTTTATACATCCTGACCGAAATTGGTTCATATCGGACCGCTATATCATATAGCTGTCATAGGACCGATCTGGTCAAAATTAGGTTTTAGTATGAAAAACTTTTTTGATTTATGAGATATTTTAACCAAATTGATAGAATATGCATTATATGATTAAGTTAGTTTTATACATCCTGACCGAAATTGGTAACCGGTAATCAAACCACTATATCATATAGCTAACATAGGACCGATCGGGCGAAAAGTCTTAGTATGAAAAGTAGACAGTAGTAACGCGAGCGAAGCAAACAGGGGCGGAGTCTCTTAGCTATATTTTTTACATTTATGATAAAGTTAAAATGTCAAAAGCAAAAGCAATTGCAAAAATTTCTGATATCCCACAAAAAAAACCTCTACACGAGGTAAAAGTCTAGTGACGAAAGCAATTTTTAGCTCCAAAATTTCTGATATCCAATTGTGTGACGAGCAAAATTCAGTTTATTATAAAAACTTTAAATAAAAATAAAAATTATTAAAAAAAAAAAAAAACACGAAAATTGGTATTCGGCACTGTGCAAAAAGTAATTTTTATGTACAAAGAAGCTCGCCCTTTTTGAGCACAGTGCACAATGCCAAATTTCGTGTTTTTTTTTTTTTTTTAATAATTTTTATTTTTATTTAAAGTTTTTATAATAAACTGAATTTTGCTCGTCACACAATTGGATATCAGAAATTTTGGAGCTGAAAATTGCTTTCGTCACTAGACTTTTACCTCGAGTAGAGGTTTTTTTTGTGGGATATCATATAGCTGCCATTGGAACAATTGGATGGAAATTACCTTTTATTATGAAAATTATTTTTGTTTGTTGAGCTTTCTTACAGTCATTTTACACCGTTATGAAAAAAAGTCGGTATGTAGCGCTTAAGTAGGACTTTACCATAGAAAAATTTTACAGTTGGGCTTAAATAAAAAGGCATTAGGCCGAGCCCTTATTATTAAAGGCGATTTTTTTGACAAAAGGTGGCAGCCCTGGCTAAAAATTGATTTACAATTGATTTAACACCACAAAAAAAGGTCAGTTAATATTTGAAATATATCTTGTAAACCGTCAATGAACGTCCCATGAACGTCGGCTACGAATAAACCTTTAATATGAAAAACTTTTTTAATTTTTGCAATTTTTTAACCAAACTCACAGATAAGCTTTTGCACGCCAAATATCGAACTTTTCTGCCAAATCTAGCAGCGTGCATACAATTATTCGTTTCTTGTACAAAAAATGTTATTCCTTTTCATGTGCGCAGTTTCTTGTCATGGTTATTATAGCTTCTTTCGTACTGAAGATGTCACCATGTTCAGGCCTTCATTAATATACGACGCGTCGCGACGCTTCTAACACTTTGCGTAAATTGTCTATTTCCATCGTAAACTGTGTGGCTGTTTTACGCTTTTGATGCACACCTGCTAGCTTCGCTTCTATTACGTCAGATGATTCACCAACAATTGCGTTCAGCTAGCTTATAATACTATAATTAACTAAAATTAATAGTTGTTTCATTTTGTACTTTGTATGATGACCAATTACAATGCTGACCAATTACACAGCTACACAAAGCCTTTTGTAAAAATTCAAAATGGTGGATCCAATATGGCTGCCACTTTTATGAAAAATTAATAGGATTTTTGTGAATTTCGTTACTTGGGGGTTTTTGGGGTCGCTGATCACTAAATTAATCGGACTCACTTGAAACTCGTTACCGGGGGGCTTTTGATCACGATCACGCTGATCACGAATATGAAGTTAATTTGAAAAAATTCAAAATGGCGGATACAATATGTCGAACATTTTCTTGAATAAATCGTCGGATTTGTGTGAAACTCGTTTTTCGGGGTTTTTGAGGTCGCTGTCACAAATTTGAAGTCAATTGTAAAAAAATTCAAAATTACGGATCCATTAAATTCGTTCCTTTTAAAAATTTAATAAAAAAAATTATGATGAAAAACATATTGTTGGCACTCCGAGAGCAATATAATGCTCATTGAAGCTGTGGAAGAGTCGTAATGCCTCTGGAATGTGAGCAGCTCTGTTAAAGCTATTTTATTTGGGAATATGATAGAAAGTTTTTTGTAATGAATTTAGAATAAGTTACAAGAGAAAAACACGATGTGAATGCTTTGACGAGCCTGAGAGTGACTATCAAGTGCAGCGGTGGGCAAGCCCTTGCTCGCGCTGCTCGCAACGGTAAATTGGCTTGCTCGCGATTTTTGACAATACAACAACCACTTTTTATTACCCCCAATAAAACAAAACAACAAACACACAGCAAATGCTCGAGTTTCGGCTGCGACGCTTACCGTCATAAAAGTGTTCATTTTGCTAAGATTTATGACTTCAGTAGCTTTTTGTACACTGTGTGAAAAGCTTTGATGCGTTTTGATGCATTTGGATCTTTACCACATAATAAGAGTTCGACTTCAAAATAAAATTAATTAGAACTTCTTTTAGTGTATAATTGTTTTTGCTCATCAAAACCAACAACAACCACACAGATCTTTCGTCGCGGCGCACAGAGTCATAAAAGTGTTCATTTTGCTTTAATTTATGACTTTAGAAGTTGTGTTTGTTGTAGATGTTGTTGTAGTGCTCGCGACTGCAAATTCTGTGCCCACCGCTGATCAAGTGTATTAACAAAGCTCTCCTGAGAAATAATAGTTGACAGCCAAGTCCCAGGCTCCCACAATCATCCGTTGTGTTGTGTACTATAACAAGCTCAAACTACAAAAATAGTCAGCTGGTCGAATATTGCTGCATCCATTCGAAGATAATTTTTAAATAAATTCTTCGCAGCTCTCCATTCAATTTCGCAAGCGTTCCCTCATCCCCACGACTCAAATTCAATTTGTTGACCCAGCACTTGCGCTTTGGCTTGGGCTCTTCATCCTCGTCCTCCAGCAGCCACAACCCAATAACGGCACATGCTACTAGCTCTGCTTCCTCTCGCGAATCCATTTCCTCTAATAAATTTAGAGAATTTTTGTCTCGAAATGTATTCTGTAAGTCGAGATAAACAAAAGCAAAGGTTTCACAATGTGAAGAAAAGCCAACTTGCTCGATACGGTTGTCACAATAGGATTGAGTTCATTTGAACTACTTCAACTAAACCAGCTGTTCAATAAGGTTGATGTGACGTTATGACAAGTGCCGTAAATTAAAAAAAATTAAAAATTTTAAGCCTACATTGATAAAACACGTTTTTTGCACAGAAACTTTAGACTGCATTTAAAAAGAAACCGCACAAGACCGGGAAGTAATAATTGCATGATAAGTCACGATAAATCGCGGTCCATCGAGGAATTTTTTTTCGTAATTTTAAGAGGTCGAGCAGCGGATAAGCATTTACCGTTTTTCATAATAAAGGTTAATTTGAACCCGGATTGTTCCTATGGCATCATCTGTTGTGACCAAATTGGGACAGGGTGTAAAATATGATATAAAACCAAAACAAAAAAGTTTTTCGTATCAAAGGCTAATTTGAACCCGATTGTTCCTATGGCAGTTATATTATATGGTAACCCATTATTGACCAAATTGTAAAATATCGTAAAATTTAAAAAATACTAATTAAATGAAATTAAAAAAAGGAAATTAAAATCTTACCTGGTCTGGAATTTTAACCGGGGATCTTTTGCGCCTGATTCTAAAACACCACCCTCTGCGCAATCAGGAACCGAGTCCGTCGATTGACCAAAAATTAAAAATAATTGAGAACTGACCTCAAATTTAACGAACTTGCTGGTCGAATTTTTTAAAACGCCGCACACTGGGGCCGCAGTCCGAAAAAAGTAATAAATGCATTTGATCGAGAAATTTTCAAAGATCCAAAAGATTTTTCAGGGCGTGCACAAATATGTAGATTTATAAGAAATACTTACTTAAAAGCTGAATTGTAGACAATTTATGAGACCGATCTTTATGTTTTTGGGTTCATCTTAAAGTTATGTTCAATAATAGTGAAATACCGGACAAATACGTTTCCTCACTTGTTTACTATTTTATCAGTCCTGAAATTAGGCTATTTTTCAACTTTGATGGAAGATAACAAACTCGCACCACATTATTTCACTACTACATTGGTGATCAATTTTGTAACGAACTTATATAGATTTGTCTGCATTTGCGGAAATCAAGTCAATAAAACTGGAGCAACCTCGCAATGAAATGGTGATGGAAGAAGGCGCAGTGCAATTACATACGTTTTCGCTATGCCAGGCATCATACGAAAACAATTTTTTTCTTGTAATTACCGTAAAAAAATTTTTTTATTTGAATTATTTATTTATTTTTTGAATGTTTTCAGAAGATGAAAAAATATTAAAATGTATATTTCAGCCAAGAAACTAGTTTTTTTTAATTTTACATGTAAAATATGCACAGAATATGTCAACTTAAGAAGTTTTTTATAAAATTATTTTTAAATTATCTTCATAGTTCAAAAGATATGATCTTTGCAACGCAAAAAAGAAAAATGTGCGCCGTCGTATCTCCCAATGAAATCGTCATAGCTTTGTTGTGGCAACATTTCAAACTAGTATGTCGAGCGGTTCGGCATGTACAATGTACGAAAGATGACAAAAAATTCCAAAGTTCGTGAATTTTTCTTCTGCCAAAAATGCAAGCTCATGGGTCAAACTGTTATGATTTAATAAATTGGAGGACAGAAAATATTACAGAACCTCCATTGACAATGAAGGTTACAAATGCCGATATTACAAACTTGATTTTGTCGGGAAATAATATCGTGAAATTCGAGATGTTTCCTTGCCATTCTCAAGCTGTAGAGAGATGTGTAAGGCTTGTGACAGAGGCTTCCTTATCTGCTTGTGGACCAGAAGCTAGGGATGGGTTTATTCGTACCCAGATAAAAGCCAGGCAGATGATTCCAAGTTTCGAAACCAAAGCTCAATTTTTCCAACCTTGATTTATGAAATTCTATAATTTAGAATATTTTTCGTTACATAATAAAACTGATATATGCAAAAAATATCAAACAAAGATTTTACTCTCTGTGTATTCTACTGGACGTAAGACCTGAAAACCTAATTTTGGTAAACAGGTGACTGATTTTGTATTTTAGAAAGTTCAATCATAAACTTTCTGCAGCTCCGATCATTAAACAATAATTTTCACGTTGAACACTTTACTGAAAGAAATAATTGTAAAATAACCACCCTTTTTTTAATGAAAGGTACTTGTACAACACCATTTTTTGGCAGGTACTTGTATCTAGTATAGTTTTAGGGTATTTAAGACCCTTTTGTGGTTTTCACACGCCCATATTATTAAATTTAGCAACCCAAAAAATTCATTCAAATATTTGCCAAAAATAACGTGCCTGCTTCATACATTCTACACATTCCAAAAGAACGTGTCCGCCTCAATTGTAACGGCTTTTTGCCAATATGGCTATTCTTAAAAAATCATCGATATTTTTCCACCGATCTTTAAAGTTGATATGGGTTTAGAAAGCTAACAATTAAGGCTAACTAAGAAAAATAAAATTTATTTTTTAAATCATTTTTTTTTTGGGGTAAAATTACAGTTATATTGGATTTTTTTCAATTTTTTGACCGATTTCCCAAAAAAGATCGTCGATGCGCCACCTCAGGATGACCTCCAAAAAAATTGATTTTTTTTACAGATATTGCTTTTATACCGTATCATCCATTAATGATACAGCGTTTTCGAAAATCGAAAAAAAGTGAAATTCACTCCAGCCTAATGTACATTGTACAATGATGAATGTATTAGGACAAAGAATTTTATACATGTATATATAGATTGTTTTTAATATAAATCTCCCAGTAGATTTGGTTTTGATTAATAAATTATGAGTGACAGTTATTTTGACTCAGGATGTACTACAACTCCTTTGGAGTGTTTGCCTTCTATTTAATAGCGTCGTAAGTAGACAACAAAATCTTCTTAGACCGGGTGGGATGTTCAGTAAGTAATCAATTAAAAATCCAACGACCAGTTACTTAATTTTTTTGGCATTTGCACACTGTAAATTACACTAGGCAACAATTTTCAACTTTTTGTCTATTACACGAACCAAACCCACTTTTTTGGATAGACTTGGGGCTCCAAATGACGAAAAACATTTTTTTTTTTTTTTTTATGGTGAGATTTTTTTTTTAGAATTTTTTGAAATTTGGCTTTTTTTTTCGTACTTTTTTTCAGAGGTGCGCCCAGTTTTTTCATCATTACTCGAGAACGCCGAAACCGATTTTCAAAACCATTAATTTTCCTGAAAGCCATTGAATATATCTATAATTCATTAATACAAAGTTTTGGATTTAAACTTATAGTTTAAGAGATATCAATTTTTGAATTAAGAAAATGATGATTTTTTTTAAGCTTTTTTATTAGCTTTTTTTACTTTAAAATTCGAGGAAAAGTCGAAAAAAATTTATTACATTTTGTCTTTAATTTTATTTGCATAGCTGCATTAATTATGCGTCGTTTATGATATGTTTTAGCAAAATCTGTGGAGAGACGGCGATGTATTATTTTTTTTTGTCTAGGCATGTTTTTTTCGAATTTTATGACTTCCTTGTAGAGCGGCATGACATTTAGTATGAAAAACTTTTTGGTTTCTTAAGATATCTTAACCAAACTCACAGATAGTGTATTTGGGACTGTCTCATACACCCTGACCAAATTTGGTCTAAATCGGATTACTATATCATATAGCTGCCATAGGAACGATCGTTAGAAATACAAGGGTTAGTATGAAAAAGTTTTTTGTTTTTTGAGATATATCATCCAATCTTGCTGGTTATGTATTTAGTAATGTGGTATGTATCCCTACCAAAATTGGTTCAAATCGGATCACTATTCAATATAGCTGCCATAGGAACGATCAGTCGAAAATTCACCTTTAGTACGAAAAACTTTTTTATTTTCTAAGATATTTTAATCGAACTCACAAATTTTGTACTCTTTGTTGTCCTTTACATCTTTATTTATTTTGGTTCGAATCTGTCTACTATATCATACAGCTGCCATAGGACCGATCGGTCTAAAAACAAGTTTTAGTATAAAAAACTTTTGTGTTTTTTGAGATATCTTAACTAAACTGATAGAATATGCATATAAGTTGGTCTTATGCATCCTGACCAAAGTTGGTTCAAATCGGTCCACTATATCATATAGCTGTCATAGGACCGATCGGTAGAAAATCATGTTTTAGTATAAAAAACTTTTTTGTTTTTGGAGAAATCTCAATAAAACTCATAAATTGGGTATCTTTAATTGCCCATTACATCCTTACCAAATTTGGTAGAAATCGGACCACTATATCATATAGCTGCCATAGGAACAATCGATACGAACGGTCGATAAGCAACCTTTAGTATGAAAAACTTTTTTGTTTTTAAAGTTATCTGTTCAAAACTTACAAGTTATAAGCCTTCTATTGCCTTATACAACCTGTCCAAATTTGGTTGGAATCGGATCACTATAACATATAGCTTCCATGGGACCGGTCAGTCGAAAGTCTACCTTTGCGTAAAAATTGTTTTATTGTCAATATACTAATAACTTAGCCGTCCTTTCATAGATTTTAACGGTAAACATACGCAACGATTGGTAATTAATATAGCTATATATATATAAACAAATTTAATAGTTCAGATGACCATCTTAAATGCATATTCTGTCAGATTGGTTAAAATATCTCAAAAAACAAAAAACTTTTTAATACTAAACCTTGATTTTCAAACGATCGTTCCTATGACAGCTATATGATATAGTAGACCGATTTGAACCAAATTTGGTCAAAATGTGTAAAATAACAACAATTTGATATTGTGTGAGATTGGTGAAGATATCTTAAAAATCACAAAAAAATTTCATACTAAAGGTCATGCCGCTCTACAAAGAAGTCATCAAAGTCGACAAAAACATGCCTACACACAAAAAAATATTATATCGCTGTCCCTCCACAGATTTTGATTGGACTTATCTTTAACGACGCGTAATTAATGCAGCTATGCAAATAAAATTAAAGACAAAATGTAATAAATTTTTTTCGACTTTTCCTCGAATTTTAAAGTAAAAAAAGCTAAAAAAAAAGCTTTAAAAAAATCATCATTTTCTTAATTCAAAAATTGATATCTCTTAAACTATAAGCTTAAATCCAAATCTTTGTATTAATGAATTATAGATATATTCATTGACTTTCAGAAATAGTAAAGCTTTTAAAAATCGGTTTAGCCATTCTCGAGTAATGATGACATAAGTCGGCGCACCTCTGAAAAAAAGTACGAAAAAAAAGCTAGATTTTTAAAAAATTCTAAAAAAAAAATTTCACCATAGAAAAAAAAAAAAAATGTTTTTCGTCGTTTTTGGCCCCAAATCTATCCAAAAAAGTGGGTTTGGTTCGTGTAATTTTTTGGCTGTTGCCTAGTGTTATTACCAATCAATTAAGTATATGAACATATTAATTTACATATTAGTTTGTTATTTTGGGAAATTTTTTTCATTTTAACACATTTATAATATGCAAGCCGATTATGATTTTAAACGAATTATCAATTACAATAAATGAAAAAAAAATCGAGAATATTCTGTTTTCTTCTTCATCGCAAGGATATATATATCATATTTCTTTGTTTTTCTTGCTTTCATTTTTTTTATTCTTTTCATTAACATAAAGTGATATATTACAACATAAATAGCAGATACCATTAATATATAAGTTCTAATTCAAATGTATTCTACTACATACATAGATTGCAAACATGACCAAATTTGGATTGACGGTTTGGCAAAAAAAACTTTTGAAATAATGAGATATTTTCTTTTGTATCCTAAGAATGAATCCTCTGTTTTCTTCTTCATCGCAAGGATATATAAAAAAGGAAATGTATTCATGGAACTAATTAAAGCGCAAGGCATACATATTTCATTGTTTTTCCTACGTTCACTTTTATCATTATCATTAACATAAACTGTTACATTACAACATAAGTAGCAGGTACCATTAATATATAAGCTCTAATTCAAATGTATTCTACTACATACATAGATGGCAAACATGACCAAATTTTGATTGACGGTTCGGAAAAAAAAACTTTTGAAATAATGAGATATTTTCATTTGTATCCTAAACACAAATGCGTGTACTTCATGTCGAAAATATTAATTATTGTAATTATTGATTACATCAAAAAGACTTATATTCAGCAATTTTCACAATACTGTAAGCACAAATTTACGGTAAATACTACTACCACAGACACTGTGATTTCATTAGGGCATCACAACATAACTAATCTGATGAGTACGACTACTTGCGTTTGAACATGTTACTGAGGCGTCGCTTAGGAGGCGAGTTCTGCAAATGAACAACGAAAATATGAATGTAAAAAATATATAATACTATGAAGATTAAATGAAAGAAAAAACGCTGCCTGTTGTCGTCAAATTATTGCGTGTCCCTTTTTCCAGCATTTATTTGCTGAAAAAGTAGTAAGTACTGAGCAAAAGTATTAGAGCCAAGGTGATGGCTAGGGCCATCTTGTCGTAGAATTGAAAGTAAAAGAGCGGCAAAAATAGTGATAGTACTGTAAAAACCACGGTACATCGATTCAAACGCATGCAATGCCACTGCCAGCACCACAAATTCATCCGATTGGGTGTTTCCCGAACGTCACTAAGGACCTGTATAGTGTTTATGGTAATGTTCGGCAGCCGATGCGACTGAATATGGCCCAAGGAGTGTGTGGTCCAGGATTGACGAGAAGAAGCGTTGGTAGTGTAACTGACTGTGAGGGTATTATTATAGTTGACCAGTTCATCGAGTAATAAGAGAGACCCGTTTTGGTTATGCTCCTGAGTGTGCACCTCAGAATTCCTGTATTGATATGGCTGCAGGGCAAACTGATCATCGGTATCCATTTGCCATGTGCAAACTGGGTCCTCCTCAAAATGTTGCTGCAACACTAAGCTAGTGTCATTCTTACAATCGTATGGGGCGACCAGCGCCTTCACAACCGATGGCTGTTGAATCTCTATCCAATTAGAGCATGTGGCATCAGAATTTACCGATGCAATTTTAAAAGTGGCAGCTGCACTTAAACTCTGTTCCAAGGAAGATTCTAAATTACACTCCGTGTAGTCGATAGAAAGTTTCTCCAGCTGGAGTGTCGTATCTTTGACCATCAGCAAAAGGTTTTTATTATGCGTACTGTAATTATTATTATCGTTATGTAGCGCAGACCCTGCGCTTTTTTCCTGTGAAGAAACAATGACCTCCTGTTCTTCACATTCTGAATCATAGTCGGACAAATGCCTAGCCTGGTCGAAACACCCAAACCGCTGCTGGCGAATTTTGCTTCGCTGCTGTTTTCGTTGATAACATATTTGCTCCTTTGCAGTAAATTTAGTGCGTGTTCTGGTCTTTGCAAAGATATTTTCGTGCAAACAGAATGAAGTGGGTGGTGTCTTTGTTGATCGCTCGCGTTTGGCTGCAAAATCATTGCTATTAGATGCAACACTGCTGCATGAACTGTCTGAACCCACTGACTGACGTCGACAGGTGTTTAACCTGCGCCCGTGTCCGCATGTCATTGCCAGTACTTCACCGTTAGACAGATGCGGTGTGACATCCTTCTGCTGTAGATCTGATTGGTCCTCTGATAACGGATCACTTTTCACATTTATACGCTCAAGATATTTAGAGGACCGGCTCTTAAGCGGTGTAGAAGTGCAAAATGCGCCAGAGACACGGAACTTCAGATTACGACGCTGCACACCCGATAAAAGATTACGTTGTCGATGTCGCCGTTGCTGTGAAGGAGCATATAGTTTTATAGTGGAATTGTGGTACTAACCACACAAAATCACAAGAATGAGAACGAGGACGACGACAGGCAGGTAACAAAATGCTATTACTTACACACAGAAGACAAAAGACCAAAAAACATATATGTTTTTATTATAACATACCTCATCTCGTGTTAAGGAATGTCCACCGCTTATACCACTACTGCCCATACTGAAACGTGAGGTAAACATCTTAAAGCGCGCTGGCGTCTTGACAGTACAATTATGATCACAACTTTCGCGTAATATTTCCCTCGGTGGATCTGAGCTGCCAAATGATAAACGACCACCATTTTTACTAGGTGTTGGCGGTCCCGGACGCTTATAGTGCGTTCCCATAGACTTTTTACGTGTACCAACACCGTTGTCTCCTTTAATACTCAGCAGTGTGCTCATGCTATCATCCAGGCTAAGTTGACAGTCCTATCGTACGTTGAAAGACAGTAAATAAAAAATTACGAGTTATGTATATCCATCAACTCTACCCAAAATATATGCCACAAGGATAAATAATCTTATAGATGCAGGTACAATTATAACCAACTTATATCACAGCACGGGACAGATTATATTCGCCGCTTACTACGACTCATTCGGGATATTATGAAACTTACTTTGAGATCATCTTCTTGAGTACCTAAGTCATACTGTGCCGCATAGGCGCTCTTCAAATGCGGCGGCTGCAATGAATTGCGATATTGCAGTTCTTCAGCGCTGCGATAAAAATTAGAGAAAGAGTAGTGATTACTAATTATATGTCCGTAAGTGAATTACTTACGTCATATCTGGCACTCGACCCAACTTCAAATCTGTCAGATAGGTGTTATTGAAGACCTCCCCTTCTTCATCCTCCATAGCAAGATTGCTGCCTATATTAGAAGAAGGGGCGCTAGGACGCTTAAAGGGCTGCCATTCTTCATTGGCGGAAGAATTAGCTGTAGCATGATCGGCTTCTTGTAAGTGGCGTAACTTAGTGCTAAGTACGGCATATTGCTTTTGCTGATCTAATATCTTGTCATTAAGACGTACAATCTGATTAGACAGTTTTCGTGAGTGCTCCTCATACTTGATGTTCTGTAATAATTAAATTTAATTTAGTAGATGTACAAGAAATGATCCACAAATAAAACAAGACTAATAACACTACGAAACAATATACAAATTTTAGAATATTACACGAACCAAAACTATTTATAGACAAAAAGAGTATAATGTGTTTGGCAAACTGTATGTAACAAACAGATGGAGGCGTGTCAGACCCCAAAAAGTATATATGTATATTCTTGATCACTATCAACAGCCGAGTAGATATAGTAGTGACCGTCTGTCCTGACGTCCGTTTGATGGCGTCGATTTTAAAGACTATAAGAACTAGATACACCAAAGTTGGTATGTACGTTCCTCTATATTGCTGGCAGATACAGTTTTGGATCGGACTATCATATCATATAGGACCAATCGGTCGAAAATCATGTTTTAGAATGAAAAACTTTTATGTCTTGGGATACGAGCTCTAACCACAATTATAGCCTCAATTAATTCGAGCAGCAATACGGACATGGCTGTATCTACTTGGATGTTGATAGTGATCAAGAATATACAAAGTATACTTCGCCTGCATGTTAGGCAAATTTTTGTTGTAACAAAGCTAATAGACCCTTGAACTTTTTTTAAGTTCGGGGTCGAAAAAGTGGGATCCCAGTAACTTTTTGCCTAGTGTTCTTATTGCCCATCTATAAGTAATAAGCAAAGTAGCATAATAAGTGAATAATTATCATCACAAATGGTTTTATTGTTTTTCAAAGTAATCTCCAGCCTGATTTATGCACTCTTGCATGCGCTCAAACCAATTGTCTAAGCACTTTTTCCACTCCGATTGAGACACCTCCAAAACATGGTTTTTGAACGCTTCAACAGCATCTTCTGGCGACGAAAATCGTTGACCACGCATTTTTTTCTTGATGTGCGGGAATAAAAAGTCATTGGGTGCCAAGTCGGGGCCGTACGGCGGAGGACCCATCAATTCGACGTTTTGGCTGGTCAAAAAGGCGGTGGTTTGAGCCAATGTGTGAGAGCTCGCATTATCATGGTGAACAATGATTCGTCTACTCTTGCTCGTTTTTCGAATTTCTCTGAAGACTTCAGGCAAACAAGTTGTGGTGTACCACTCAGAATTGACCGTCCTACGTTGCACAAGCGGAACAGTCGCCACATGACCAGTTTGGCCGAAGAAACAGGCGACCATTTGCTTTGAAGTGCTTCCTCCATGAACAACGTTCGTTGGATTTGGCTCGTCTTCGAAGACCCACACGGTCGATTGTTGTTTTGCTTCGGGCTCATATGCATAGATCCATGATTCATCACCTGTGACGATCTTATAAACGTCTTTTGAAGCACCGCGATCGTATTTATACCCGTTACTTATAAAAAATAAGTATAAGGGTATATTGTGTTCGTTGGAATGTATGTAACAGGCAGAAGGAGGCATCTCCGACCACATAAAGTATATATATTCTTGATCAGCATCAACAGCCGAGTCGATATAGCCATGTGTGTCTGTCCGTCTGTCCGTCTGTGTGAGCGCCTAGATCTCAGAGACCATAAGAGATAGAGTAACCAAACTTTCACACGTAGATCAGAAATGAGTTGGAGCAGGTCAAGTTTGTTTTAAATTTTGGACCCGCCTCCTTCCACGCCCGTAATTAGCGAAAAACTGGTCATCCGTCTGTATAAACACAAGGATCTCAGACACTATAAG
This sequence comes from Drosophila phalerata, assembly GCA_951394115.2. Lineage (NCBI taxonomy): Eukaryota > Metazoa > Arthropoda > Insecta > Diptera > Drosophilidae > Drosophila > Drosophila phalerata. The sequence goes on along the minus strand of OX596006.1, from coordinate 9,975,083 downwards.
AGATAGAATAACCAAATTTGTCACACAGATTTCCATATACCTCACGCAGATCAAGTTTGTTTCAAATTTAAGCCACGCCCACCTCCGCCCCCGCAAATCGCGAAAAACCACCTCACCCACAATTGTTCATATAATACGTATTTTTTGGTAATAACCGATATCTGTTATTATTATCTATTATCCCACTGAATCACAATAAGATCGGACAAGTAGAACAGCAGTTATTGCGTGTCTAAGTTGTTAAATCAACAGGTTCCCCCTAGAGTATGCAATAGTTTTTGTATTGTTAAACCTTATTAGAATGCTTCAAATTCTCAACTAATTCTGGCAACGCAAATATGACATTATGATTGAATCGCTAATGTATTGAAATAAGTAACGGGTATCCTATGGTCGGGATCTCGACTATAGCCTTTCCCACTTGTTTTTTTTTGCGATTGTCAAATTGGTCGGGATCCAACGAGAACAAACATTTTTTACGGTCAGGTGATCATGAATATTGAATGTATGCTGGTGGGTGAAATGCCCAAGGATGTTTCTATCCCACGGTATGTCACATGACGATCTTGCATTATCAGTTCACGTACGGCATCAATTGTCTCTGGCACAACGGCCGTTTTTGGACGACCTTCACGAAATTCGTCTTGGAGCGAGCGTGGGCCACGATTGAATTCATTATACCAGTTTTTAACATTGCTATAGGATGGTGCTTCATCGCCATACAAAGATTTAAGTTCATCAATGCACTCTTGTGATAATCCACGTCGAAAGTTGTGAAAAATTATAGCTCGAAAATGTTCGTGTTAATTCAATTTTTTGGCCGAGATGAATTTTTCAAGTCGCTTTACATAAAAGAATTCACGATCAAATGACAAACCATGCTGAGTAATGTTATGCTAAAAAATGTCAAACTTTTCAACGGAAATGTCAGATTGCATCCGTCATCACTGAGTGTTGCCTGGCCAGAAATATATATAGCAGCCCACGTAACTTAACTTATTTATAATATATGAAATTTTTTTTTCTTTTTTCCACTTGCTACAAAAATAACACTAGGCAACAGCCAAAAAATTACACGAACCAAACCCACTTTTTTGGATAGATTTGGGGCCAAAAACGACAAAAAACATTTTTTTTATTCTATGGTGAAATTTTTTTTTTAATTTTTTAAAAACTAGGCTTTTTTTCGTACTTTTTTCAGAAGTGCGCCCACTTTTGTCATCATTACTCGAGAATGACAAAACCGATTTTTAAAGGCTTTACTATTTCTGAAAGTCAATGAATATATCTATAATTCATTAATACAAAGTTTTAGATTTAAGCCAGTAGTTTAAGAGACATTAATTTTTGAATTAAGAAAATGATGATTTTTTTAAGCTTTTTTTACTTCAAAATTCGAGGATAAGTCGAAAACAAAATTATTACATTTTATCTTCTATTTTATTTACATAGCTGCATTAATTACGCGTCAAAATCTGTGGAGGAACGGCGATATAATAATACACAATACATTTGTTTGATTGTAGGACAATATTACAATATTACTTTTTCGGAAAGCCAATGAATATATCTAGAATTCATTTATACAGAGTTTTAGATTTAAACTAATAGTTTAAGAGACATCAATTCTTGAATTAAGAAAATGATTAATTTTTTAAGCTTTTTTTACTTTCAAATTCGAGGAAAAGTCGAAAAAATGTATTACATTTTGTCTTTAATTTTCTTTGCATAGCTGAATTAATTACTCGTCGTTTAAGATATGTCCTATCAAAATCTGTGGGGAAACGGCGATATAATATTTTTTTGTATCTAGGCATGTTTTTGTCGACTTTTTTGACTTCCTTGTAGAGTGGCATGACCTTTAGTATGAAAACATTTTGTGATTTTTAAGATATCTTCACCAATCTCACACAATATCAAATTGTTGTTATTTTACACATTTTGACCATATTTGGTTCAAATAGGTGTACTATATCATATAGCTGCCATAGGAACGATCGTTCGAAAATCAAGGTTTAGTATGAAATTTTTTTTTGTTTTTTGAGATAATTTAACCAATCTGACAGAATATGCATTTAAGATGGTCATCTGAACTGTTAAATTTGTTTATATATTTATAGCTATATTAATTACCAATCGTTACGTATGTTTACCGTTAAAATCTATGAAAAGACGGCTAAGTTATTAGTACATTAACAATGAAACAATTTTTACGCAAAGGTAGATTTTCGACTGATCGGTCCCATGGAAGCTATATGTTATAGTGATCCGATTCCAACCAAATTTGGACAGATTGTATAAGGCAATAGAAGGCTTATAACTTGTAACTTGTTTGGTACAGATAACTTATAAAACAAAAAAGTTTTTCATACTTAAGGTTGCTTATCGACCGTTCGTATCGATTGTTCCTATGGCAGCTATATGATATAGTGGTCCGATTTCTACCAAATTTGGTAAGGATGTAATGGGCAATTAAAGATACCCAATTTATGAGTTTTATTGAGATTTCTCCAAAAACAAAAAAGTTTTTTTATACTAAAACATGATTTTCTACCGATCGGTCCTATGACATAGTGGACCGATTTGAACCAACTTTGGTAAGGATGCATAAGACCAACTTATATGCATATTCTATCAGTTTACTTAAGATATCTCAAAAAACACAAAAGTTTTTCATACTAAAACTTGTTTTTAGACCGATCGGTCCTATGGCAGCTGTATGATATAGTGGATAGATTCGAACCAATCCGATTTGAACCAAATTTGGTAGGGATACATACCACATTACTAAATTCATAACCAGCGAGATTTGATTAGATATTTAAAAAAAAAAAATTTTCATACTAAAGGTCATGTCGCTCTACAAGGAAGTTATCAAAGTCGACAAAAACATGCCTACACACAAAAAAATATTATATCGCCGTCTCTCCACAGATTTTGATAAGACATATCTTAAACGACGAGTAATTAATTCAGCTATGCAAAGAAAATTAAAGACAAAATGTAATACATTTTTTTCGACTTTTCCTCGAATTTGAAAGTAAAAAAAGCTTAAAAAATTAATCATTTTCTTAATTCAAGAATTGATGTCTCTTAAACTATTAGTTTAAATCTTAAACTTTGTATAAATGAATTCTAGATATATTCATTGGCTTTCCGAAAAAGTAATATTGTAATATTGTCCTACAATCAAACAAATGTATTGTGTCGTGACGTCACTGAACAAGTGTTGTCAAAACTTTAACACTAAAATATGCCAAGATAATCGACTTTTCATCAAGCTTCTTATCGTCTTTACATGAGCATATGTGCACGACTTTTCCTCGTCAAGGGTCTGGGTTTAGCACCCTAGCATGAAATTTTTTAGTACAAGTTGTTGTTGTGACGTCTAGCACATGTGCTCCCCGCAATGCTGCTTCTATCTAGTGAAAACCCTAAATGTTATGTCGGTGTTTATCTAAAATTGAAAGTTTTATTTTTAAGCGTATACTAACCTGAGCACTGTGTTTTTCCAGTTCCGCCTTGCCGCTGGCCGCATCACGCTCCTGCTTTTCCTTCATTCGAGTCACTTCCGCCGTATACAGTGTGCGCTATAGTTATCAGATGTGGTATGAAACATGAAGGAAAACGCACGTTAAGCGTGGTAGTGTAAGTAGTCAGTCGTGAGTAGTGAGAAGTGAAAGGGGACAACCGAGCAGCAAAAACTAAGATTTTACACTACGAGCGATAATAAAAATAAAAATAGCAACTTTTGTCGTTGACTGGAATAACTTATGCTTGCTTTTTTAGATGACAATTTATTTATTAAATCTGCACTTTGAAGGTCTGCTTTTATATTTATAACCTTGGTTACTTTTTCATAATTCATGTTGTTAAACGACCACTTGGTTTATTTTTTAGCAATCAAAAAATGGAAATATACAAATTGAAAAAAAAATGTTTCTGCTTGGAAATGACAGGAAAACCAAAAACCGAACTTAAGTAAGAAAATTTCTTGTCTATTTGATGTTTTCGAAAATAACATTTATTTTATAGACCTCAACCCGAAGATCAACATTTGTGACCTCTAGTTTTTTTCAACTGCCTACAGAAAATCTTGGGATAATGGAAAATTGTCAACAGCTTCATGTAATTTTCGACAGGAATAATGACCAATTCTGTTTTAGTAAAATAATGTACATAGGCAGAGCACTTATGGCAGAAAGAAAGTCATTAGTGAATTAAGATAACCCAGTTTCTACGAACGGCTTACAATACCGATGTTTTGATAGAAAAAAAGATCGAATTTGTCTTAAGCAACGACTTGGCACCTTATAATTTATATTTATCCCGATTACACTAAGCAACTTATTTTGTTGATGTTACTAAACCTCCTTTTTCTGATACATATGAAGCACAAGATATGACAACATTTCAAATTTTTCTATGGTCAGAGAATCTCGAGTAACTTAGAACAATATCTAGTCGACTTGCAGGATTGTCCATGAATATTTCGCTGATATTGTACAACTATCGAATGTTTTCTATTAAATTGAACTCAAATCAATGCAAAAATTTTTTTTATTTGGGACAATAATAGCCCAAACTCATGCTAGGCTATTATTTGGTACTCTGGTCACTGCAAATTATTGTACTGTGTAAATGTTAACAAACATTTAAAAAAAGGCTCCAATACGTGAAAAGCACATTTCGACGTCAACAGGGATCGCCACGCCATTTCATTTCACTAGCATTGAAAAAAGTAGTGCTAATGAAATTTCATTTCAATAGCATTGAAAAAGTTGTGCTAATGAAAAAATTTGTTATTGGCATTGAATTTAAAATATTTTGAAGGCATTAAGTAATGCCGATGAAAATTCATTTTAATTGGCATTGAAATTTATTTTATGATGGCAATACTTAATGCCTTCGAAAAATTTTAAATTCAATGCCAATTACAAATTTTTTCATTGGCACTACTTTTTCAATGATAGGGAAATGAAATTTCATTAGCACTACCTTTTTCAATGCTAGTGAAATGAAATTTTATTAGCACTACTTTTTTCAATGCTAGTGAAATGACGGTTTCATTAAAAAAGTTGTTAATTAGGCACAACTCTGACATCCAGGCACATAGACTGATATCTAATTCAATTTTAATTATAAAAGTGTATTATGAATATGAAAAGCAATAAGCAAAGCAATCATCTCGATCGAACGAATAACTATAATGAATCTTGAACGAACACTGTTACAAAAAAAAAAAAAAAAAAACTACTGGGATGGGAAGGTAGGTTGCAGGTAGAGGTATATACATTTTTTTGGCATACTACAAATTTTTGGCGCATATCGAAATTTTTATTACGATAAAAAACACGATTTTTTCGCATTTGCGCTGAAGAAACTTAGGCAAATGGTACATACTTGATTCAGCAGGTTTTAAGTCCCTTATTAGAGTATTTGCCACTTCAACAAAATTTGTTGTGCTTTTATTTAATTTCTTAACTTTGAACACGATAGAAACCCACTAACCTTGTTTTATTATTTAAAAAGAAAGCGATTTGTACGATTTTACTCGTGTTCATTTTGTTTTTTTTTTTTCCAGAAATTGGTCAATTACTATTGATTAATTGTTTAAATTAATTATAATTAGCAGAGTTATAATAGATTTTCAATATGTTAATGAGTCGCACCATTGACTGACACTATGGACTGTCCCACTTCCGTATTATTGTTAAGCACTTTATAGAAAATTCTCAAATATTTATTTTAGAGTGAAATTAAAATTTTAAAATCAAACATATCAAGCTACTTTAATTTATTATTGTCTCGTGTTTTTTTTTTCTAACTTTTGGCACACATTAAATAATGTTTACTCGATCTTTGTTTGTAAACTGATTATTTATCTATTATAAGTGCGCATTTCTATAGTAGCGATTTCTTTGTGAAACCGATCACCTTATTGGTCGCTGAACTGGTCCAGATTAACTGGAAAGAAATTGAAATGGGATTGAAAATAATGCCATTGTACGCCCTTATAAAATTGTTTACAACTGTAACATAGTCGTCGCTCCTGTTATTGCCAAGAAAACTATCACAAAGCGCAATATAACTTCCCAAGTTCGTTTCTCAATAGTGTCCAATTTAGCCTTAAAGTTGACACTTTTCATTAGCTTTGGAATCTGTGGTCCGATAAAATTAACTAAACGTAGCAAAAAATAATTACAAACGATCAAATACCCTTAGCGAATTGATGGCCTGCTTTCTAAGATGTTGCATAACTCAGTTAATACCCGATTTCAACAAACAAAGTTGCAGATGTCCCAAAATTAAATGTGTTTTGAAACTGCATTCCACAAATAAATAATTTTATACAAATATGACTTAATAATATTCGTTCAAAGTAGAAGACGCAAAAAAAAAAATCCATATATTTATACATGTAGCTCCCTCAATTCGTATTTAAGATTGCCGTGCTATACTTAGCTGGAAAGGTATTACTTTTCTATTTCGTATTACGACGTATTCAAATTTATTTTAAGATGCATTAGGACATATGATTTCCTAACTCGATCAACCTCGAAAATACGGTTTTTTTTACGGTAGTTTAAAATTTCGATGGTCAACATAAAATTATAGTATTCCACAATGTTACATTTAACTATATCTACAACCTACGCTATGTCGCATCCCAGAAGTTTTTAAATGTAACACCATGTTATTGAGGAATAGAGAATACTGGAAAATACAACAAATCTAGTTTCAATGATGCGTTATCGTGCTTTCCTCATAAGGCTAGAAATATAAAATTTGACCCATGTAATATATTTATTTTGGAAAGATGTTTTAATATTTTTTGAGTATTTACATTTGCATCTAAAATTCAATTGGTTTTCGAGCAATTAAATTAATCTCAACACTGTTGCTTAAAAGTACCATATACGTTATACCCATAAAAGCCGCCAGCATAATTAAAAACTTAAAACACGTATTGCTAAAAAAATCACAACTAAGAGAATCCTGAGCTCGTTCTTGAAAAAAACGTTTTGGGATTGTGTGGGATTGTGTGAGCTTTTCACAATTGACTTTCTGACGAAAATCTATGGATTCCAGAATTTGGGACTTGTCGTTTTTTAAAAAAATTTATTAGAATTAGAGTGGGTAGTGATAGTCAGCAATATAGACGGCGTAAGGATGGAGGAAGAAAAAGGAAAAGAAGAGTAAATTGTTATAAAAGCTATACGATAAAAATATAGTTAATTTACTTATTTTGTTTATAATGATTTTACTCCCTCAAAGCTAATAATAAAAACATAATCACACAGACAACAATAAGAGAATAGGACAGAAATAACAGCAATAAGTATGCATATAAGAGTATAGTGAAAATGACATATTTTGTCTCGAAAGCGCTGTATTACACTAGGCAAAAGCCCAAATCTGAAATTTACCAAACCGACTTTTTTGGATAGATATTGGGCTCCAAACGACGAAAAACATTTTTTTTTTCTATGGCGTAGTTTATTTTTCTTGCCGTTTTTTTCTGTCATCATTACTCCAGAATGCCAAAACCGATATTCAAAAGCTTTACTTTTCCTGAAAGCTAATAAAAATATCTGTAATTGTTCCATACACAGTCTAAGATCTAAGCCAGTAGTTTAAGAGCTATTAATTTTTAGCTCGGTACCCAAAAGAACGGTATTAGAGCCTATTAGATTCGTGTCAATTATGTAACATTATTTTTAACACCTTTATCTCCGAGACTATGTGAGTTAGAGCAACCAAATTTGGTGACAATACTCCTCGGTTACTGACCTGTATCAAGTTTATTTTAAGTTTTGGCCACGCCCACGTAAATTATATAAAATCAAACACCAAGAGCAGTTTTAAAGCTACAGCCTTGATACTTGGCACACAGGATGGGGAGACGAGTCAGAGAAAGAATTTAAGGAAATATGATATTTGGAGGACATATCCCAAATTTGGTGACAATACTGCTATGTTAAGCACGCAGATCAAATTTGCTTTAGAATTTTGCCACGCCCCCCAATTTTCCTGTAATCGACCAAAAAATAAAATATCCAATTACACGGCCAATTTAATAGATAGCGATTTAAAATTCAGCACACGTATAGATTAGCATCATTATGATGTATGCTGAAAATTGCATAATTACGACAGTAAACAACGATTATATTATTATGAGTTTGATTGAGAATTCTCCAAAAACAAAAATAAACATTTTCATACTAAAACTTGATTCTCTACCGATCAGTCCTATGGCAGCGATATGATGTAGTACATCGATTTGAACCAACTACGGGCAGGATGCATAAGACCAACTTAAATGCATATTCTATCAGTTTAATTAAGATATCTCAAAAAAACAAAAAGTTTTCACACTAAAGCTTGATTTTAAACCGATCAGTCCTATGGCAGCTATATGATATAGTGGACAGATTCGAACAAAATTTGGTGAAGATGTAAAGGACAACATAGAATACACAATACACGTGAGTTTGGTTAAAATATCTTAGAAAATAAAAAAGTTTTTCATACTAAAGGTGGATTTTCAACCGGTCGTTCCTATAGCTGTTATATTGAATAGTTAACCGATTTGAACCAAATTTGGTAGGGATATAAAACCCATTATCAGATACACAACCTGTGAGATTGGTCCTATGGCAGCTATATGATATAGTGGACCGATTTGAACCAACTTCGGTTAGAATGTCTAAGACCATCATAAATGCATATTCTACCAACTTAGTTAAAATATCTCAAAAAACAAAAAAGTTTTTTATACTAAAGCTTAATCTTGCACCGATCGGACCCAATGACAGCTATATGATATAGTGGAACGATTTGAACCAATTTTGGTAACGATATATAAGATAACAAAGAATAAACATTTTGTGATTTTGGTTGAAATTTGTAAAAAAAAAAAATAAGAAAGTTTTTCATACTAAAGGTGGATTTTCAACCGATCGTTCCTATGGCAGCTATATTGAATAGTGAACCGATTTGAACCAAATTTGATAGGTATATAAAACCCATTATAAGATACACAACCTGTGAGACTGGTTGATATATCCCAAAAAACAACAGAGCTTTTCATACTAGCACTTGATTTTCAACCGATCGTTCCTATTGCAGATATAGTCGACCGATTTGAACCAACTTTGGTCATTATGCGAAATACAACATCAAATTGATTTCCTGTGAGTTTGGTTAGGATATCTCAAAATACACAAACAATTTTCTTACTAAAAGTCATGCCGCTCTACAAGAAAGTCATCAAAATCGACAAAAACATCCGCTGATATAAAATTTTATTATATCGCCGTTTCTCCATAGATTTCAATGAATCATATCTTACACGACACTCAATTAATGCAGCTTTGCAAAAAAAAAATTAAAACCCCAGTTCAGATATTTTTTGAAGTTTTCCTTGAATTTAAAAAAAAAAAAGGTAAAAAAAAGCTTAAAAAAAACAACATTTTCTTAATTCAAAAATTAATAGCTCTTAAACTACTGACTTTAATCTTAGACTGTGTATGGATGAATTATATTATATATTTGAATATCGGTTTTGGCATTCGGGTGTAATGATGACAAAAGTGGGCGTACCTCTTAAAAACGGCATTAAAAAAACAGCCAAATTTCAAAAAATTATAAAAAAAAAAATTCTGCCATAGAAAAAAAAAAAATGTTTTTCGGTGTTTGGGGCCCCAAATCTATCCAAAAAAAAGTCGGTTTGGTCCAATTCACAAGAAAAAAGTTGCAATTTGTTGCCTAGTGTTATAATTGATGAAAAACATACAAAATTTAAATATAATCTTTACCAAGTAATTATACCCGTTACTTATAAAAAATAAGTATAAGGGTATATTGTGTTCGTTGGAATGTATGTAACAGGGAGAAGGAGGCATCTCCGACCCTATAAAGTATATATATTCTTGATCAGCATCAATAGCCGAGTCGATATAGCCATGTCCGTCTGTCCGTCTGTCCGTCTGTATGAACAAAAGGATCTCAGAGACCATAAGAGATAGAGATACCAAACTTTCACTAAAAGACTTCTATATACCCCACGCAGATGAAGTTTGTTTAAAATTTAAGCCACGCCCCCCTCCGCCCCCGCAAATAGCGAAAAACAGTCTGAACAACGAAATCTCAGAAACTAAAAGAGATAGAGTAACCAAATTTGGCACACAGATTTATATATACCTCACGCAGATCAAGTTTGTTTCAAATTTAATCCACGCCCCCATCCGCCCCCGCAAATCGCGAAAAACCACCACACCCACAGTTTTTAAGATAATACGTTTTTTGTGATTATTACCGTTATCTATTAGCATTATCTATTATCCCACTAAATCGCATCAAGATCGGACATGTAGAACGACAGTTATGGCGAATTAAAGTTTTCAGAGCAAAACAAGTATTTTCTTTAAAGTACTTTTCAATATATTTAAGTAAGTAACGGGTATCATATAGTCGGGATCTCGACTATAGCCTTTCCCGCTTGTTTTTATAATATAACTTATAATGATTTCGGTGCCTGGTATTTTCTCTAAGTTTGGTTGCTCTAACTCTTATAGTCTCGGAGATTAATGTGTTCAAAATAGTGTACCATAATTGTCCCGAATCTAATAGGCTCTAGTACCCATTTTTGGGTACCGAGCTAATTAAAACCCCGGTTCAGAATTTTTTCCGAGTTTTCCTTGAATTTTAAAGTAAAAAAAGCTAAAAAAAAAAAAAATTACAGCAACAATCAGACGACTAAACTACAAAACAGATACTGACAACCGCGCTCACATATACATACATTTACTTAAGAAACCTCAGTCACGAACTCCACGCCGACGAACACGGACTTGTAAACCAAAAACGAAATTGTATGTTAACTTATTTAAGTAGTGTTAAAATTCAATGTTTAATTATAAGTTTCTTAACATTTATTGTTTAATGTTTTTTGTACAGTCGCTCTGAAGACGATAGACGAAGGCAGTCGAAATATATCGACAAATTAATAATAAACCCAAACCTCGAGCTAACAAAAACCACATTACAAAAAAAAAGCTTAAAAAAAACATTTTCTTAATTCAAAAATTAATAGCTCTTAAACTCTGACTTTAATCTTAGACTGTGTATGTATGAATTACAGATACATTTATTAGCTTCAAGGAAAAGTTAAACTTTTAAAAATCGGTTTTGGCATTCCAGCAAACAACAAGAAAACAAGTAAAATTTAAAACAATTCTAAAAAAACTCTGCCACAGAAAAAAAATGTTTTGGGCGCCATATCTATCCAAAAAAGTCGAAGAAGAAAAAAGTCAAAATTTTTTGCCTAGTGATATTAATTGATGATACGATATAAAAGCAATATCTGCAAAAAAAAAAAAAAAATCAATTTCATTTGGTCATCCTGAGGTGGTGATCGACGATCAATTTTGAGAAATTAGTCAAAAACTCAAAATTGCGATTTCACTCTAAAAGATAATTCAAAAAATAATTATTATTTTTGTAAAATTGCCCTAACTTTTTGCTTTTTAAAAGGATATCAACTGTTAAGATCTGCTGAAAAACATCGGACATCCGTTAAATATCAAGCAGATACGTTCTATAGGAATGTGTGTAATATATGAAGGCACGTTATTTTTGGCAAATGTGTGAATGCATTTTTTAGGTTGATTCATGTTACAATATGTGGGCGCGAAAGCCACAAAAGGTCATGGAATGACCTAGCAGAATAGTATGAACACAAACCGGTCATAAAATTGAGGAACACAAGTACCTGTAAAAAAAAAAATAAAGGGGAGCCCATTGAAGTATACTGATCCTTAAATATAAGCAAAGATATTTTCGAAATTTTTTTTTGCAGTCACTATTCGAATTGTTTGGAGCAACTTTTTGCATCTAAACATTTTTTGTTGAAGCCCTTGGAAAAAAAGTCATAAACCAAGATTTTAACATAAATTTAAAAATAAATGTGTACTGGGTAATGAGTAAGAAAAGTTGGGTATCATTCAAACGGCATTTAAAGGAACTTTCCATTGATACCAAAATGTTAATGAGTAACTTGAAATAGCGAAGAAATTTAACTTTAGTTTTGTGTAAATACTTTTGACCACCCCTGTATATAATATGGGTAATTCAATAATGTCGTATGCGACATTCATACACATTCAAAGTGAAAAAAACTTATTAAAACATTACTTTATTGTGATAAAAGGCGAAACCTTTAGGTCTTGATTAGCACTATTATTGTTGCCAAGGTGGATTTTGGGCGATTGTTTGTTTTCAAAAAAAATTTTTTTTAAAAAACCAAGACATTCGCATGCGACTCAGACAGAAGTAGTTTTATTTTTGCGATCAGTTCAAACACTGATTTCAGCGAAACCTTAACGAATATTTTGATGAAATTTACTTTAAAATGTGATGTATTGATATTTCTTAATAATGTTTTTTGTTTGATTTAAATATATAAGGTAGTTTTTTTTTTAAATTTTATTTGAATCACATTTTGTTCCATCACATTTTGGAAGTAAACTTTTGGCAAAACAGGCAAAAATACGGAAAAACTTAATTTATTCAAAGATGCAGTCGGTATGCTCAAATTAATGAACTAATTAATGTGTAAAATGATTAAGCAAGTAACTTGAAAATGTTTCTGTCAGAAAAGATGTAAGTTTTTGATAAATTTTACGTTTCTGACATTGCTGTTGTTTGACGGTTGACATTTCTCTGGAAATGCCTATATGAAAGGTATTGAATCGAAGAATAAGAATATTTTTTTTTAATTTTGGTAAAAGACCACTTCGGTCATATCTTTTATTTTATGATTTTTGAAATAAAAGTTACGAAAAAACTTTTATTTGTTACTTTTCAAAAAAAAAATCAAAAACTACTCTGATTTTTAACTCAATCAATTAACATTTGATTTCTTAATTTGTTAATAAAAATTTATGTTTTATATTTTATTATTATTATAAATCGGAAACATACATTTTGGGCATGTTATTCCATGTTATCCTAAAATATCTCTGTCACATTGATTTACTTAATTTACATTTTCATTCATAGCTCTTACTTATAGTTCATGATTTCAACACAATAGGAAAGATAATGGTCAAGGTGTGAAAATAGTAATGGTTCTTAAGCTTATTGGGTATATATTTCTGTTGACATATGCACGATAGTTCAAAAGATTGCTCAACAAAACTTGCAGATGGTGAATCGGTATCGTGTTATACATCCCACAAAAAATTTTGGTTCATATCGGACTACAATATCAGAAAAACAAGCTTCGGCTCGCATTTCTTATTGTACAGGGTGGGTACGTTTTTGAATTTCGTCGTATGACAACACCAAACGAGCTACAGACCCGAACTTTTGACAGTTCATTAGTCATACCGTCCGCGGCACGAAACGACATGTTTTCTCTTGAAGAGCGTTTTGAAATTTTAAAAACTTATTTTCAAAGTCAGTGCTGTGTCGCCAAAACTGTACGAATTTTGAAAAGTCGAAAAATCATCTTTTCGGACGAAGCTCATTTCCATCTCGGCGGATATGTAAACAAGCAAAATTGCCGGATTTGGGGCACGGAACAGCCACACACAATCGTAGAGAGACCAATGCATCCTCCAATAGTCACAGTTTGTTGTGGATTTTGGAGTAATGGCATAATTGGCCCATTTTTCTTCGAAAATGATGCTGGAAACGGCATACTGTAAGGCCAGTTGAGGGGCCACATAAACGAAATCGTTTTTCATTCTTCACGCGGATACTTTTAGCTTCACAACAAAAAAAATTAATAAAAAATAAAAATAAATATGTATGCACATCTAATCGCATTTTTAAAAACGTACCAATAGATGGTCCACCCTGTATTTATGTTTAGCTATACATAACACATCACTGAATATATTCCGGACCTGACTAATAAAACAGAAACTTTTATGCAAAATTTAATTTTATTCATCAATGTTATATTTTTCTAAGATTATACCCTGATTTCATCGCTTCTCTGTCAATGCGATGCCATTTTGGGAAAATCTCTTTACTATGGAAGTGTACTTTTTTAGGTAATTTATACCAATTTTAGGTAAACGCGGCACCCATAGCCAAATGTTCATGCCAGATTTTGAACTCTTTTATCTGAAACCTTTAGTTCCTTACCTACCTCCGTAAACTTATTTTTTCGATAAAAAAAATTTTTTGTATGCATTTTTTGTATATTTTAATGAACAACTGCCAAATTTGAACGATTCATCATCTATGTTTGTAAGACCACGTTTAACCTCATCATTGCACCAAAAACCTTTATTTTAACAGACCAGACTCTGAATAACTTTTATCAAGCAAATATTTGGGCTCAAAAGAATTTTTTCCATAAAACAAAAATTTTTTCAATGCAAGAAAATTCAGATTTTTTCGTTGCTTGAAAATTTTAAAAAGGAACATTTTTTTAAGTGACAGTTACTTGCAAACTAAAGATCCAATTCAGCTCAAATTTGGACACAGATCTAATAAAGGATCGAACTTTCGGAAAAAAAAAATGGATTTTTTATTAGTGGCCCCAATCATATGTCAGGTCCAGGACTTATTGAGTAATATGTTATGTATGCAGTTTAAGTCTTAAACAAAATTAATTTCTATTTATGAAATAAACAAGTGGGAAAGGCTATAGTCGAGATCCCGACTATAGGATACCCGTTACTTATTTCACTACATATAAAAGTACTTAAAAGAAAATTTTCTAACAATACAAAATCTATTGCATACTCTAGGGGGCATGTATTGCCATGATTGCTTAAAGAATCATTTTCAGACAATAACTGCTGTTCTACTTGTCCGATCGTGTTGCGATTCAGTGGGATAATAAATAATAATAATAGATATCAGTGACAACAAGAAAAACTATATTATCTTAAAAACTGTGGGTGTGGTAGCTATTCGCGATTTGCGAGGGCGGAGGGGGGCGTGGCCAAAATTTGAAACAAACTTGATCTGCGCTGGGTATGTAGAAATCTGTGTGCCAAATTTGGTTACTCTATCTCTTATAGTCTCTGAGATTTCTTTGTTTAGACGGTTTTTCGCAATTTGCGGGGGCGGAGGTGGGCGTGGCTTAAATTTGAAACAAACTTGATCTGCGTGGGGTATATAGAAGTCTTTTAGTGAAAGTTTGGTATCTCTATCTCTTATGGTCTCTGAGATCTAGGCGCTCACACGGACGGACAGACGGACAGACACACATGGCTATATCGACTCGGCTATTGATGCTGATCAAGAATATATATACTTTATGTGGTCGGAGAAGCCTCCTTCTGCCTGTTACATACATTCCAACGAACACAATATACCCTTATACTTATTTTTTATAAGTAACGGGTATAAAAATCGAGTCTTGGGTAACAGTGTATTTCTAGATATAAGTTTAGAAATATGTTAATTTTTTGCATCAAATGTAATACATTAGCAAATTTGGCTTACGGTTAGATGGTACCGCGACATTAACAAGAGGGGAGGGAAGGAAATAAGAATCGGCATTGTTTGACAATAATTCCACTCAATGTTGCGGTACCATACAAAACTGAAACATGAATACCATACAAACTGAGCATCGCACAAAATGTGTACTTACCATTTTAATTTTCATCTTTTCCAGTTTGCCCTCCATTTCAAGACGCTGATCTTTGAGTTTTTCATCGAAATGACTTATCTCTTCTTTGGCATCACGATACTTTGCCTGTAGTATCTGACAATCAAGTTCCAACTGCTGTGCCTTAGCACGATGCTGTGTTATTTGTTCCTGCGACTTATGCAATGTGTCCAAGAGTTCATCACGATTTTTGCGAATCTCTGTGAGTTCGGCATGGCATTTATCAAGTTCTTTCTGTAGAGATTTAAATATTCGCTGGTTTTGAGCTTCAAGTTCAACTGATTGTTCGCGCTGAGTTTTCAGTATATGATTTTTCTCATCTAGTTCGCACTGAACCGATGTGTGCATAACCCGAGTACTGTCTAGCTCCTGCAGCACTTCTGATAACTGTAGCTTGACTAAATTTAACTGCTGTTGCATATTTAATAGTTCGTGCTTTTCAACATCGGAATTATTATCTAAGGCTTGGACTTTGTTTAATAGTTGAAGCTGTTCACTTAGCTCTGCCGTACGCTTCTGATACTGCTGTATTTCTGAGTTAAGCCCCCCAATATCAAGACTCAGACGCACTTTTTCCTTCTCTGCTAGGCTTATATCTTGATTTAGCTTACACATTTTCTTCTCTGTATTCTTGAACTTTTTTTCAAGAATGACAATAAGATCATTCTTTGCAACGAGTTCCGTTTCTACTGAAGTACGTTGCTGTTCCAAATTAATTAATTTATCTTCGGCACGTTTAGCACGCTCTTTGTTCTGCCGCAGCTCTAACTGCAAATTTTCCTTTTCCTGTTTTAATGTGCGAATAAGGTCCGTTTGCTCGTCTTGTAAAAGCATAGCCTGAACAAGTTCGCGTTGCTTTTTGGATAGAGCAGCTTGCTGTTCGCCCACCTTTATGGCCAATTTCTCCAGGCGTTTGGTGGTTAGATTCAACTGTGTTTCGATCTTCTGATGCTCCTCATCTCTTTTTGAAAGTGTATCTTTCAAATCTCTTTCACTGGCTACGTACTTGACTTCCAATTGTTTTAATTGTTTCACCAGCAGATCGGAAATTTTCTCTTTATTAAGAAGTAATTTTCGAGCATCAGAGAGCTGCTCATCGCGCTGCAGCTCTGTCTGCTCTATTTGGTGCTGTAACTCACTAATCTGTTTTTCCGACTTAACCAAGGATTGTTCTTGCTCGTGTTTCCGCTCTTCGAGAGCCTGTCGCATCGAATCTACTTGCTTTTCGAGTAGAATTCTTAGCGTCTCAAACTCGATTTTTTTTTCAGTGCTTGCATTAAGCTCGGCTTTTAACTGTGCTTCATTCATCTTCGCAGCTTTTAATTCCTTTTCAATATGCTCTCGCTCTAGATTCTGTACACAAAGTTCTTGTGATGCGAGCTCCAGTTTCTGCTCTAGTAAAAGTATTTTGTTACGTTGATCATTAGTCGAATCATTTGTTTTTTCCTCCTGCGTCAGCTGTATTTGACTTTCGTTGATAGCCATTATATTATGCTTAACTGTCTGTTCTATTTTTTGCTTACAAAGTTCTTGCATTGCGTCCTCCAGTTTTTTTTGCAGCACTTTATTTTTTTCTTGCTTCTCGCTTAAATTTTCAATGCTGGTTTGTAATTCCTGCTTCAGTTGCCCATTAATTGAATTAACAGCTCTAAGCTGCTCTAATGCTATCGACATGCTAAGACAATGTTCTTCTTCTTGGATCTCAAGCTGCTGCTTCAGTTGTAATTTTTCGTTATTGGATTGTGTCCAACGATCCATTTCTTTATTAATGCGTGTATCCAAACAACTATTTAAACTGGATATATCTGTAAGTTTCCTGTTCATCTGCACGAGTTCTCGATCTTTATTCTCCAACTCCTGCCGAATGCTGGATAATTTATTTTCAAATTCTTTTTCATATTGCTGTAATGCGTTGTGTTTGGTCAGCAGATTGGTTTTACTCTCTGCCAACTCTAGATTTAATTTATTGATTTCATTCTTTAGTTTCTGTATATCATCTTCGTGAAAAATATTTTGGTGCAACATCGTGTTGTACTGTGCCTGCAATTGCTTTGTCCTTTTCTGCTCATTCTCATAATTAGATGACAACTGCTCCATATTGTGCTTAATTAGGAACAGCATTCGCGTTTCCGATTTGTCAGGTGTAGAAGGTATCTCCATTTGAAATTTTTGAACGATCTGCAAAAGTTCTTCTACAATACGTGCCTTCTCCTGCGCATTGAGTGCGACCTGCTCGCGTAGCTGATCGTTCTCCTGCTCCTTTTCACGCAATTGCTTATCAATTACGGAGGTAGCCAAATTCTCGGGAGTTGTATTCATGCTGCTGTGCAATTGCGAAGTGTCCAGAAGATCAGAAGAAGCGTTCAGGACTTCCCGACCATTGTAAAGCTCATTGCGGGTTTCTTGCAGACAATGCTGAAGCTCCAGCTTGTCTCGCAGAAGACAAGCAATTTCGTTTTCCTTGTTACTTAATACTTGCGTGGAGCTTTGTATGTGCGACTCTAGTTCGACAATTTGGTCCATGCACGCAACGAACTGCTTTTCTGATGTCTTTAACTGCGCATGAAAAGAAAAAATTATACGAAAAAAAATACAGTTCCAATAATAAAAAGGGGCTCCCAAGCACTCTTTACTAAAAGTTAATTTTCGACCGATCGTTCCAATGGCAGCTATATTATAAAGTAAAGCGATTTGAGCCAAATTTGGTCAGGCCATATAAGACCAACCCAGAAGCACACTGTGTCAGATAGGATATCTCAAAATACAAAGTAGTTTTTTCATGCTAAAATTTGATTTTCAACCGATCGTTTCTATGGCAGCTTTATGATATAGATGACTGATTTGATCCAAATTTGATCAGATTGTATAATACCAATTTAAATGCATATTCTGTGAGATTGGTTCAGATATCTTAGAAAAAAAATTGTGTAAGACTAACCAACTAACCAAAAGCGCATTGTGTTAAGATTGGTTAAGATATCTCTAAAGACAAACAAGTTTTTCATACTAAGACTTGATTTTCGACCGATTGAGCTAGTGACGAAAGCAGCAAGAAGGGTGCGAGAGGCGACTAGCAATATATACAGCTAATATGGAATATTTTCTACAATTGTCCGATCAGTTGAATTGAATGATGATTTATTCTTTTTCGAAAATCTAGAAATGTCTGTTTTACTACTTTTTGAATTTCCCGCTAGTTTAGTGGGAAAACGCTCATATCCGCTAAAATTGAAACCCCCGCAGTTTCCAAACCGTTAAAGCTACAGATATGAACTTTGTATCGTTGAAAAGGTATTTTTAAAGTCTTTAAGGTGTACCTGTAAATTTCTTAAGTACAGGTGAAATAAGGTTTTTTAGCTTAATTTTTGGCGAATTATGACAAAACGGCTCTAACGATTTTTATTTTTAATATGTTGTAAAACGTAAAGTTGTTCGTTTTTTGGTATATGAAACATACATTTTGGCTGAGGGGTTTGGAAGATATTACCTATTAACTGAATATAGGCATTTTTGAATCGGTCGGAAATCACGTTTTAGTACGAAAAACTTTTTGGTTTTATGAGATATCTCAACCAAACTGATAAAATATGTATTTAACTTAGTTTTATATATCCTAACCAAATTTGTTTGAAATCGGAGCACTATATCATATAGCTGTCTTAGGACCGATCGGGCGAAAATTAGGTCTTAGTAGGAAAATTTTTTTGTTTTTGAGATATTTCAACCAAATTCATAGAATATGCATTTAAGTAGTTTTATACACCCTGACCAAAGTTGGTTCAAATCGGACCACTTTATCATATAAGTAGCTGTCATAGGACCAATCGGTCCAATATTAAGTCTTAGTATAAAAAGCTTTTTTGTTTTATATATATCGTAACCGAACTAATAGAATATGCATATAAATTAAACTTATAGATCCTGACCAAAGTTGGTTCAAATCTGACCACTATATCATATAACTGTCATAGGACCGATCGGGTCCTAGGGGTGGAGCCCCCTAGTATGTATATAATAGGTTGGAGTGCTGCACAATTTGAACATTTTCATGATCTGGCAGTTTTTTTTGGACATCCTTACAAGCGAATTGACGAAAACTGCACAAAATTTTGTCCCCCCTGGTCACCAAAAACCGAAATACAAATGTCTTAGTACTACGATCCTAAGCACAAATCCCTGCTGCGCCGGACCTGGACGCTGTACCACTGCAGCAAGGCTATAGGCCCAGAGCCCTGACATAAACTCCATTGAAAGTTTTTAATGATTGGGGTACCCACACAAAGCCCAAGTAACAGAAGTGCATTCATTAAAGACATAATTAAGGAATGGTCAAATCTTACATTTTCCAGGCATGTGTTCAGTCCATGTCGCGACGTTATCAAATTCGGATAAAGGCGAGGAGCAAGAACAATTCATATTTGATTATTTTTCTCTTCAATTTTATATTTTACGCCATTTTTGCAAACAGTGTTTGCATTTTGCAAACAATTAATTGACAGCATGAAATATGCCATTTTTTGTATTTCTTGTGTTATTTTTGTTATTTGACTTATTTTTCCATCAATATCCATCAATATCCAGATCAGCAAAAAAAAATTTTTTTTCAAAAATTTGCCCATACCACAAAATTTGTAAGTTAAAATGTATTACTTTGCAAACAATTAATTGACAAACTGTACATATGAACAATCTGTTTTTTTTTATTTCACTTTTACTCAATTTTTAGAGTTGTTTTAATTGAGTTTGACGGTTGAAATGTTACAAAATGTATTTCTATCGCGCGCCTTCCATCGCTAGCATTGTAAAGTTAGTATTGCGAAAGAGAACCAAATTAATTGACGATAAGATGCCAAAGCAAGAGTATAAACAAAAAGTCCGAGATGTCTGGATGCAGAGCCCGGAGTTTAAGGAGTGGATAAGGAAGTATCCCACAGACTTAACACGGGTGTTTTGCAGTTATTGTAAATGCCCAATAACTGCAAAACTGAGTGATTTGCGTGCACATGGTGCTACAAAAAAGCACACTATTGCAATGGCGGGCTTTTTTCAAAAAAATAAAATAAATTTTAACTTTATTAGTACAAAGAGACTATTATCCGAACGATGATGCAGAAAATATTGACGATATATTACAAATACTCTAATTTTATAATGTATATATAATGCATGAATTTCCTTTTATGTTAAAAAAAATATGTCTTTATTAATTAAAAAACAAAGAACACATTAATTTATAAATCAGCTTTTTTAAAGCTTTTTTTTTCCTGGGATTCCGCTTTTTTAGCTTTTTTTTTCGTTGATTCAGTTTATTTTTCTCAGACAAAAATTACACCACTGGTCAAAAGTAATTTTCATGTACAAAAAAGCTTACCCTTTTTTCGCACAGTGCAGAATGCCAATTATTAGGTATTGTTTTTTATATTTATTTAAAATGTTTATATAAGACTTTATTTCGTTCGTCAGAAAGTGGGAAATCAGAAATATTAATCACACAAAAAAAACCTCTACACGAGGTAAAACTCTAGTGACGAAAGCATATTCTAGTCTCAAAATTTCTGATATTCAATTTTGTGACGATCGAAATTAAAATAATACGCATACAAATTTTAAATAAAAATATTAATTATTAAAAAAAAATTCAAATTCGGCACTGCTCAAAAATTATTTCTTATGTACAAAAAAGCTTACCCTTTATGCGCGCAGAAATTTTTCCAACTGCTTTTGCTTTTGACATTGTACCTTTATCATTAATGCAGGCAGATAGTGAAATAATTAAATAAATTTATTTTTATATGTTTTGAATACATTTTTTTGACAGTTATATGATATAGTAGTGCGATTAGAACCTACTTCAGTCAGGATGAATATAACTAACTTAAATGCATATTTTATGCACTTGGTTAAAATTTCTAATAACACAAAAAAATTGTCATACTGAGACTTATGTAATTTTTGCCCGATCGGTCCTATGACAGCTATATGATATAGCAGGGATTAAAACCTTAACCGAAACCGTAACCTTTAACCGGTAAAAACCTTTTGAAATTTGGAACCGTAACCGAAACCGTAACCGAAAAAAAATTTTTTCACTATAACTAAACCTTAAAACCAAAACTTTTTAAACCGAAATAACCGTTTAATAACCGATTCATTTATTCATTTCGGTTCTGGACGTCGCGGCGCGTCGCTGAAACTGATCAAAACTAAATTTCTACCAGTCTTCTAAACAGGTAGCAGACCGTTACTTTGGCTTGCTCGCGATCTTCGACGATACAGCAACAACACAGCCAATGTGCGTCGCGAGACTCTGGACAGCATCAACAACAACACAGATTTTCAACGCGACGATAGAGCAATAAAAGTGTTCATTTTGCTTTAATTTATGACTTCAGTGTTGTTGTAGTGCTCATTGCAAATTTTGTGCAGCTTCAATTTTTGTCTTTGTGTGAGTTTCTTAAGAATTTTGTGGTGACGTATCGGCGGTTACTTTTGTGCGATGTCTTGGCGTCGCCACGCGACTTAGCAAAATTGAAGATTGAGCAAGTGCGAGCGAGACAGTTTGTTTCGTAGGGTGGACTGTGTACATATGAATGTGCGACTATTGAAATACCCATCATATTTATTTATATTAACATACATATATACATATGTGCATAAAATAAACATATTAACAATGGGAGTATTTACGTAAAATTACGTTTAACCATATTTACATACATACAATTGTTACTATGCAGTTATATTCATATAAGTACATATACAAATATACTTAGTTGGACACAGGATATTTCGTAGCCGCGTCACGTTTTGCCTTGTTGCTCGCGATTGAACAACGCGCAACTTTGCTTTTGTTATTCCACTTAAATCGGTGCTGGCTTTAAAAAGTGCGTAAGTGCGTGTTTGTGCATGTACATATGTACAACTAAAATACATATGTATATACAGTCAATTTTAACTTGGAGAAAAATTTGAAATTTTTGTAAGAAAATTTTTCTTTTGTGAACCGAAACCGAACCGGTATTTTAAAACCGAAACTTACAAAAAACCGTTAACCGTTACGAAACCGATACTTAAATTTTTT
Source organism: Drosophila phalerata (assembly GCA_951394115.2). Lineage (NCBI taxonomy): Eukaryota > Metazoa > Arthropoda > Insecta > Diptera > Drosophilidae > Drosophila > Drosophila phalerata. The sequence continues at coordinate 9,952,356 of OX596006.1, read as the reverse complement.
TCGTAACCTTAACCGAAAACCTTAATACAAGCGTAACCGAAACCGTAACTGAAACCGATATTCGTTTCGGTTTTAATCCCTGTGATATAGTGTTCCGAATTGAACCAAATTTGATCAGAATATAAAAAACTAAGTTAAATGCATAGTTTGGTTGAGATATCTCATAACACCAAAAAGTTTTTCGTACTAAAACGTGATTTTCGACCGATACAAAAATGCCTATATTCAGTTAATAGGTAATATTAACAGAGAAACTTTACGTTTTACAACATATTGAAAATAAATTAAAATCGTTAAAGCTGTTTTGTCATAATTTGCCAAAAAGTAAGCTAAAAAACCTTATTTCACCTGTAAATTGTTACCTGAGTAAATATAAAACACCTTTCCAACGATATATAGTACATATCTGTAGCTTTCACAGTTTGTAAACTACGGTTTAACTAGCGGGAAATTCAAAAAGTCTTAGAAAAAACATTTCTAGATTTTTTAAAAGTAATAAATCCCCATCATTACATTTAAGCTTTTTTAGCGCGTTGATACAAAGAAACTGACTTTTCATTTCATTTTGAGAAGTCCACTAATAATTTCAAATACCTGCGATCGTTTAAATTTTGCCTCTTCCACTTACACCCCCATATCTCATGAGCCAGGTGAGTTAAAAAAAGTTCTAGTATGTCATTTTGTAAGTTAGGACTAAACCTTTCGATCAGTATATAACTCGATCTGTATATGGGTGTTTCCAAAGTAACGGTCGTTACCCTTTTTCGGAGATTTTTTAAATAAAATTCCAACCTAAGCAAATAGGCCACGAGGATTGCCTAATTTTACACCTACGAATGTACAAGCATCAGTAGCAACCGAAAGCATTCATAAAAAGTCTAATTTCAATACTTTTTTGACCATTAAAAAAGTAACGGTCGTTACCTTACAAATGAGCTCTTTTTGGTTTTTGTGAACAAACATAGTATTAGTGTGTTAAGTTTATTGCTGTTTTATTCGCCTTGAGATGAAGAATAAACGTCATTATAGTGTTAACGTTTTAGGATGATCATTTTTAAAGCTGATTCGCCAGTTAAACCCGATTGCACGGAATTTACGTTGGCTTTTAGAAAATAGGGGTGCTTACATTTTGTGTAATATTAGCGGAAAAATAAATAAAAAATAATAATTTTATTTTTGAGTTGTAAGAGGTAATTTTCTGTGGAAACACCCATATATTGCTAGTCGCCTTTCGCACCCTTTGTGCTGCTTTCGTCACTACAGCGAACTTCCGTCCGCAGCAATTCTTGAGTTTTATAATAAAACTTATAATGACTTATAGTTGAGCTAATTTTGCTTTGTACTAAAATATAACTTTAAATTAAGACAGGTTTGTCTTGATAGAATACGAATATAGCGTACGTATGTAGAAAACTGTAAATATATTTCTTTTTTATACCATTTAATTATTTTTTGTTTTAATTTAATTGCTGTAGCCGGTACGTACCGGTACTGATACCGAAACCGATTAGAAAAAACCGAAATAGAACCGTGTACCGAAACAGTTGTTTCGGGACGTACCGGAACTAAAACACGAACCGATATTTGTTTCGGTTTGATTCCCTGATTATTCTAATAAATAAAGGAAAAAAAATCATGGCCATATCTAAGGCTTCCTCGTATTTAAGAAAATTAAGAAAATTCGATTTTTTCCTCACCGCAGAGTTTTTTACTACGAAATGCATTGGTAATTTTAAATTTATTTTAAGACAATAAGAAACAAAATTATTGACTTAAACTCAAGTCCATTAATCTAATGATTTTATTCAACGCAATTATGCAAAATATTGCGGATTTTTCAAAGCAAGTGAAAAATTAAAATAAAATATTGAAAACCATTTTAAAGGAAACTGCAACCACTTTTATATAAGCCATATATTATATAAAATTTTTTTGACAAATCGGAGCCCAACGGTATGTTTTTTGATCTAAAAATCAAGGTAGTATAGTGGTGCTATTCTTTTTTTTTCCACAAATGTATGTGCCCAAACTTCGGATTTAAAAGTGCTCTCTTTATTCTTTTTTTCATTGTGTGGGAGGGGGATTGGTATCAGATATTTAAAATAAAATTTTGCTACGAATGAAAAGATATGTGAAATCTATAGCTCTGTTTGTCTTTGAGATCCTTGCATTTACACAGACGGACGGGCTTAAATCGATTCAGCTGTACTCACGATTTGGAAAGAGAGGCAATCAAAAATTGCGAAGTGATGTATTTCGATTATTGACCACAAATTTAATGGTATTCACTATTCTATGAATACTACAACAAATTAGGATGTCTATTCAAAATGTCGAATGGCTTTAAAAACCATTGATAATACTAGCGAACTGCATATGTTGCATGAAATATCACGACTGAAATTATTTTTTCTCAAGGTGCTGATTTCAGATCTTAAATCAGATTTTTGTATCAGCCTTAGCTAATGGGATATAATTAACGCGTTTTCAACGAAATTTTTTGTTTGTTTTGTTAAGAAATCCATTGCAAAACAACCACTACTTTTCAAAAACAGTCCAAATATCAGTGGAGGTAGTGAACCTTGATACTATAATTAAAACCAAGCTGATGGAGGTGTAACAACATCAACTCAATATCTCCCGCACAGATTTCATTATTTTTGCTTTCTAGAAAATATTGTGCATTTTAAAAATAAATGCATACAATACATTTTTTCAATATCAGTAATGTAACTATTAAACTTTTTCTCCTTTATCACCCTTTTAATTTGAACTTTTTAGATAACTGTTTCTAAAAAACTAGAACTATTCAGAAAACACGAAGGTAGAATTGAAATCAGCGACTTAAAACTAGTAACTAACAGGCATAAAAACATGCAACAACGCTTCGCTCGCCTTGCTACAGTCGAGCATACTCGACTGTCGGAGACTCAGTACTTACTATGGAAATAGCAAGGACTGCAAAAGTTAAAAAATATTTTGCTCGCTTGATGCTGTTGCAGAGCGTTGTAATACATTTTCGACGATTTTTTTCAATGTCAGCTATGTGATATAGTGGTCCGATTGGAACCAACTTCGGTCATGATATATAAGACTAACTTAAATGCTAGAATATGGTTGAGATATCTCATAAAACATAAAAATTTTTCATACTAAAACTTGATTTTCGCCTGATTGGTCCTATAGTAGCTATATGATATAGTGGTCCGATCCAAAAAAGAAACAAACTTGATATGTCTGCAATATAGAGGAATCCACATACTAAGTTTGGTGTCACTAGCTTTTCAATTGCTCTTATAATTTGGATATGAAATTTTGTTTTTCGATTTGTGGGCGATAAAGGGGGCGTGGCCAAATTTTGAAACAAATTTGATCCGCTTGCAATGTAGAGGAACCTACATACCAAGTTTGGTGTCTCTAGCTCTTATAGTCTCTGAGATCTATGTGTTCATACAGACAAACGGACATTGCTATATCGACTCGGCTATTGATGCTGATCAAGAATATATATACTTTATGGGGTCTGCCACGCCTCCTTCTGCCAGTTACGCACATTTTCGTTAAAACAAACCCAGACCCCTGTACTTTTTTTAAGTACGGGGTCTAAAAAAAAGATGAAGATTGTTTTCTTGTGCTAAAATACTTTTGAAATTATAAAAAAAGTATGAATATTAAAAAAACATAAACTAAAATATTATTTTGTATTAATCAATCTGAGTACAAGAATATGTTTAAAAAAAATATATATATATTATAAAATTACAAAATTAAATTCGCATATTCAATACAAATCATCGATGTAGCAAAAATACTCTTTTTTATTCATTTTGAAATATTTATTAAAACCATTCCTACCTTATCAACCACTATACCATTCTCGGCCATAAGCTCCTGCAGCTGTTCGTTTTTCGCGGCAAGATCTGCATCCCTGTTGCTTAGCTCCTTCATTAACCGACGTTTCAACTGCAATTCAGGTAAATTTATTATCAAATATACATTAATGGTTCAGGTAGGAGGCGGACGATCTATCGCGGTTTGCGACTAAACATACGTTTTCAAATTCATTAGGTACATAGCTATCCATGTACATATTCTCTTCGTTGTTTTCGTTTTGTAGTGTGGACTTCAGTTTGGATAACTGCTTTTTTTTCACGGTGTTCTCTGTGATGATAGGTAAGAGATGGTTAACAAGATCTCGAAGCATTAACTATACAATCAAAGTGGAAATTAATTTTATACCTCTACTGAGCGATTTAATAAGATGCTCATTTTCTAATATTTGTTCTTCTAAGACAGTCTTTTCATACCGCTCTGTTTCCAGTTGTGCCTGCAACTTATATACGTAGTTAGAGAAACTTAATATAATTTGAGACAACTCTAATTACCCGCAAACCTAAGACCTCACGCGTCCGCTGTTCAAGAAGCTCGGTTTTTGGTGTTGGTGGGGCAAAAAATAGACTGTCATTAAGAGTATCAAGACGCTCTTGTTGCACGGGCGTTAGCGACAGAGATTTCGTACTCCCACTCGCCTCATTGTCGATTGTGGTCGAATCTTTGATTTTGCTGCCCGACAAACTGTTGAAGCCATCGATGCTACCGTGAGCATTCACGGTGGTGATGGCGGAACTACAGCAGCTGCTGTCATTGGTATCCAAACGCCCAGATGATACAGGTAATGCCAACATAAGAGGAACTAGAGAACTGATCTCTACATCACTTCTCACATTTACAATGGTTTCATGCAAGTAGTCGCGTGTAATATGTGGCTTATTAACAGTCTGCTGGAGAAATGCCGCAATACATTGCTGCACAGTCTCTGGTAAATGTTCGCAGATATTATGAAAGTACTTGCTGGGATTCTGAACACAGGCATAGTGCATGAGAAGTGTATACACAAAGATGTAATCCTCCCGCAACACTCGACCATCACGGTTCAAATTTGGGATAAAATCTGGATAGATATCTGTAGAAAAATATGATTAAGAAAGTACACACATATATGTAGAAATGAATTACTGAGCAGCTAGGTACCTCGAAGAAATGTGTCCAGCGATCCAACTGCAATCGCCGTGCTGAAAGGTGTCGAATATTGTCGAATATTCGATCGGGGCTTAACCTGAGCGTGCTGCACATAGACCGCGTAAAACGCCTCAATATCCGAATCTTCTAGAGATGAAATGTTCTCTATAAAATTACATTCTTTCACCTGAAAGGTAGAAATAAAATATGTATTGTTTTCGTGTCCTTTCTCTCTATGCGCCTCTTCAATAAACATACCCAATGCAACAGTAGCAACTTCCAACCACGAAGCTGCATTTTTTACAAAAAGAAATAAATACAATTTCAATGTAGAACACAGAAATATAATATTGATCGCGCGATTAATTCGTTTTTTTTTCAAATTTGTTTCGCTGTATCCAACTTCTTTAGAACACTTTACAATTTAAAGACAAACGAAACATAATGCACGCACTTTGGACAAAGAACAATACTACGGTAACTACAAATGGTATAACCTAGACGCCGAAATATGAGCGCGCTTTCTACGAAAAGCGACGAAGGAAATTTTTACATGAGTACTTTAACATTACTACTCATTTTAGGAGCAGAGTTGCTTTGAAGTGTCCACACACGAGATGTTCGTTTGATCAGTGATTGACGGGTATGCTCGGCTCGTTGAAATTTGTATAGTTTGTATATCTTGGGATATTTAAAATTTCCAGAAAGCGGCGAAAAAAATACAAACAAAAATATGTACTTTAATTTATTCGTCAGCGAATTGAATAGAGTATTTTTTGCAAACGCGATAAGTATCTATTTTACCCAACGAGCTACTCGACGTCTGTGGACAATGAAACATATCATCGAGGTGAGTCGAGCTAATCGTGTGTGGTTAGACATCTGCATGAGTGGAATCAAAACGGAGGTAATAGTCTATTAGCACGGACCAACTCCAAATTAAAAAAAAAAAAACACAAATATAGCTTTTTTTTGTTGTTGCTTGTGCAACTTGTCACTGTTATGGCCCGTTTACCAGCACTACTTTTCTTTGACTTGTCCATTTTATGGCCAGTTTATCAAGTATATAATGGATTTGTGAGTTTTATTTGGAAAAATCTCAATCAAAATATAATTTAATGAAAACAGATAATTATTTGGAATATTTAGCTAAGCTCCAATTCCAAAAGAAGGTCGAAGTGCACTGGAGAAGCATTTATAAGATATATATGCTCATGAAGAGTGTGTAGAACCGTCAAATACAAGCGCCGCAGGAAAAAAATTTTTTTTTTTAAAATCACGCGTCCTTTATTTACACTCTTCAACACCTCTAGGATGAAGTTTATAGAGATGTTTCACAAGTTATTCGTAACCGGGTGACCAAATCAGTGTTGGTAAACGAGCTGTAAAGTGACAAGTTGCACAGGGCAACAACAAATTGTATGGAAACTTCAAACATTTAAAAAAAAAAAACTAGTTGGGACCGCAAACCCATTTTTTCGGCTAAATTCAAGATAAATTTCCCTCTATTTGGTGTTTTTTTTTTTTTTTTTTTTAATTTGGAGTTGGTCCGTGCTAATAGACTATTACCAAAACGGCAAATGAAACATTCGCGCTGAAACTATATGCACGTTTAATGGTAAACTGTATCGTGAATATAAATTTTTATACATTCATTGAAGTAGGAATAGCAATGTATGCTATGCTGTGTGTACACGCTGTGCATTAATAATAAAATTGAAAAAATTAAAAATTAATCTTTGGTTTAATATCTATTTATTTTATAAAATAGAAAAAAATTGCAACACAAATTGCAAGATAAAAAATTGATGGTAATAGTCAATTAGGCTGGACCAACTCCAAATTAAAAAAAAAAACCCCAAATAGAGGGCAATTTCTCATGAATTAAGCCGAAAATTAGTTTGGGGTCTTTACTAGTTTATTTTTAAAAAATATTTGAAGTTTCCATACAAAATTGCCTATTTTTGTTGTTGCCTTGTGCAACTTGTCACTGTTATGGCCCGTTTATCAACACTACTTTTCTTTGACTTGTCCATTTTATGGCCAGTTAATAAATTTCGGCTAAATTCATGATAAATTGCCCTCTATTTGGGATTTTTTTTTTTTTAATTTGGAGTTGGTCCAGCCTAATAGACTTTTACCCAAAACAGTTTTTGACCCCTCAGTACATTGGACAACACCACCCATATATAAATTCGCCTTGTGTACACCACACTTTAAATCAGTGGTGGGCAAGTTTATCGAATCGTTATCGGTAGCTCACACAGACACGAGCCGACAAATGCCGAATGCGTGGTCGGTTGCCTGGAAGCAGTGTTGCCATATTCGTTTTTAATTGCCCAAAAGTATTGCTGACACTGTTTTGTCGATGCTTTCCAACACCTTTAGTAACATATCGATTGTGTAGTGCTGAGAAACAACCTCAAAGAATATCGATAAGCCAATTTTTTTAATTGCGTCTGTCGCTTACGTGAAGTGATTAATTTGAAACAAATCTTAAGGACTATAAACAGAAATGTCGGGACGCCTGGCTAAAAAGCGATGAATTCAAGACTTGGGTACGTATGGACGACACGGATGAAAGGAGAGTTTTGTGCAGTTACTGCAAATGTACGATCACTGCAAAGCTTTTTGATGTATTATGAATTTACAGATATGGCTTGCGCAGACTCGACAAGTGCTGCTACTCGTATAAACTTCCCAATAAATTCCAAAGGATGAGAGGAACGGGATTATCATATTCTGCTAATGAAAATCAGGATAATAAGGAAAATATTGATGAAATTGTTATGTTCATGGTTTATCGTTTGTGCCAGTTCGATGTTTTTGTTGTAGTATTTCGTTAATTATCGGCTCTGCCGATATATTTTGTTATTTATTTAAATTATTTAGGTATCGATAGGTAGTTTAGTTTGAAATTGGCGGATAGACATAATTATGAGTGGTGGCGACCCTATAATTATTTCGGCAGCAACGGTTTTGCGGATAAAAATAAGAGAAAAGAAAGAAGAGGAAATTCAGAAAAAGCACGTTGCGGCAGAAGATGCGAAGAGAGAGTTAGACATTGACAGCAGTCTGGAGCGGTTGCCTTTGGGCAGTTCTCGCTCCTTGTGCCGCACCAACACGCGGATGTCGGCCTAGGATATGCATATATACTGGGTAACCAAGTCGTGCCAGACGAAGGTTGTCATCTCTGTGAGCCGTGTCGTTCCGCGAGTTGGGTACTGTGCCACTAAAGATTGACACCGGTTAGCAGCAACATCGCAGCACACCAGGAACATTGGCCATTTGAGGCAACATCAACACAGAGGCGTCTGACAACGACAGTGTGGTGCCAACGTCTTGTCAGCATCGATGCAACATTCCTCTCATCATCGTCATAGCAGGAGAACCATTAGTGAGTCCTTTCCAATTGTCCGCCACACGTTTGGCCAAATAATTCGAAGAGCTGCAAAAGAAAATCCTTGTTTCCTCCCCCTGTGCCGCCAAGAAAAATCAGTCGCTGTTATTGTGTTTTAATATCTCAATATTTATTGTCACATTGTGCGTAATGGAAAAGAAATTACAAATTATACATAAAAAGTAAAATGTCAGAATCGAACAAAGAAAGAAATCATAAAATTAAAACTTAAAATACTTAAATTAAAATACAATTAAAATTAAACAATAATTAAGCTAAATTAAATTAAAAAAATTAATTTATTAAAGTAAAGTAAAAAAGTAAACCAAAGATTAACGTAAAAGAAAATTTAAATAATTTCTGCATCAATTAAATCACAATAGTTTAGAAACGACACAATAGTTAAACGACTTATTGAACAAAATAAAAATATATACATATATATATATATATACTTATCCAAAACATCACGCATTAGCTAACACATATCGCCCCTTAAACCACCCAGAGAGCTCTTTAGGCAGGTTAAGGTAGATTTAAGCGATTTACATACATATATTCACATACAAACATATTTACATTGACGCGCACAAACATACTTACAATTATTTAAAAACTCACCTGCGTGTCTACAAATATATATATATACATATTCATATTGATGACAATCACCGCGGCGTCTCCGCATCGTTGTCTTGCCACCGACAAGGTTGTTGCATTTGCAACATTATGTGGTTCCTGATCTATTCGTTTGTTTTGTTTCTTCATTGTTGCCCTGTATTGCCGAATTGTGGTTGCAAACGAATCTGTAAATAGAGAATAAGAAGAATGATTAATTATGTATAAACTGAAAGACACGATACATATTATACTTACCTGATGATGAAAATGTCCGTCTAGTTATTGTTGTACCAACACAAGTTGATAAAGTGGGTCCATTCGGTGGCCAACATTAGGGAGATGACGGTGTGGGGTCATCTCAGGCAGGGCGGGTACGCATGGGTCCGGAACCGGGATCCTGTTTGGACGAGAGGTGGATCAGTGTTGGGTTTTGTGAATGTTTATTGTTTACTTACCGTTTTGTTGTTAATTGCAGGTTTTGTTGTCGTCTGTTGCTGATTTATGTTGTCTTTTTGTTGTAGTGTTGTAAAGTTCGATATGTCAGCAGATGTTTTGTGTATCGATTGTTTGGACTGCGGGCCAGGGATGGGACTTTACCCTGAGAACCGATGAACCAGCCGGCGCGGCCCAAGGAGAAAAAGCAGTTCATAACAAAATTATTCATATCTTATGAATAAAAGAGCAGCTGCTGCTCAAAGTCTTTAACCTATTTCTGAGCAACTAATTTTGTGCGCTCACATTTCCCCTCTCGTAAGAAAATACAGAAAATAAATGAATTTAAAAACTAGCTTCTTTTTTATGGCTTTTTTTTTTTTAATTTTTAATTTTTTTTGGATCGTTTGTCCCGTCAAAAACAGCTTTTTTTCAGACAAAAGTTGGCAACACTGCCTGGAAGGCGAATTTATATATATGTGGCGTTGTTCGCTACGCTGAGCACTGCTGCCAATTTAGCTTTTTTACCGACAAAAAAGTTTTTATAAACTCATGAGATAAGACAGACGGACATTGCTAATAGGCTATTTCCACGACAGCACATTCGGCACATTCGACGCCATTTTCATCATCCGACCCGAATGTGGACTTCATTTCAGTACAAAATCCGGATGATCTTTTTGGGTCATCCAAAATGAATGTGCCGATTTTTTGACAGTATTTTCAGTATTTTTTTATCGAACACCCGATGCTTATCGATATACTCGTGAAAAAAAACCAATTATCACCTAACCCAGCTGTTTTGTGCAATAAAAACAGAAGGCAATTAATTTTCGCCAATTATAATTTCAATATAAATATTAAATTGTTGTTATTGTCAGCTTTTTATTATATGTGCACAGAAATCGAACAGCTGATTTATTCTGCTGATATGGCAAGTCCATTGAATGTGTCACATTTGGTCGTGGAAAGCCAAAATTGAGTCACATCCGAATGTGCTCAGATGAGACAAATGTGAGTGGTCGTGGAAATAAGCTATAAATCGATTCGGCTGCAGTGAAGTCATTTTTGTCTGAGCAAAATAAGCTGAATCAACGAAAAAAAAAGCTAAATAAAGCGGAATCCTAGGAAAAAAAAGCTTTAAAAAAAGATGATTTATAAATTAATGTGTTCTTTGTTTTTTAATTAATAAGGACATATTTTTTTAACATAAAAGGAAATTCATGCATTATATATACATTATAAAATTAGAGTATTTGTAATATATCGTCAATATATTCTGCTTCATCGTTCGGATAATAGTCTCTTTGTACTAATAAAGTTAAAATTTATTTTATTTTTTTGAACAAAGCCCGCCATTGCACTAGTGTGATTTTTTGTAGCACGATGTGCACGCAAATCACTCAGTTTTGCAGTTATTGGGCATTTACAATAACTGCAAAACACCCGTGTTAAGTCTGTGGGATCCTTCCTTATCCACTCCTTAAACTCCGGGCTCTGCATCCAGACATCTCGGACTTTTTGTTTATACTCTTGCTTTGGCATCTTATCGTCAATTAATTTGGTTCTCTTTCGCAATACCACTAAGCAAATAACCTATAGAGAAGACATTTCATACAACTGAAAGTGTCCCAGCTAACAGCCTGACATTGCGTCCACCAGGAAATTTTTCGGTGGACGTGATGTCTGAGGGAAATTATTTTTGGTTTCGATTCAGTTGGCTGCCAGAGCTCGTTGCTGGCACAGCCAGCGAAACACAAAACATGCGCGCTATGAAATACCCTTTAGCTCTAAAAATGTATGTCTTTCATATTTTTTAAAGAAAAACACCCTTAATTTAATAAATTTTTAAATGTAGATAATAAAAAATATGCGATGTGCTGTTTAAATAATTTAAATTATTTATTTATGCTTGAAATTTCTTCACGAAAAAATTTATTTGTACAGGGTATTAGAGTTTACATACAAATGTTAAAGGGAAGCAACTTAAAAGCGAAGCGCTGTTGTCAATTCTCTCAGCAGACCATACATATGCACACACTTATTGTAAGATGCACGCATACATGCAGGTCCGCCTCAGCGCTTGACTGTGTGTGTCTCTGTCTGGCTACAAAGGGATATGGGTGTGTAAAGAGAGCGAGAGATGAATATTTATTATTTTGTATGACTTCTCTATGCGGAGTTTTGATTAGATGCACACATGCATGCATATGTGAATGTGTACATGCGTGTATATCATAGACTTTGTATTCTGGCACACGACCTATCTCAATAATTTAAAAGAATTAGGCCACAGCAAAAAACATTGGGGGAGCGTAAGATAAATATTTAATTATTTTATTATAAATAAATTGATCTATTTTATTTACATATTAAATTTGAAATTTAAACAGCCTGTTTTTAAATTTTATTTATTTTTATTTTATTTGTATGTTAAATATGCAAACTTAATTATACTTGCAGTAATTATTTTAACTTTAAATATTATATGTATGCGGCTTTAAAATAATACACATAAAATAATTATTTTATAAATTATATTGAAAGACGCCGCTCGTATTAGCTCCCGATATAATATACGTACATGGTATTCTTATGTACGTTTGTATATAACCGGTACCCAGGGAACACCACGTGGAGGGCATTACACAAGTGTAATGGGGTCATATATAATACAACCTACGAGTCGACTTGAAATGTTTATTTAAAATTGTTAAATAAAATCATTTCCATGTTCCCCAAAAATTTACAAAAACAAGTTACTCATTTAGCAACTTGTTCACTGCCCTACCTATTATATTTTTAAAATATTCTGATTTCAAAAATGCTTAGAGCATTGAACTATCTATTCCTACAAGTTATTCAACTATAATTTAAAAAATTAAAATAAAGAAAAGAAATAAAAAAGAAAATAAAAAAATGGAATATATTCAAAGAACTATAATTTAATGAAAGAAAAGATACAAGGAAGAAATTCAAATAAAGATAAGAAATAAAGAAAATTTAGAATATATAAAAAATTAAAATATAATCATGAAATAAATCCAGAAGAAAATAAAATTATATTTTATTCAAAAACTATTACTTTTTATTTATTACTATTTTATTTATTTACTATTTATTAGGAAAACGTAAAATAATAAATTAAAATAAAGATAAGAAAAAAAGAATGTATAAAAAATTAAAATATAATCATGAAATAAATCCAGAAGAAAATAAAATTATATTTTATTCAAAAACTATTACTATTTATTTATTACTATTTTATTTATTTACTATTTATTAGAAAAACGTAGAATTATATGTGACTATACTAGAAGGTTAATCTATCTATTCTATTGATTTATTGAACTATCTGTATGAGAGTGAAAGTAAAGCTATTAATTACAAATTCTAGAACAATAAAGAAAGATGCAATTTTCCCTATACTATCCAAAGAAAGATGCAAGTTGCTCCTTCAACAACTCACTCGCCCTATACTATCCAAAGAAAGATGCAAGTTGCTCCTTCAACAACTCACTCGCCCTATACTATCCAAAGAAAGATGCAAGTTGCTCCTTCAACAACTCACTCGCCCTATACTATCCAAAGAAAGATGCAAGTTGCTCCTTCAACAACTCACTCGCCCTATACTATCCAAAGAAAGATGCAAGTTGCTCTGTCAACAACTCACTCGCCCTATACTATCCAAAGAAAGATGCAAGTTACTCATTTAGTAACTCACTCGCCCTATACTATCCAAAGAAAGATGCAAGTTGCTCATTTAGTAACTCACCTAAAAAAAAGAAAACATATTAACATTGAACTACTTACAAAAATATTATTTTATATATTCTAACTCTTAAGAATTTTAAGTTTCTTTTCTTTCCTATTATTTCTATTTAAAGACTGGCTAGCTATTTTATCTGTCAACCACTTACAATTTTTTCTTATTAATATTAAAATGAACTGATTAAGTAAATGTCTCCTGTGCCCGTAACACGAATTAGCATGAGAAAACCAATCTGAGTATACATCATTCTTTTCGGTAGACAAAATGCATACTTGCATTATTTTCTTTTTCAAATTAAATATCTGAGGCTTTTTATCAAAATATCTCTTAAAAACTCCAAAGTGAATTTTTATAAGATTATAAAAATAATCTGATGGAGCCTTAAGCATTAAATTTTGGTTCACATACCCAAAGTTTTTATTTAAAATATGGTACTCTGAAGAGCATTCAACTTCTTCTGTCGGTTTAACAAGCTTGGCACATATTTCACAGTCATTCTTTTGAAGTAACTTATGTAATAAGTATCCAGCATAATACCGCAGAGCATTATCATTAGACGAATCTTCAATACTTAAAATCTTTGATTCTAATAATACTTCTAGTTCTGTATCGTCATCGGATGAAATCGATTCATCGTCATTTCCATTAAAATTTGTTATGGGTGCGGTAGATGTTGTTATATTTGCAACTTCTTCAATTATATTGCACAACATCGTATCTTCATCGGGCGCACAGTTTCCAGATACTGACGTTGAAGTCAAAATTTTCATCGACAGCATTTTAGACATAATAATGTTGAATTCAAACATAGATGGATTTGTGTTTGTAGCACCTCGAGGTCTTGGTTTAGTCTTGAAGTTGCAATGAAGGAAACTTCTAAGCTCTCACTCCAAACGGTATCAGCCAAAGAAAGTATTGATGATATTGTTAGAATCATACCATCAATACAATGCACATGTTGTGGATAAACAAATTTTCCAAAATATTCCCGCATTTCCAATAGGGTATCTTTAACAATATTGTTTTGTTGCAACGCACTTCTATATGGATTTCTATCGAACAAAACATGACTATTTAAGCAATCAAAAAGCTTGTTAATTTTTTCGATAAATGTGACCATTGCGATGGCATTTCCCTTGCAATGTGAAAAGCCACCAGAATTGATCATGGTTTGTAGTGCAGCAGCGACACTGTGACTAAACACCTGAGTGGCATATTTTACTTTCATTTTTTCAAAACAATTCGGAGAAACGTGTTTTGAGGTCAGTTTGGGGCATAAGCGAGTGGACTTTTTACTGTCAATATCAAAAAGTTCCCTTATAATTTTCCATGATATTATGCCATCTGGCGTAATTAAATCCCGTTTTAAAATTATATTTCTAAGAGATTTAATTAAATGAGGAGCATCAAAAATGGCAAATATTTTCCTGTCGTTAACAATAAAGCTAGGTGTGTTTTCATGAACACCCCATCTTTTAAAAACGGCTCTATTGTTTGAGCCCTGGTCGCAAACTATCGCTCTTACATTAAGCCCAATAGATTGTGCAAATTCAATATTGGTTTGCAGCTGGTTCATTAGGGCTTCATGTTTTACACCGTTGGCGGTAACGGTGTAACTCAAAACATATTTCCAATTTTCATACAACCCTTTCACCATAAAAACACACACTTGCTGTCCCAAAAGCCGTGTTGTTTTGGTGCCATTGTTTTCGAAGCCTTCAATTTCGTCAAGAAACGAATTATATTGAATTCCTGGTTTGATTTTCATTTCATCAAATACTAAAACTGCCTCCTTTCCCAAATCACTCATTCTATCGACAATTTGTTTTAAATTTTCAAGTAAGATGGGATTGAAACCAGGCTTCATGTTCTTTAAAATTGCCCATCTCGATATTGTTCTAATTGAAGGCAGTTTTAATTTAAAAACGTCCCGAAGATATGCATACGTTCTTGCCGAGTAAAAATAAATGTTTTGTGTAATCTGTTTTTCAGCATTACTGTAGGCATTTTTTTTCTTCAAAAGCAATTTGCATAAGACTTTTGCTTCATCAGAAACATGAGGCATATTTGAAATAAATGAAAGGTCAGTTTTTAATGTTTTTGGTTTTCGAAATTTTCGAAGGACCTTTCGTCTTAAAACTGTTTTTCTTAAAGCGATAAACCTTTCTTTTAGCTTATCAAAACTTTCCTTTTTCCTGTTAAAGCTGTCCAACATTTTGAAATATTTTTCTTTGTAATGAGCCTCATTTTGCTGCATTTTAAGACAATTTGCACAAAACTCACAATTCGAATTTGATGGATTTAAATCCAACAAGCAACTGTGGCTTGCCAGATCATTCCATGTCTGGGTTTTCTGATTTTCATTGAACTTTAAAAGTTCACCTAAGAAAATTTCATCGCTTTCCTCACGGCGTGCTTGAACGAGCTCTTGCAAAATGCATTCGTCATTATCGCAAGGCTGTGCAGTCTGTTGAGGAGTATCGGGAGACACTTCAGACATTCTGGCCCTTTTATAAGCACTATAAGGCTCAATGGGATCACAATCGTCTACAAAGTCATACGGGTCACTACTAACAGCACTAGAAAATGTCGAAGGAGCTTCAAATAAATACCTAGTCGGGATAGCGTCACCCTTTAGCTTTTTTTTCCCTAAATATTTGCTTTCGAAATGCCGATCGCAAATATGACTAGTTTTCCTATTAAAATTGCCATCTAAGCGACAATTAATAATCCATTTATTAAAATAGAAATCGTTAGATGGAAAGGTAAACAATCTAACAGGGAAATCTTTAGAGCTATTTCTATAGCTCCGAAGGCATGAACTTATAATACACCTGTTACCATTAAATTTTTTTAAATCTTTTGCAGCCATTTTTTTGTTGATATCAAAATCTTATTACAAATAAATCCAATCAAAGTAAATTAAATGTGTAGCTGCACACACAGACACACGCAAAAAACGAAAGAAAATGATCTGCACTTATTTACCAAAATCAAATCAAAAATTAATACTAAATCTATGAAAAGTTCGGTGTATCAAATATGTATGTATGTAGCTGCACACACAGCCACAGAGAGAAACACAAAAGAATATACCGAACTGCAATAATTTTTATTTATGTTTTAATACACATAAATTACTTGCCTTGCACCAGCACTCACAATCACAATAACTCATAAAACAATTTAGCACAAGATCGCTTTTATATTAATTAGTTGCCAGTAGACAAATTTATCACACAGAAACACGCTGCTGTTAACAAATCTAGCTGCCAACTAATTGCTAATTCGCTATCTCCTTTTATACTTTAAATGTTTCGCGCGCTTTTGAAGCTTACATACATTTATATCTATCTATATATGTGCATATGTACGTGTATGCAAACAGCGTTAACCGCGCGCATTTAGAAACATTTAAATTCCAAAGACTTTAATAAATTTATATTTTTCACCATTTATTATAATAAGCATTTATCATAACAAAATAGTTAATTTATTTAATATAAAATTTCTTAAATAATTGTATGCATATATATGGGACAAGTGGCATATTTATATACATATTTTATTTAAAGTTAAGGTAGGTCGGGCACATACATAGGTATGCATGTATGCAGAGATTTAATGTGTGTGCACAAGGAGTGAGAAAAAACTCTGTTGGCACGCGAGTGGCGCGCGTCTAGAATCATCTCTCGCTCTCTTTACACACCCATATCCCTTTGTAGCCAGACAGAGACACACACAGTCAAGCGCTGAGGCGGACCTGCATGTATGCGTGCATCTTACAATAAGTGTGTGCATATGTATGGTCTGCTGAGAGAATTGACAACAGCGCTTCGCTTTTAAGTTGCTTCCCTTTAACATTTGTATGTAAACTCTAATACCCTGTACAAATAAATTTTTTCGTGAAGAAATTTCAAGCATAAATAAATAATTTAAATTATTTAAACAGCACATCGCATATTTTTTATTATCTACATTTAAAAATTTATTAAATTAAGGGTGTTTTTCTTTAAAAAATATGAAAGACATACATTTTTAGAGCTAAAGGGTATTTCATAGCGCGCATGTTTTGTGTTTCGCTGGCTGTGCCAGCAACGAGCTCTGGCAGCCAACTGAATCGAAACCAAAAATAATTTCCCTCAGACATCACGTCCACCGAAAAATTTCCTGGTGGACGCAATGTCAGGCTGTTAGCTGGGACACTTTCAGTTGTATGAAATGTCTTCTCTATAGGTTATTTGCTTAGTGGTTTGACGGTTGAAATGTTACAAAATGTATTTCTATCGGCAATGTATCGGTATTTACTTTAATCGAAAAATTTCCCTCAAAAGTTCGCCCCTAAATTGGCGCGCCTTCCATCGCTAGCATTGTAAAGTTAGTATTGCGAAAGAGAACCAAATTAATTGACGATAAGATGCCAAAGCAAGAGTATAAACAAAAAGTCCGAGATGTCTGGATGCAGAGCCCGGAGTTTAAGGAGTGGATAAGGAAGGATCCCACAGACTTAACACGGGTGTTTTGCAGTTATTGTAAATGCCCTATAACTGCAAAACTGAGTGATTTGCGTGCACATCGTGCTACAAAAAAGCACACTAGTGCAATGGCGGGCTTTGTTCAAAAAAATAAAATAAATTTTAACTTTATTAGTACAAAGAGACTATTATCCGAACGATGAAGCAGAATATATTGACGATATATTACAAATACTCTAATTTTATAATGTATATATAATGCATGAATTTCCTTTTATGTTAAAAAAATATGTCCTTATTAATTAAAAAACAAAGAACACATTAATTTATAAATCATCTTTTTTTAAAGCTTTTTTTTCCTAGGATTCCGCTTTATTTAGCTTTTTTTTTCGTTGATTCAGCTTATTTTGCTCAGACAAAAATGACACCACTGTTTTTCACTCTTCGTTTGCTGTTGCTTCAGCTGGCAGAGAAGATATTTTCGTAAAATAAATAAAACGAAATATTTCAAATTAAATTGTATTTTAATGCAAATCAAAAACAATGTTTTTTACATAATTAAATATAAAACAAATGATATTAAATAAAATTAAATAAAAATGTATATACAAGAATATGTAAATATTACTAAAAAATAGAAGGAAAATAATAATTATAGTAATATAATATGAACCCTCGAAAGAGCGCAGCTGTGGTGAAAGCGCCACCTATGATAAATTCGCCTTGGTCTGTTGTTGATTTATGTTGTTTTTTTTGTTGTAGTGTTGTAAAGTTCGATATGTCAGCAGATGTTTTGTGTAGGGATGGCAAAAATAATTCATTAATCGATTAATGAATCATATGATTAATTTAATTTAAGCGATTACTAATCGCAATTAATCGAGAAAAAATTACAATGATCGATTAATCAAATGATTTTTTCAATTTGCACCTATTTCTCAATTTTTGATATTACATTAGCATGTGAAATGCATTTTATAAGAGTTAGAATCATACCATCAATACAATTCACATGTTGTGGATAAACAAATTTTCCAAAATATTCCCGCATTTCCAATAGGGTATCTTTAACAATATTGTTTTGTTGCAACGCACTTCTATATGGATTTCTATCGAACAAAACATGACTATTTAAGCAATCAAAAAGCTTGTTAATTTTTTCGATAAATGTGACCATTGCGATGGCATTTCCCTTGCAATGTGAAAAGCCACCAGAATTGATCATGGTTTGTAGTGCAGCAGCGACACTGTGACTAAACACCTGAGTGGCATATTTTACTTTCATTTTTTCAAAACAATTCGGAGAAACGTGTTTTGAGGTCAGTTTGGGGCATAATCGAGTGGACTTTTTACTGTCAATATCAAAAAGTTCCCTTATAATTTTCCATGATATTATGCCATCTGGCGTAATTAAATCCCGTTTTAAAATTATAATTCTAAGAGATTTAATTAAATGAGGAGCATCAAAAATGGCAAATATTTTCCTGTCGTTAACAATAAAGCTAGGTGTGTTTTCATGAACACCCCATCTTTTAAAAACGGCTCTATTGTTTGAGCCCTGGTCGCAAACTATCGCTCTTACATTAAGCCCAATAGATTGTGCAAATTCAATATTGGTTTGCAGCTGGTTCATTAGGGCTTCATGTTTTACACCGTTGGCGGTAACGGTGTAACTCAAAACATATTTCCAATTTTCATACAACCCTTTCACCATAAAAACACACACTTGCTGTCCCAAAAGCCGTGTTGTTTTGGTGCCATTGTTTTCGAAGCCTTCAATTTCGTCAAGAAACGAATTATATTGAATTCCTGGTTTGATTTTCATTTCATCAAATACTAAAACTGCCTCCTTTCCCAAATCACTCATTCTATCGACAATTTGTTTTAAATTTTCAAGTAAGATGGGATTGAAACCAGGCTTCATGTTCTTTAAAATTGCCCATCTCGATATTGTTCTAATTGAAGGCAGTTTTAATTTAAAAACGTCCCGAAGATATGCATACGTTCTTGCCGAGTAAAAATAAATGTTTTGTGTAATCTGTTTTTCAGCATTACTGTAGGCATTTTTTTTCTTCAAAAGCAATTTGCATAAGACTTTTGCTTCATTAGAAACATGAGGCATATTTGAAATAAATGAAAGGTCAGTTTTTAATGTTTTTGGTTTTCGAAATTTTCGAAGGACCTTTCGTCTTAAAACTGTTTTTCTTAAAGCGATAAACCTTTCTTTTAGCTTATCAAAACTTTCCTTTTTCCTGTTAAAGCTGTCCAACATTTTGAAATATTTTTCTTTGTAATGAGCCTCATTTTGCTGCATTTTAAGACAATTTGCACAAAACTCACAATTCGAATTTGATGGATTTAAATCCAACAAGCAACTGTGGCTTGCCAGATCATTCCATGTCTGGGTTTTCTGATTTTCATTGAACTTTAAAAGTTCACCTAAGAAAATTTCATCGCTTTCCTCACGGCGTGCTTGAACGAGCTCTTGCAAAATGCATTCGTCATTATCGCAAGGCTGTGCAGTCTGTTGAGGAGTATCGGGAGACACTTCAGACATTCTGGCCCTTTTATAAGCACTATAAGGCTCAATGGGATCACAATCGTCTACAAAGTCATACGGGTCACTACTAACAGCACTAGAAAATGTCGAAGGAGCTTCAAATAAATACCTAGTCGGGATAGCGTCACCCTTTAGCTTTTTTTTCCCTAAATATTTGCTTTCGAAATGCCGATCGCAAATATGACTAGTTTTCCTATTAAAATTGCCATCTAAGCGACAATTAATAATCCATTTATTAAAATAGAAATCGTTAGATGGAAAGGTAAACAATCTAACAGGGAAATCTTTAGAGCTATTTCTATAGCTCCGAAGGCATGAACTTATAATACACCTGTTACCATTAAATTTTTTTAAATCTTTTGCAGCCATTTTTTTGTTGATATCAAAATCTTATTACAAATAAATCCAATCAAAGTAAATTAAATGTGTAGCTGCACACACAGACACACGCAAAAAACGAAAGAAAATGATCTGCACTTATTTACCAAAATCAAATCAAAAATTAATACTAAATCTATGAAAAGTTCGGTGTATCAAATATGTATGTATGTAGCTGCACACACAGCCACAGAGAGAAACACAAAAGAATATACCGAACTGCAATAATTTTTATTTATGTTTTAATACACATAAATTACTTGCCTTGCACCAGCACTCACAATCACAATAACTCATAAAACAATTTAGCACAAGATCGCTTTTATATTAATTAGTTGCCAGTAGACAAATTTATCACACAGAAACACGCTGCTGTTAACAAATCTAGCTGCCAACTAATTGCTAATTCGCTATCTCCTTTTATACTTTAAATGTTTCGCGCGCTTTTGAAGCTTACATACATTTATATCTATCTATATATGTGCATATGTACGTGTATGCAAACAGCGTTAACCGCGCGCATTTAGAAACATTTAAATTCCAAAGACTTTAATAAATTTATATTTTTCACCATTTATTATAATAAGCATTTATCATAACAAAATAGTTAATTTATTTAATATAAAATTTCTTAAATAATTGTATGCATATATATGGGACAAGTGGCATATTTATATACATATTTTATTTAAAGTTAAGGTAGGTCGGGCACATACATAGGTATGCATGTA
The DNA here is from genome assembly GCA_951394115.2 of Drosophila phalerata. Classification (NCBI taxonomy): domain Eukaryota; kingdom Metazoa; phylum Arthropoda; class Insecta; order Diptera; family Drosophilidae; genus Drosophila; species Drosophila phalerata. The sequence continues at coordinate 9,930,968 of OX596006.1, read as the reverse complement.
TGCAGAGATTTAATGTGTGTGCACAAGGAGTGAGAAAAAACTCTGTTGGCACGCGAGTGGCGCGCGTCTAGAATCATCTCTCGCTCTCTTTACACACCCATATCCCTTTGTAGCCAGACAGAGACACACACAGTCAAGCGCTGAGGCGGACCTGCATGTATGCGTGCATCTTACAATAAGTGTGTGCATATGTATGGTCTGCTGAGAGAATTGACAACAGCGCGTCGCTTTTAAGTTGCTTCTCTTTAACATTTGTATGTAAACTCTAATACCCTGTACAAATAAATTTTTTCGTGAAGAAATTTCAAGCATAAATAAATAATTTAAATTATTTAAACAGCACATCGCATATTTTTTATTATCTACATTTAAAAATTTATTAAATTAAGGGTGTTTTTCTTTAAAAAATATGAAAGACATACATTTTTAGAGCTAAAGGGTATTTCATAGCGCGCATGTTTTGTGTTTCGCTGGCTGTGCCAGCAACGAGCTCTGGCAGCCAACTGAATCGAAACCAAAAATAATTTCCCTCAGACATCACGTCCACCGAAAAATTTCCTGGTGGACGCAATGTCAGGCTGTTAGCTGGGACACTTTCAGTTGTATGAAATGTCTTCTCTATAGGTTATTTGCTTAGTGGTTTGACGGTTGAAATGTTACAAAATGTATTTCTATCGGCAATGTATCGGTATTTACTTTAATCGAAAAATTTCCCTCAAAAGTTCGCCCCTAAATTGGCGCGCCTTCCATCGCTAGCATTGTAAAGTTAGTATTGCGAAAGAGAACCAAATTAATTGACGATAAGATGCCAAAGCAAGAGTATAAACAAAAAGTCCGAGATGTCTGGATGCAGAGCCCGGAGTTTAAGGAGTGGATAAGGAAGGATCCCACAGACTTAACACGGGTGTTTTGCAGTTATTGTAAATGCCCTATAACTGCAAAACTGAGTGATTTGCTTGCACATCGTGCTACAAAAAAGCACACTAGTGCAATGGCGGGCTTTGTTCAAAAAAATAAAATAAATTTTAACTTTATTAGTACAAAGAGACTATTATCCGAACGATGAAGCAGAATATATTGACGATATATTACAAATACTCTAATTTTATAATGTATATATAATGCATGAATTTCCTTTTATGTTAAAAAAATATGTCCTTATTAATTAAAAAACAAAGAACACATTAATTTATAAATCATCTTTTTTTAAAGCTTTTTTTTCCTAGGATTCCGCTTTATTTAGCTTTTTTTTTCGTTGATTCAGCTTATTTTGCTCAGACAAAAATGACACCACTGTTTTTCACTCTTCGTTTGCTGTTGCTTCAGCTGGCAGAGAAGATATTTTCGTAAAATAAATAAAACGAAATATTTCAAATTAAATTGTATTTTAATGCAAATCAAAAACAATGTTTTTTACATAATTAAATATAAAACAAATGATATTAAATAAAATTAAATAAAAATGTATATACAAGAATATGTAAATATTACTAAAAAATAGAAGGAAAATAATAATTATAGTAATATAATATGAACCCTCGAAAGAGCGCAGCTGTGGTGAAAGCGCCACCTATGATAAATTCGCCTTGGTCTGTTGTTGATTTATGTTGTTTTTTTTGTTGTAGTGTTGTAAAGTTCGATATGTCAGCAGATGTTTTGTGTAGGGATGGCAAAAATAATTCATTAATCGATTAATGAATCATATGATTAATTTAATTTAAGCGATTACTAATCGCAATTAATCGAGAAAAAATTACAATGATCGATTAATCAAATGATTTTTTCAATTTGCACCTATTTCTCAATTTTTGATATTACATTAGCATGTGAAATGCATTTTATAAGAGCACGTAACTGCTAAATTTGTATATATTTAATAGTGGATTGAAGAACAGTAGTTATGATGGACAACTAGTTCCTCTTTTCAGTGCCAATAGCACCCGCCTTTGAGAGAAGACACTCTGCTGGAACCGAAGTGCTTGCAAGAAATCAATAACGACGACCAATAAGACATAGCTTGATTCCATAATCCATCTCTGAAAATTGATCAGCCACCTTTTATTTTGCATTTACGCGCAAAAAGAGATGCGATTATTTGAGTATTTAATCGATTCAAGATTAAATTAATCTAAACCCAATTTGCGATTACATTAAACCGTGAATTAAGAACAAATAATCTATCAATGAGTATCATATGATTAATCGTGCCATCACTAGTTTTGTGTATCGATGCTGTTATCGATTGTTTGGACTGTGGGCCAGGGATAGGACTCCAACTGAGGAACCGATGAGCCAGCCCAAGGTATACTTATTTAAGGTGACGTCTTCGATACAGTTGCCCTCTTTTAGGTAACTATTTTGACAGTTTAAGCAAATTTTCGTTCCAGCACCTCTCTCTCTGAGAGCCGAGATAGCACTATTGACAATTTAACTACCTCAGCTGTCAACGAAGACGTCATCTTATATAAGTACACCTTGAGCCAGCCGGCGCGGCCCAAGGAGAAAAAGCAGTTCATAACAATTAAAACAAAAATAGTTGCTCAATATGCAAACATTCATCTTGTAAAAAGGAAGAATGTAGAAAATCCACAAAAGTTTTGGCCTAAGCCAAAAAATTATCGAGATTCGGCTGGCAATAACCCTTTTCTGGAATTTGTAACATTTGCTCTGACCATAGAAATGCCTTGCAGAAGTCGAGAGGGTGTTCAGCCAAGTTAATTTGGTAAAATTATAAATAAGAAACAGTCTGGAAATAGAGACGTTAAGTGCTTTTTAAAATAGACTATTTTGATCATAAGGGAAATGTGTATATTATACAATTTTTAAATTATATGTTAATGTATATTTTATCATCTGAAGATTCGGATTGCGTCGGCACAAGTCCTGTTGCCATCTCTATAAATTACCCGACAAATATTTAAAACAAATGGGAGCCATGGCGGAATATGAAATAAAAGAAAAGGCAGAGGAGACAATAAGTGAGGATGCCCTGAAACTATTAAATTAAATTTAAAAAAATGTCCTATTTATTGTCCTAATTTTTAATTTTTCAGTCTTTTTTCCCTGTGCTCTTTGGTCGTTTTGTCCTATTTTTTCGAAAAATGGTTGGCATCACTGATACAGATGTATGGTAATTATCTGTTTGACGACGAGAGGCTCAAAACATTTATCAAGAATTTAAAATAAAAAAATTATCCGGGACTCAACTATTTTTTTTTTAAATGAATTTTAAAGTTTCCCTACAAAATGAGCTTATTTATTGTTGCTTTTTCACCATTACGGCTTGTTTACCAGCATTACTTCTGTGTGGCAGAAAAGTGCATGGAAAAGCGTTGCTGGAGAAATAATTGAATAATATTTGGCGCAACTAACTTGTATTGGTGATTGTTCACTTCATCGTCAAAATTTATTTGCTTTCATTATTAATTTTGGTTGAACTTTCAAATTTTACGCTGTTTACAAGCCAATTGTCAATTGATTTGTCAGAGTGACCATGACCAGGAGTTTGACAATTATTTCTTGTGTTTGTGGAACATATCTAAAAGAGTGTGACCAAGCACCTAAAATTAAGAAAATGTTTGCCTAAAACGGGCATATTTTTGACCCTGCACCTAAAACGTACATGGTCACTCTGACAAATCAGTTTGGCTTGTAAACAGCGCCAAATTTAAAAGGTCAACTAAAATTAAAAAAGAAAGCAAATAAATTTGGACGATGAAGTGATTGTGTTGGTTGCGCCAATTATTTCTCGAGCAACACTATTCCAAGCACTTTTCATAGATATTTTATCAAAATGATTTGTATTTGCGATTCGTCAAAGACATGGTCGTGCCTCCACTGCTTTAATTAAAGTTATCTTTCCTCGCATTGAAAATTTAAATCTCGTTTTTTTGTTATGCACACAGCATCTTGAGTCTCCATGTTTGACATTTGTATGAGTCCACCAGGAAAAAATGCTAAGTATATTTTCCTGCTAGACTCATCATCATACGTTCTCTCAGACCACAAATGCTATCGATATGCCAAATATCGATATGAATTTGTGGATTTCGTTTAAGTTGCTGGATACACACCAAACGAAAACTATAAATTCCTGCCAAAGTTTTTTTTTGGCAGTAATTTTTAGTTCCGGGTCTGCTGGGGCCTTTACTGGGAAAACAAACAAATCAAATAATTCGCTCAGTTCAATTGGTTCCTAATCGAAATCAAGACATAAATGTGAAAAAGTCACAATAAAAAGGCTCGTTTTGTATGGAAACTTTAAAATTCATTAAAAAAAACTAGTTGAGACCCGGAAGCTTTTTTTATTTCTAAATTCATGAAAAATCGCCCCATATTTGTAGTTTTTATTTGAGCCTTTCGGCGTCAAACAGATATTTACCAAATATATTAATTTCGAGTAACGTAATTATCCTAATTTTGTTGAATTTTGAAAGTTAAATGTTAGGGATACTCCCATAAAATTTAGATTTGGTTTTGAGGTTCAAGCTAATCAGAATCAGTTTTGCGAAGGATCCTTTTTGCACTCTTCAGGTATTCCAAAATCGAATTCATATTTTCTTTCGTTAAGTTTAGTAGTAGTATTCCTGTAAACGATTCAGATTTGATTTTGATTTCGTTTAAGCAAATCTGAATCAGTTTCAGGAGCGATCCTTTTTGCACACTGATTTGATTTTGATTTCGAGAATTACAAAAAAATGGCGGGAGAACACAAATTGACAAATGAAAGTGTGAAAACTGTATAATTAGAGTTGCGATTTTACACATTAACAGCTTTTTTATTATCTGCGTCTTTTTACGCTATTTTAGTGCATTAGCTTCAATTCTAACAGCCCTTTCTTAGCTGTCATCTCTCTGGGACATTTTTAGTAATTATTCTGAATTAAAAATACAGTTATTTAATCATTCATTCTTGAAATGCAAGAAGCTTTTGACATTATCCAAATAAAAATCACCACAAAATGTAAACAAACACCAAGTTTGGCCAAATAATGTTATCGAAAAGCACGGTCTCACATGTTATTCAAATTAAATCAAATGAAATCAAATCGAAATCAGCCTCAAACCTGATTTCGTGAAATCACTTAGGCTCTCACACCTTTCGTATAATTTTTAAATTTGCCTGGCAGCCCTACATATTTTGTATGGAGCAGCTGTGAACCGCTGATCGGCGAAATCAAATCGTGAACGGTCAAAAATATGCCAGTTATAGGTAAATATTTTTTTAATATTAGGTGATTGGGCACACTGTTTAAGTTATGTTCCAGACACACAGGAAATAATTAGAAAATTTCTGACAGGGACTTTTATTTTCCTGGAGACACCCTTTACAAATCAATAACATGGATTTAGTACAATATAAGGGGTTACGTTCATGATCTTTAAAAGTGGCGACAAAAAAATTGGTTTATTGATCAAATTTGATCTGTTATTCAAAATTAACCAAAAGTTAGTATGTATTGTAATTAAAAATGTTTTCACCATGTGATTCAATGAAATAAATCTTTGTTCTTCAGTGGAGCGTCTGCTCCGTTTTACGTATGGATTTATTCTGATTTCTTATTCTATACATTAAATGGACCTAAGCTAAATACATAGTGTTCTTATCTTATATGTTCTGTATATATGTTTATGCAGATGGCATAAACATAAGATATACATATATGTATTGAGACACTGGCTCGCTGGCGGCAAAGTGCATGCTCAGCATTTCCCACGCGCCTCTATCGGTCTGCACATAAGTGACTGATAGAGTTTCAAGTGCGCTGGAATGTTTATGTATTTATGAGTGGTTGCTTTATATACATATTTATGTATAATGCGACTAAGTGTCGCAAAGTGTCATTTACTTAGATACACTACAATATGTTGGGTATGCTTACTACACCTCCCTTTTTAGAGAAATGACGTAATATTCTATGGAGTTATTTAAAGTGTAGTGTATATATTGTTAGTATTTATTTATTATTATTATTTTTTTTTTATAAAATGTAGTGTATGTATTATATTAATTAATATGTATTATTTGCTTATTTCTTGTATATATGTATGTTAATTGGTATGGAAAATATTTTTTCTCTTTTGTTTTGATTTATTTAATTTGTTCTTCGCAAAAGAAATACTTTTTCTTGTTTGTTTTTTAGACCCCGTACTTAAAAAAAGTACAGGTGTCTATTGGGTTTGTTTTAACGAAAATGTGCGTAACAGGCAGAAGGAGGCGGGGCAGACCCTATAAAGTATATATATTCTTGATCAGCATCTATAGCCAAGTCGATATAGCAATGTCCGTCTGTCTGTCTGTCTGTCTATATGAACACCTAGAGCTCAGAGACTATAAATGCTAGAGACACCAAACTTGGTATGTAGGTTCATCTATATTGCAAGCAGCTCAAGTTTGTTTCAAAATTTGGCCACGCCCCCTTTACCGCCTAAAAATTGGCATAGAAAATTTCATACCCAAATTATAAGAGCAATTTAAAAGCTAGAGATTCAAGAATTTACATAGACGAAGAGAAAAGTGTACTAGATTTTTTCTGAAAATTTCATTCCGATCGGACAGTAAATAGCCAACATATTCAAGATATAAATTTTACTGTTTCGATGAAGGAGTGTTGGCAGTTATTAAAATTTGAGTAACTTGATTATATGAAAATTGAGTTAACATATTATGTAACAAATTGGCGTCTGATCAGTCATGGGCTTTTGTGGCGTAGTGTGATGAGTCAAAGCGCTAAGGATATGGTTGATCAGCCGGTCGTGAGTTCGAACCCTGCAAGGGACGCTTGTTTTTTAATTCAATAATTTTGCTTGGACATTCAATTTGTATTTATTAATGTTATGATAACATATAATTTTAACATTTAGTGTTATTAAACATTTTTAAAATTATGAAATAGAGTACTGTAAAACCAATATGGCAATTGGGCATCCTGTACACAACACCGTGTATGGCTCAATTGGTTGAGCCACCGAAGTTTTAAGCTTTCTTTAAAATTTGGTCGTGGGTTCGATTCCCGGCTCCATCAACAATTTTTTTTTTATTTTATAGTTTTTGTTAAAATTATTTGTTTTTTGTTTTTTTGAAACTATTGTTTTGTCATGTACATTAATATACATATGCATGTGTGTTTTCTTAACAAAAACTCGGAAATGAACATTTCGCTTGGAAAAAATCAAGTCTATAAGATATGTATCTTAACCAAACTAACAGCATTTGCATGTGGGTTATTCTTTTAATTCATGACCAAAGTTGGTGCAAATCAGACAACAATATCATAGAGCTCCCATAGGAAGAATCGGACGAAAATCAAGTTTAAGTATGAAAAACTTTCTTTTTGTAGAAGATATCGTTACCAAACTTTTACCATATGCTTTTAAATTAGTTTTGTATACCCTTAGCGAAGTTGGTTTTAATCGGACCACTATATCATATAGCTGTAATAGGATCGATCGGTCGAAAATCAGGTTTTAGTATGAAAAACTTTTTTGTTCAATTAGATATCGTAACCAAACTGATATAATATGCATTTGAGTTGGTGTTATACATCCTTACCGAAGTTGGACCAATTCGTTACACTATATAATATAGCGGTCATAGGAAAGATCGTGCGAAAATCAAGACTTAGTATTGTAAGTGAACCTTTTTTAACTATAGTAAGTACGGGGTCTCCGACAGTCGAGTATGCTTGACTGTAACACCGCGAGCGAAGCGAGCAGGGGGCGGAGCCACCTAGTTTTTTTCAGTGGTTGATCAGACCCTTTTTTTTTTTTGTTTTCATGAAAGTTTTCAATTATTATACTTTTTTAACCTATCCTTGTGTACTTTTTGTTTCTTTTGTTTGTTATCTTTAATTAAAATGCTATCATTATTTTCTACTGTTTCTACTGTGTAAGGTCCTAAATATACCGGATCTAACTTATTTTGAATTCGAAATTTATTACTTTCCTATCATAATATTCCTTATTCTTAGCTTTATGTTGTTCTAACATTATTCTGGCTCCTTTATAGGCCTGTTCTAACCTTAACTTAGATTCCTTAGCGTAATCTTCTATATTGTATAATGAATTAATTTTATCTATTGTATTGAAATATTTTGGCAAATTGCTTTGTTTACCGAAAACTAGCTCATATGGACAATAGTCATGTGCCATAGAGGGGGTCGTGTTGAAACAGTAAACAAAATATTGAAGCCATACATCTCAATCTGTTTTATCAACAGATATATATGAACGGATGTATTCATTAAAGGTTCTATGACTTCTTTCGACTGTTCCAACAGTTTGTAGGTGGTGTGCTGTAGACGTTATATTGTCTATTTTTAGGTATTTGCACAAATCGCTAATTATGGAATTTCTATATTCAGTTCCCATGTCCGAAATGAACGTCTTCATTGGACCGAACTTCAGGCTAAAAGATTCGAATATTGCTTTTGCAACAGTATTAGCATTTTTGTTTGGTACTGGAATAGCTACAAGATATTTCGTTAGATTGCATATCAATGTAATTGCGTATTCGTTGTTATTTTCAGATTTAGGTAGCGGACCTATAGTATCCACTATCACTGTGTCAAAAGCGCTTATTGGTGTGTCAGTTATTGTCATTGGTGTCTTTGTATGGGTCATCGTTTTTGATGTTAGGCATTTATGGCATCTACGCATGTACTCTTTGACATGACGAGTCATGTTTTTCCAATAGTAGCGTCTTTTGATTTTTGCTAGCGTTTTAGTAATGCGTGTATGACCCCCTTGTATGGGATCGTCATGAAATGTAGACAGTATTGCTTCTTGTTATTTTTCATTATTAATTAGGGTCACCGGCTTGAGTAGCGCTACTCTTAATGATATTAATATTTTATTGCCCATATTTTGAAAAGTATCTATTGAAACTAATCCAAAGATCTTTTCGCTCGGTGCCACTTTGAGTTGGCTGATCTCGTGTATACCGGCTTGATTTTCAAGCCCTTGGAAAAACTGACATAAGTCAAGAGTTCCATTGGTGTACAGATCACTAACATCAATTCTTGCAACTTTATTTCCATGTTTTAGAAAACATATTTTATTTGTTAAGTGCAAGGCCATTACTTTTCGTACATCGTCATTTTTGATGACTTCATGTACGTTGGGCTTAGAAGCTTTTTGAAGACTTTGCCTTGGCAAAAGTTCTTTTTCATTCCCTGCGCAGGGTTTATTTTGTCTACTTTGTTGCCTGGTAGTGACTTTCCGTTCTTTACTTTGTAAATCTTTTAGTTCGGATATAGTTATCCGCGTCTGCCACGAAATTATCTTTACCCTTTAGATACTCTACTGTGAAATCGTACTCTTCGAATTCGAGCCGCTTGCGTGTTAATTTGGAACTTGGATTGATCATAGAAAATAAATAAGTTAATGGTCTGTGGTCTGTTTTAACTAAGAAATGTTTGCCATAAATATTTGGTCGAAACTGAGTAATTGCCCAATGAATGCTGCTAATTCCTGTTCTGTTGTACTTTTATTACTTTCACCCTTTGTAAATGCTCGTGATGCGTATGCAATTGGAAGTTGGTGTCCGTTATGGTTTTGAGTTAAAACCGCTCCACACGCTTGTTTGCTTGCATCCGTGAATTTGCAAAATTCTTTGCTAAAATCTGGGTATTGTAATAATGTTGGACTCATTAAATTTTCTTTTAAGTAGTCGAAAGATTGTTGACATTGAGGTTTCTATACGAATTCTACTTTCTTTTTACATAAATTTGTAATATAGCGGGAATGATCCGCGAAGTTTTCAATAAGTCTTCTATAATAGTTGCAAAATGCAACGAAACGTCTAGCGCTGTCAGCATCGTGTGGGACTGGGTAATTTTTTTATGACGTCGTATTTCTTGTCATCTGGCAAGATTCCTTTGTCAGTGCATTTATGACCAAGAAAAGTCACTTCATGCATAAAAAATGAACATTTTTGAGGGTAATTTCAGGTTATATTTCCTACATTTGTCAAAAAGATTTTAAACATATGTTTTTCGCAGCAACCAATGACTATTAGATCATCCTTATAAAGGAATGCTTGAGAAGGTTCAAGACCAGAAAATGCTATAGTCATCATTCTCTGAAATGAATTTGGCGCTATTTTTAAGCCAAATGGTAATCGCGTGAAGCGATAAGAGCCATTGCTCTTAGAAAAAGACGTAATATTTCTTGAGTTTTCTTCAAGTTCTATTTGATAATAGCCTGACATTAAGTCAAGGCATGAAAAATATTTTGCTCTACCTAATTGATCCAAAATATCAACAATTCTTGGTAGTGGAAATTTATCAGACAATAGTTTCTTATTAATTTGGCGAAGGTCAATAACTAATCGCCATTTCTTTTCTTCTGAGTCTGGAAGGGCTTTCTTTGGAACAAGTAAAAGTGGGCTGTTATATTCAGACACAGACGGTTCGACAATTCCGTCAGAGATCAGTTTTCCAACTTGTTTTTGTATTTCATTAACTTGGCTATGTGGGCTTCGATAGTTCTTAATGTATATTGGTTCATTATCTTTCAGTCTCAAATTTTGTTTATAAAAATTATTTGTTGTGATTGATTCGGTGTCAAGTCCGAATACATCACTATATTTGGTGCATAGGTTTACTAACTGCGATTTGAATTGTTTTGGCAAATTTTTGGCTAATTGAGCTACGACAGTTTTTTCTCTTGTTTCTTGGTTATTTTGGACTACATCGTAGTTCGAAAGTGGTTCAACGTTGATCAATTGATCGGTACTTGTTGTATTAAGTAAACGGAAAAATGTATTTTGATGAGTTGCAACTGTATTTGCAACAAATATACCGGATTGAATTTCTTGATTAGGAATCAATATGTTTTCATCTTTTGAATTAATTTGTATTTTTCGGACTACTTGGGATCTTGCTGGTAGAAGTATTGAGTTGTTACCAGAGCTGTATGTTATGGGAACATAAATTGGGAAATTTAAATTATTTGATCTAAGTATAAACCAATCTTCCGATGGCTTAAGATCTATTTGGCAATTGAATCTTTTAATAAAATCAATGCCTATTATTCCATCACTTGGTAAGTTTAAATTGAGGATGTGAAAATTGTGTGGAATTATATATATATGTGTTTGTAGCTCTATAGAAGCTAGGCCTTTAGATTTTATAATGCCTTCCCCTATGCCTTGAATATCTATTGTATTATTAGTTTGAATGTCATGATAGACATCAGAATTTTCTTTTAGTATTGAGATATCTGCACCTGTATCTATTAAAAATACTAAGTTTTTGTTTGTAGATACGTTTTTGAATGTTATGAAAATATTGAGACTGAAGTTGATGGTATGAACTTTACTTACTGACGAGTATTTAAAGGTTGCTGGGGGTTTTCCGAATTGTTTTGAGCAATTCGGACAGTTCCTCCCTGTCCGTTTCTATTGGTATTATTGCCGTTTCTTTGATTGCTATTGTTGTTGGATCCATTATTATAATCGTTTCTCCTATAGCTTCCACGGCCACTGCCATTATTGTTATATTGGTTACCGTAATTATTACGATTGTAACCACGTCCATATGAGTAACTTCCTCTAACTCGGTAATTACCTCTAAAGTTATTACTTCGAGAGGCGTGTCCTCTTTGAGCGTATAACACTGAACTTGCATTGCCAGTCATTTCTGCACTGCAATGGATGTACTTGCTGATGGCTTCATTCATTGTTTTGAATGTGCCGGCATCCAATATGGTCTTTAGCTTGCCATGTTCACAATTTTAAATCATGACACTAATGGCTTCCTTAGTGCTAAATTTATCAGCATGTTCCGATTTCAATCCCTCATCGATATACGAAGCTTCAAGAAACTTTCGTAAATTATCGATTTCATTTGTGAATTGCGTGTTTGTTATTCCCTTTTGGTAAACATTGGAAAATTACTACTTGTATCTATTTTATATATATACATAAATTTTCGTTTGTTTTGCGAAAAACAAGTTTAGTTTGCTTAGTTTACATAGAATACTAGAACGAGTCTTACTCAGGTGAGGCCAGGTTTGCCTCGCGACACGACAATGGTGCGTGTTTTGCCATCGGTCTTCGCTAACTGTTATAGATTGGGCTAGAAGTAGTAGCTTGCAGGTCGTCAGTGGCATACGCGTATCCTCCTTGTCAGGAAGGAGGTGTACTGTTGTACCATTCCTGGCTAGTTCATCAGCTATACAGTTTCCTGTAATGTCCTGATGCCCTGGTACCCATATTAGGGAAATGTCGAAATGCTCAGCCATCTCATGTAGAGATTTGCGGCAGTTCGAAACTGAGGTGGAATTAGTTGTGGTCGATTCTATGGACTTGATAGCTGCTTGGCTGTCACTGTATATGTTAATACGGCCCGAATTGACTTGGGATTCTCTTAGGAGTTTTAAGGCTTCATTTATAGCCAGGATTTCGGCTTGAAAGACGCTGCAATGGTCAGGTAGCCTAAAAGAGACCTGTATATTTAGATCCTGAGAGTATACCCCTCCACCCACTTGATTGTTCAATGTGTTTGTAGCTCTATAGAAGCTAGGCCCTTAGATTTTATAATGCCTTCCCCTATGCCTTGAATATCTATTGTATTATTAGTTTGAATGTCATGATAGACATCAAAATTTTCTTTTAGTATTGAGATATCTGCACCTGTATCTATTAAAAATACTAAGTTTTTGTTTGTAGATACGTTTTTGAATGTTATGAAAATATTGAGATTGAAGTTGATGGTATGAACTTTACTTACTGACGAGTATTTAAAGGTTGCTGGGGGTTTTCCGAATTGTTTTGAGCAATTCGGACAGTTCCTCCCTGTCCGTTTCTATTGGTATTATTGCCGTTTCTTTGATTGCTATTGGTGTTGGATCCATTATTATATTCGTTTCTCCTATAGCTTCCACGGCCACTGCCATTATTGTTATATTGGTTACCGTAATTATTACGATTGTAACCACGTCCATATGAGTAACTTCCTCTACCTCGGTAATTACCTCTAAAGTTATTACTTCGAGAGGCGTGTCCTCTTTGAGCGTATAACACTGAACTTGCATTGCCAGTCATTTCTGCACTGCAATGGATGTACTTGCTGATGGCTTCATTCATTGTTTTGAATGTGCCGGCTTCCAATATGGTCTTTAGCTTGCCATGTTCACAATTTTAAATCATGACATAATGGCTTCCTTAGTGCTAAATTTATCAGCATGTTCCGATTTCAATCCCTCATCGATATACGAAGCTTCAAGAAACTTTCGTAAATTATCGATTTCATTTGTGAATTGCGTGTTTGTTATTCCCTTTTGGTAAACATTGGAAAATTACTACTTGTATCTATTTTATATATATACATAAATTTTCGTTTGTTTTGCGAAAAACAAGTTTTTGTTTTCTTATTTGCTGCTGGGTGAAATACCCAGTGCCAGAGACGTGGAAAGTTAGTTGTTATTGCATATGATTGGCTCACAATTTCTATGTAAACAATTAAACGTCCAATCATATGTTTTTAGTCAAAGCCTAACAGTGGTTAGTGTTTTCAAGTTGCACTTTAAAGGTGCTTCAACTTGAGGTAGAACTTATAATAATGGCAAAGTGAGGCATTCGCATTTCTGCAGCATTTTGCGTTACTTCGCTCTTTTGAGTTTTTGACGAAGTTCTTTATTTGAGTCGTTGATACGCTCTTCGCAGCGTTGTCGGTTGTCTTCTGTTGATCCAGTTCCAGTCGTCTTTGTTGCAGTAGCCGCCTTGTTCGGCCACCGCGTTTTGTTTTCTTCTTCGGCTTCTCTTGTTGCCTTGCCCTGTACTCAGCTATTATGAGTTTGCGTGGTCCATCGTTTGGATACACCTCCAAAGCTTCTGCTAAGCTTGGTGCATCCCTTTGCTCAATAGGAGCAGTATCCTCCTGGTTGTTGGTATCCAGGCTGCTGCGTTTTCTTTCCGTGGATGCCTACCAGCCAATGTCCTGTCAGTGCTCTTACTACTGCAGAGCAGTCTGTTCTGCTTAGTTTACATAGAATACTAGAACGAGTCTTATTCAGGTGAGGCCAGGTTTGCCTCGCGACACGACAATGGTGCGTGTTTTGCCATCGGTCTTCGCTAACTGTTATAGATTGGGCTAGAAGTAGTAGCTTGTAGGTCGTCAGTGGCATACGCGTATCCTCCTTGTCAGGAAGGAGGTGTACTGTTGTACCATTCCTGGCTAGTTCATCAGCTATACAGTTTCCTGTAATGTCCTGATGCCCTGGTACCCATATTAGGGAAATGTCGAAATGCTCAGCCATCTCATGTAGAGATTTGCGGCAGTTCGAAACTGAGGTGGAATTAGTTGTGGTCGATTCTATGGACTTGATAGCTGCTTGGCTGTCACTGTATATGTTAATACGGCCCGAATTGACTTGGGATTCTCTTAGGAGTTTGAAGGCTTCATTTATAGCCAGGATTTCGGCTTGAAAGACGCTGCAATGGTCAGGTAGCCTAAAAGAGACCTGTATATTTAGATCCTGAGAGTATACCCCTCCACCCACTTGATTGTTCAATGTGTTTGTAGCTCTATAGAAGCTAGGCCTTTAGATTTTATAATGCCTTCCCCTATGCCTTGAATATCTATTGTATTATTAGTTTGAATGTCATGATAGACATCAGAATTTTCTTTTAGTATTGAGATATCTGCACCTGTATCTATTAAAAATACTAAGTTTTTGTTTGTAGATACGTTTTTGAATGTTATGAAAATATTGAGACTGAAGTTGATGGTATGAACTTTACTTACTGACGAGTATTTAAAGGTTGCTGGGGGTTTTCCGAATTGTTTTGAGCAATTCGGACAGTTCCTCCCTGTCCGTTTCTATTGGTATTATTGCCGTTTCTTTGATTGCTATTGTTGTTGGATCCATTATTATAATCGTTTCTCCTATAGCTTCCACGGCCACTGCCATTATTGTTATATTGGTTACCGTAATTATTACGATTGTAACCACGTCCATATGAGTAACTTCCTCTACCTCGGTAATTACCTCTAAAGTTATTACTTCGAGAGGCGTGTCCTCTTTGAGCGTATAACACTGAACTTGCATTGCCAGTCATTTCTGCACTGCAATGGATGTACTTGCTGATGGCTTCATTCATTGTTTTGGATGTGCCGGCTTCCAATATGGTCTTTAGCTTGCCATGTTCACAATTTTAAATCATGACACTAATGGCTTCCTTAGTGCTAAATTTATCAGCATGTTCCGATTTCAATCCCTCATCGATATACTTAGCTTCAAGAAACTTTCGTATATTATCGATTTCATTTGTGAATTGCGTGTTTGTTATTCCCTTTTGGTAAACATTGGCCATTTTTGCTTTCACTACGTCGGATGTTTCAATGATTGCATTGATGGTTGTCTCATCTTGAATTTTATAGAGGGTTGAACCAATGATCTTTGATTTAATTAGTTCGATTACAATTTCTTCATAAGGTCTCTTTGTTAGGTTGACCAATTTAATTGCTGTAATAAATCGTTTGAGATGGATCTTCTTTCCATCGAATTCTGGTACAGCATGCGATATTTCTTTTATATATGCCCTTTGGGCAGTTGATTCGTCAGACATGGTAATAGGTTTTTGTTCTATTACGCTTGAGTTTGTATCAATGTCAGAAGATTCTGACAATTCTGGTAGTGTTCATACCGCTGGGAGTGCACAGTTGATTCTGATTCCAGCAAAACTGATTCATCAAACTCAGCCGGAAAATGTAAAGTATTGGGAACTTGAATGTTCAACTTGTGCCGTTCCGCAACATATATAAGATTTTCTTTTTGTCGTTTAAGTACGTCTTTTACTTGAGTCAACTGTAAAGACGTGAATTGCTTTAGATTGTCAAGAATTATTTGGCGTACTGCATTAAATGTTGTTAACAGTACCCTAATATGTTTGAGCTTAGTGTCATTAGTTATGGGTGCGCTTTTGTTAAGGCACTTAAATGAACTTTCAGATTTGGATCGTAGCTCGCCAATTGTTTTGATTGTTTTGTTCCTATCCATTAATAACAAGAGGCTACGTAATTAAGTGGTATTGTACTTTAACAATACCTGTTAAGACATAGTCCTAATATGCATTTTAAAATGTTTAGATAGCATCTAAATTATTTGCTCGGCTTATGTAACGTTTTTTTAATTATTTTATTGTGTTTGACGTACAAAGTTAATAAAAACTGTGCAACGTTCACAATAGCTATTATCAACAGTAATAGCCACAATGCTTGGATATCATCTGTATGATCAATAATTATAAAAATTATAATTTTAACGTTGTTGACCACATTGGCCGTATTATCCTTAGTCTGACTATCGTCAGAACTGAACCAACCCATTTCGTAAAATTTTTTTTTTTACTTTACTACGTTGAGAAAAACAATCTACCAAAAAAAAATTTTTTTTTTAAATTTATTGTGAAAAAAAAATTCTACATAAAAAATATTTTTTTCTTCAATTTAGTTTGGAAAAAAAAATATCTAAAAAAAAAATATTTTTATTTATTTTTTTTTGTTTAATTGAAATGTTTCATGAAAATTACTACTTGTATCTATTTTATATATATACATAAATTTTCGTTTGTTTTGCGAAAAACAAGTTTTTGTTTTCTTATTTGCTGCTGGTGAAGTACCCAGTGCCAGAGACGTGGAAAGTTAGTTGTTATTGCATATGATTGGCTCACAATTTCTATGTAAACAATTAAACGTCCAATCATATGTTTTGAGTCAAAGCCTAACAGTGGTTAGTGTTTTCAAGTTGCACTTTAAAGGTGCTTCAACTTGAGGTAGAACTTATAATAATGGCAAAGTGAGGCATTCGCATTTCTGCAGCATTTTGCGTTACTTCGCTCTTTTGAGTTTTTGACGAAGTTCTTTATTTGAGTCGTTGATACGCTCTTGGCAGATTTGTCGGTTGTCTTCTGTTGATCCAGTTCCAGTCGTCTTTGTTGCAGTAGCCCCCTTGTTCGGCCACCGCGTTTTGTTTTCTTCTTCGGCTTCTCTTGTTGCCTTGCCCTGTACTCAGCTATTATGAGTGGGCGTGGTCCATCGTTTGGATACACCTCCAAAGCTTCTGCTAAGCTTGGTGCATCCCTTTGCTCAATAGGAGCAGTATCCTCCTGGTTGTTGGTATCCAGGCTGCTGCGTTTTCTTTCCTTTCTTGTTTTTTAACTGCTGCTGCTGTCCTGGGCCTATGAGCTCAGGCTTTGCCGGTGCCGGTCATCGCACAGGTCAGTTTGGTTTGCATTTTCTGGGTTCTGGTTTGGTTTGTGTTTTCTATTTTGTAATATTGTTTTTGGAGATGTAAATCTTTTCACTTTACATGATTAACTTTTGTTTGTTTATATTGTTGCTTAGGTAAGGTTAGGTTAGAGCGGCTGTCGATTCTACGACTCACTTAGGCCACAGTTCGGCCCATTGTGGTACCGCGGATCTAGGGTTCCCTTCAACCTTTGTGGTGACATGTCACTCAGTAGGGCGTCCAGTTTGATAACTGAATAAATTTAGCGATTTTGCGCGGTGTAATTGAGGCAAGTTCACCTAAAGTGGAGAGAAAAGATTTTCCCAGGGTGTGGAGTCTTCTATTACTCAATGCGGGACAAGAGCAGAAGAAATGTTCGGGTGATTCAATTTCTTCTTCGTCTCTACAGCTCCTGCAGAAAAAATTGTATGGGGCATTCAGCCGTGTGGCGTGGATGCCTACCAGCCAATGTCCTGTCAGTGCTCTTACTACTGCAGAGCAGTCTGTTCTGCTTAGTTTACATAGAATACTAGAACGAGTCTTATTCAGGTGAGGCCAGGTTTGCCTCGCGACACGACAATGGTGCGTGTTTTGCCATCGGTCTTCGCTAACTGTTATAGATTGGGCTAGAAGTAGTAGCTTGCAGGTCGTCAGTGGCATACGCGTATCCTCCTTGTCAGGAAGGAGGTGTACTGTTGTACCATTCCTGGCTAGTTCATCAGCTATACAGTTTCCTGTAATGTCCTGATGCCCTGGTACCCATATTAGGGAAATGTCGAAATGCTCAGCCATCTCATGTAGAGATTTGCGGCAGTTCGAAACTGAGGTGGAATTAGTTGTGGTCGATTCTATGGACTTGATAGCTGCTTGGCTGTCACTGTATATGTTAATACGGCCCGAATTGACTTGGGATTCTCTTAGGAGTTTTAAGGCTTCATTTATAGCCAGGATTTCGGCTTGAAAGACGCTGCAATGGTCAGGTAGCCTAAAAGAGACCTGTATATTTAGATCCTGAGAGTATACCCCTCCACCCACTTGATTGTTCAATGTGTTTGTAGCTCTATAGAAGCTAGGCCCTTAGATTTTATAATGCCTTCCCCTATGCCTTGAATATCTATTGTATTATTAGTTTGAATGTCATGATAGACATCAAAATTTTCTTTTAGTATTGAGATATCTGCACCTGTATCTATTAAAAATACTAAGTTTTTGTTTGTAGATACGTTTTTGAATGTTATGAAAATATTGAGATTGAAGTTGATGGTATGAACTTTACTTACTGACGAGTATTTAAAGGTTGCTGGGGGTTTTCCGAATTGTTTTGAGCAATTCGGACAGTTCCTCCCTGTCCGTTTCTATTGGTATTATTGCCGTTTCTTTGATTGCTATTGGTGTTGGATCCATTATTATATTCGTTTCTCCTATAGCTTCCACGGCCACTGCCATTATTGTTATATTGGTTACCGTAATTATTACGATTGTAACCACGTCCATATGAGTAACTTCCTCTACCTCGGTAATTACCTCTAAAGTTATTACTTCGAGAGGCGTGTCCTCTTTGAGCGTATAACACTGAACTTGCATTGCCAGTCATTTCTGCACTGCAATGGATGTACTTGCTGATGGCTTCATTCATTGTTTTGAATGTGCCGGCTTCCAATATGGTCTTTAGCTTGCCATGTTCACAATTTTAAATCATGACATAATGGCTTCCTTAGTGCTAAATTTATCAGCATGTTCCGATTTCAATCCCTCATCGATATACGAAGCTTCAAGAAACTTTCGTAAATTATCGATTTCATTTGTGAATTGCGTGTTTGTTATTCCCTTTTGGTAAACATTGGAAAATTACTACTTGTATCTATTTTATATATATACATAAATTTTCGTTTGTTTTGCGAAAAACAAGTTTTTGTTTTCTTATTTGCTGCTGGGTGAAATACCCAGTGCCAGAGACGTGGAAAGTTAGTTGTTATTGCATATGATTGGCTCACAATTTCTATGTAAACAATTAAACGTCCAATCATATGTTTTTAGTCAAAGCCTAACAGTGGTTAGTGTTTTCAAGTTGCACTTTAAAGGTGCTTCAACTTGAGGTAGAACTTATAATAATGGCAAAGTGAGGCATTCGCATTTCTGCAGCATTTTGCGTTACTTTACTCTTTTGAGTTTTTGACGAAGTTCTTTATTTGAGTCGTTGATACGCTCTTCGCAGCGTTGTCGGTTGTCTTCTGTTGATCCAGTTCCAGTCGTCTTTGTTGCAGTAGCCGCCTTGTTCGGCCACCGCGTTTTGTTTTCTTCTTCGGCTTCTCTTGTTGCCTTGCCCTGTACTCAGCTATTATGAGTTTGCGTGGTCCATCGTTTGGATACACCTCCAAAGCTTCTGCTAAGCTTGGTGCATCCCTTTGCTCAATAGGAGCAGTATCCTCCTGGTTGTTGGTATCCAGGCTGCTGCGTTTTCTTTCCGTGGATGCCTACCAGCCAATGTCCTGTCAGTGCTCTTACTACTGCAGAGCAGTCTGTTCTGCTTAGTTTACATAGAATACTAGAACGAGTCTTATTCAGGTGAGGCCAGGTTTGCTCCCGACACGACAATGGTGCGTGTTTTGCCATCGGTCTTCGCTAACTGTTATAGATTGGGCTAGAAGTAGTAGCTTGCAGGTCGTCAGTGGCATACGCGTATCCTCCTTGTCAGGAAGGAGGTGTACTGTTGTACCATTCCTGGCTAGTTCATCAGCTATACAGTTTCCTGTAATGTCCTGATGCCCTGGTACCCATATTAGGGAAATGTCGAAATGCTCAGCCATCTCATGTAGAGATTTGCGGCTGTTTGAAACTGAGGTGGAATTAGTTGTGGTCGATTCTATGGACTTGATAGCTGCTTGGCTGTCACTGTATATGTTAATACGGCCCGAATTGACTTGGGATTCTCTTAGGAGTTTTAAGGCTTCATTTATAGCCAGGATTTCGGCTTGAAAGCCGCTGCAATGGTCAGGTAGCCTAAAAGAGACCTGTATATTTAGATCCTGAGAGTATACCCCTCCACCCACTTGATTGTTCAATGTGTTTGTAGCTCTATAGAAGCTAGGCCTTTAGATTTTATAATGCCTTCCCCTATGCCTTGAATATCTATTGTATTATTAGTTTGAATGTCATGATAGACATCAGAATTTTCTTTTAGTATTGAGATATCTGCACCTGTATCTATTAAAAATACTAAGTTTTTGTTTGTAGATACGTTTTTGAAGGTTATGAAAATATTGAGACTGAAGTTGATGGTATGAACTTTACTTACTGACGAGTATTTAAAGGTTGCTGGGGGTTTTCCGAATTGTTTTGAGCAATTCGGACAGTTCCTCCCTGTCCGTTTCTATTGGTATTATTGCCGTTTCTTTGATTGCTATTGTTGTTGGATCCATTATTATAATCGTTTCTCCTATAGCTTCCACGGCCACTGCCATTATTGTTATATTGGTTACCGTAATTATTACGATTGTAACCACGTCCATATGAGTAACTTCCTCTACCTCGGTAATTACCTCTAAAGTTATTACTTCGAGAGGCGTGTCCTCTTTGAGCGTATAACACTGAACTTGCATTGCCAGTCATTTCTGCACTGCAATGGATGTACTTGCTGATGGCTTCATTCATTGTTTTGGATGTGCCGGCTTCCAATATGGTCTTTAGCTTGCCATGTTCACAATTTTAAATCATGACACTAATGGCTTCCTTAGTGTTAAATTTATCAGCATGTTCCGATTTCAATCCCTCATCGATATACGAAGCTTCAAGAAACTTTCGTAAATTATCGATTTCATTTGTGAATTGCGTGTTTGTTATTCCCTTTTGGTAAACATTGGCCATTTTTGCTTTCACTACGTCGGATGTTTCAATGATTGCATTGATGGTTGTCTCATCTTGAATTTTATAGAGGGTTGAACCAATGATCTTTGATTTAATTAGTTCGATTACAATTTCTTCATAAGGTCTCTTTGTTAGGTTGACCAATTTAATTGCTGTAATAAATCGTTTGAGATGGATCTTCTTTCCATCGAATTCTGGTACAGCATGCGATATTTCTTTTATATATGCCCTTTGGGCAGTTGATTCGTCAGACATGGTAATAGGTTTTTGTTCTATTACGCTTGAGTTTGTATCAATGTCAGAAGATTCTGACAATTCTGGTAGTGTTCATACCGCTGGGAGTGTTAGATCATGTTGATCTTTCTCTTCTGTATTGGTATCTGAGTTGATTGATTCAAGCTCTTCTGGCACAGTTGATTCTGATTCCAGCAAAACTGATTCATCAAACTCAGCCGGAAAATGTAAAGTATTGGGAACTTGAATGTTCAACTTGTGCCGTTCCGCAACATATATAAGATTTTCTTTTTGTCGTTTAAGTACGTCTTTTACTTGAGTCAACTGTAAAGACGTGAATTGCTTTAGATTGTCAAGAATTATTTGGCGTACTGCATTAAATGTTGTTAACAGTACCCTAATATGTTTGAGCTTAGTGTCATTAGTTATGGGTGCGCTTTTGTTAAGGCACTTAAATGAACTTTCAGATTTGGATCGTAGCTCGCCAATTGTGCTGATTGTTTTGTTCCTATCCATTAATAACAAGAGGCTACGTAATTAAGTGGTATTGTACTTTAACAATACCTGTTAAGACATAGTCCTAATATGCATTTTAAAATGTTTAGATAGCATCTAAATTATTTGCTCGGCTTATGTAACGTTTTTTTAATTATTTTATTGTGTTTGACGTACAAAGTTAATAAAAACTGTGCAACGTTCACAATAGCTATTATCAACAGTAATAGCCACAATGCTTGGATATCATCTGTATGATCAATAATTATAAAAATTATAATTTTAACGTTGTTGACCACATTGGCCGTATTATCCTTAGTCTGACTATCGTCAGAACTGAACCAACCCATTTCGTAAAATTTTTTTTTTTACTTTACTACGTTGAGAAAAACAATCTACCAAAAAAAAATTTTTTTTTTAAATTTATTGTGAAAAAAAAATTCTACATAAAAAATATTTTTTTCTTCAATTTAGTTTGGAAAAAAAAATATCTAAAAAAAAAATATTTTTATTTATTTTTTTTTGTTTAATTGAAATGTTTCATGAAAATTACTACTTGTATCTATTTTATATATATACATAAATTTTCGTTTGTTTTGCGAAAAACAAGTTTTTGTTTTCTTATTTGCTGCTGGGTGAAGTACCCAGTGCCAGAGACGTGGAAAGTTAGTTGTTATTGCATATGATTGGCTCACAATTTCTATGTAAACAATTAAACGTCCAATCATATGTTTTTAGTCAAAGCCTAACAGTGGTTAGTGTTTTCAAGTTGCACTTTAAAGGTGCTTCAACTTGAGGTAGAACTTATAATAATGGCAAAGTGAGGCATTCGCATTTCTGCAGCATTTTGCGTTACTTCGCTCTTTTGAGTTTTTGACGAAGTTCTTTATTTGAGTCGTTGATACGCTCTTGGCAGCGTTGTCGGTTGTCTTCTGTTGATCCAGTTCCAGTCGTCTTTGTTGCAGTAGCCCCCTTGTTCGGCCACCGCGTTTTGTTTTCTTCTTCGGCTTCTCTTGTTGCCTTGCCCTGTACTCAGCTATTATGAGTTTGCGTGGTCCATCGTTTGGATACACCTCCAAAGCTTCTGCTAAGCTTGGTGCATCCCTTTGCTCAATAGGAGCAGTATCCTCCTGGTTGTTGGTATCCAGGCTGCTGCGTTTTCTTTCCTTTCTTGTTTTTTAACTGCTGCTGCTGTCCTGGGCCTATGAGCTCAGGCTTTGCCGGTGCCGGTCATCGCACAGGTCAGTTTGGTTTGCATTTTCTGGGTTCTGGTTTGGTTTGTGTTTTCTATTTTGTAATATTGTTTTTGGAGATGTAAATCTTTTCACTTTACATGATTAACTTTTGTTTGTTTATATTGTTGCTTAGGTAAGGTTAGGTTAGAGCGGCTGTCGATTCTACGACTCACTTAGGCCACAGTTCGGCCCATTGTGGTACCGCGGATCTAGGGTTCCCTTCAACCTTTGTGGTGACATGTCACTCAGTAGGGCGTCCAGTTTGATAACTGAATAAATTTAGCGATTTTGCGCGGTGTAATTGAGGCAAGTTCACCTAAAGTGGAGAGAAAAGATTTTCCCAGGGTGTGGAGTCTTCTATTACTCAATGCGGGACAAGAGCAGAAGAAATGTTCGGGTGATTCAATTTCTTCTTCGTCTCTACAGCTCCTGCAGAAATCATTGTATGGGGCATTCAGCCGTGTGGCGTGGATGCCTACCAGCCAATGTCCTGTCAGTGCTCTTACTACTGCAGAGCAGTCTGTTCTGCTTAGTTTACATAGAATACTAGAACGAGTCTTATTCAGGTGAGGCCAGGTTTGCCTCGCGACACGACAATGGTGCGTGTTTTGCCATCGGTCTTCGCTAACTGTTATAGATTGGGCTAGAAGTAGTAGCTTGTAGGTCGTCAGTGGCATACGCGTATCCTCCTTGTCAGGAAGGAGGTGTACTGTTGTACCATTCCTGGCTAGTTCATCAGCTATACAGTTTCCTGTAATGTCCTGATGCCCTGGTACCCATATTAGGGAAATGTCGAAATGCTCAGCCATCTCATGTAGAGATTTGCGGCAGTTCGAAACTGAGGTGGAATTAGTTGTGGTCGATTCTATGGACTTGATAGCTGCTTGGCTGTCACTGTATATGTTAATACGGCCCGAATTGACTTGGGATTCTCTTAGGAGTTTTAAGGCTTCATTTATAGCCAGGATTTCGGCTTGAAAGACGCTGCAATGGTCAGGTAGCCTAAAAGAGACCCCCTCCACCCACTTGATTGTTCAACTTTGAACCATCTGTGTAGAAGGATATGGCCCCACTTTGTCCTGGGGTATGTGATGACCATTCCTCCCTGCGCGGAATGGTTGTTTGAAAGGGAGTTTCAATATGCTCAATTGGCATACAGTAGTCGGTTCTGGAAGGAACTATTTGGTTATCCTTAAGGATAGCGGAGTGCCCTGTTGAGCATTCTGTCCAAGAGTTAGAGTCTCTCAGTCGAATTGCTGTCATGGTGGCAATATTTTTGCTTACTTGCCTGATTGGCTGTATGTTAAGTATGGCGTCTAGTGCTTCGCCAGGTGTTGTGTTGAGAGCACCTGTGATGCAGATTTCGGCCATCCTTTGAATTTTGTTGAGCTGTTTGTTTATGGACTGCTTTGTTAAGGCCTCCACCATATTGCTATACCATATAGTAGTATCGGTCTGACTATAGCTATGTATAGCTAGTGGACGATATATGGCGACATGCCCCATTTCAGGCCGATCGCTTTCCTGCAAGTGTAGAGTGCAACTGTTGCCTTTCTACATCTATCTTGCGTGTTTATTATCCAGTCCAGCTTCCTGTCCAAGATTAAACCCAAGTATCTGGCGCTTTCGCTGAAGGAGAGGACGGAGTCTTTTATTTTTGGGGGTATTAGAGTTGGGATTTTGTATTTTCTAGAGAAAAGTACAAGTTCCGTTTTGGCTGGGTTTACTCCCAGGCCACACTCATCGGCCCAGGTGACCAGTTTTTGTAGCTTGACTGACATCAGGTCGCATAGTGATTGAGGGAATTTTCCCGTGAAGATTAGTGCTACGTCATCCGCGTAGGCAACAACCTGGCAGCCTCCTCCCTCTATGTCGCATAACAGCCTGTTGACTGCTAGGTTCCATAAAAGAGGAGATAGAACCCCTCCTTGAGGTGTTCCCCTACTGACGAACCTGGAGAGTGTTGAAGAGCCAAGTGTGGACGTTACGACCCTGCTTGTGAGCAATTGGTCGATGAGTCCCACTAGCCGGCTTTCAATCCCCAAGTTTGTCAGTGCTCCAGTGATAGCTTCCGGGACGACGTTGTTAAAAGCTCCCTCGATGTCTAGGAAGGCTATGAGGGAGTATTCAGTGAGCGAAAGCGATTTTTCTATAGTGGCGACTACGGAGTGCAAAGCAAAGTCCGTCGATTTGCCTTTCCGATATGCGTGTTGAGAATTAGACAAAAGATGGGGGGGAATGGATGCTCTTAGATGAAGAGCCAAGAGTCGCTCGAAGGTTTTGAGCATAAATGACGACAGGCTGATCGTTCTGAAGTCCTTTGCTGTCGTATGGGATGATTTGCCAACTTTTGGTATGAAAACTATCTTAGAGACTCGCCATGCGTCAGGGATATGGCCAGTTTTGAGAACTTCTAGAAAGATAGATTGTAGCCAGTTTATGGCAGTGTCTCCTGCTTGTTGTAGTTGAGCAGGAAAAATGCCGTCTGGTCCAGGTGACTTATACGGTTTAAAGCTGTTTATAGCCCAGGCTATATTGCGTTTGCTTAGAAGAGAGGGAATGATGGGCACCTCAGTAGGGGCTTGGTATCTACCTTGATTGGTTGCTTTGCAACCTGGAAAATGCTTTTTTAAGAGTACATCCAGCGACTCTTCGCTGCCGGTAGATATTCTGCCGTGACTGCGTGTATGATAATGTCGTCCATGTAAAGATCTAGCACATCTTCGTTTATTAGTTTTTGAAATACGTAGTTGAAAAAACGTATAAAAATCGCCGGCGAATTGCGAAACCCAAAAGGCGTTTTGTTAAACCTCATAAACTCATATCCTGCTGCTGTCATTGTAACGGTAAACTTGCCAACTATGTCGAATCCCAATATTGCCTCGCAACCCAATGCAATGTCGGACACCACCAGGAACTTGTGGGTTATTTGCACACCATCAATCTCGACTTCTGCAGTAAATTGGCCAGCTGGATGCGTCATAGAATGTAGTCACTTTTTTGCAACTGGACGCCGTCGAATTTGTTGAACACTGACATCTTCAAAATTGACATATCAGCTCCAGTGTAGTGCCTTTACTGCCAGCTTATTAATGGTAATCTGCTTAAGGCGCTTTGCTTCATAAGCCACATTCATGGACAATACAGATGTACAATCTTTGGACATATGTCCGCTTTTATTACAGCGAAAACACTTTACTTCTGCCTTCTGCACCACCACAATTGAAACAATGCTGCTTCTTCTCGCTCTTTGCACCTGTGCTTCGATCATTTTTATTGATCGACTGAAACTGTTTCGTCTCGGGTTTTCCCTTTCTCATTGGCGTCTACTACACTCTCATAAATGTCGTATTTATCACGTAGCTCTTTGAAGGATGTGCAGCTGTACAAGTTGTACTTGAAATCAGTTTTGAGATTCAGACCATCCACAACATAACGTATCACAGAATCAGTGTCCATATCTCCACGTGCTGCGATGTGCTTCATTTGCAGGATGTACTTGTGGAAGCTTTCATCTTTTGTTGCGATCACTCAATTGTTTGTGAAGTTCCGCGCTGCAAAACTTATCTCGGCGAAATTCTTAAATTAATTCTGCTTGTAGCATCTCATGTTCATAAACTGTCGTCGATTTCAAAAACAATGCAGCTGTTTTCGTCATCTTTGCGCGAGCCTGTACATATTTCTGCTTATCATTTAAGCCATAAGCGTCTGCATTCAACTCGAAGTTTCTGAACCACTTCTCAACTTGCATATTTTCGCCATCGAGCTCAGGAATAATTTTGAAAAAATTTTCCACCACTAATTTGCCTTCGTCTTTAGGCAATGCATCTGTTTGTACTTTCAAAGTAAGAAGCTGAATCAATTCCCTGTGGTTCGGCTGGTGATGAGGCATCACTCAGTCCTAGCACCGTGGTGCGGCACTAGTAGGTAGCTAAGTCGTTAGGTTCAAGTAATGCAGAGGTGCTAGGGAAATTCTATTCTCGTGATGCATCACTGGTAGTTAGCTATGTCGTTAGCTTCAAGTAATGCAGAGGCGCTATGCAAACGCTATACCTGTGGGACATCACTAGTAGCTAACTAAGTCGCTAGGTTCAAGTAATGCAGAGGTTGCAAGGCACCCGCGATGCATCACTGGTGGTTAGCTAAGTCGTTAGATTCAAGTTATGCAGAGGGTGCTAGGCAAACAAACGATTTGATTTTGGACGTTTTGCTAGGCGCACTTTATCGCCGTTTTATCAAGTTATATTTCAATGACGGACCATGGCGCAGTGGTTAGAGTCGCCGCTCGGAGTTCGAATACCCGCACGGACAGAAATGTAAATTTAATTTAAAAATTAAAAAATAACAATTTAAGCATTTTAAGACGCCTATCATCTCTCTCTTCTAACTCCCCCTTAGCTTCAATCTAAAAAAAACAAGCGGGAAAGGCTATAGTCGAGATCCCGACTATATGATACCCGTTACTTACTTAAATATATTGAAAAGTACTTTAAAGAAAATACTTGTTTTGCTCTGAAAACTTTAATTCGCCATAACTGTCGTTCTACATGTCCGATCTTGATGCGATTTAGTAAGATAATAGATAATGCTAATAGATAACGGTAATAATCACAAAAAACGTATTATCTTGAAAACTGTGGTTATGGTGGTTTTTCGCGATTTGCGGGGGCGGATGGGGGCGTGGATTAAATTTGAAACAAACTTGATCTGCGTGAGGTATATATAAATCTGTGTGCCAAATTTGGTTACTCTATCTCTTTTAGTTTCTGAGATTTCTTTGTTCAGACTGTTTTTCGCTATTTGCGGGGGCGGAGGGGGGCGTGGCTTAAATTTGAAACAAACTTGATCTGCGTGGGGTATATAGAAGTCTTTTAGTGAAAGTTTGGTATCTCTATCTCTTATGGTCTCTGAGATCCTTTTGTTCATACAGACAGACAGACGGACAGACGGACAGACGGACATGGCTATATCGACTCGGCTATTGATGCTGATCAAGAATATATATACTTTATAGGGTCGGAGATGCCTCCTTCTCCCTGTTACATACATTCCAACGAACACAATATACCCTTATACTTATTTTTTATAAGTAACGGGTATAAAAATTCATTAAGTTATCAAAGTAAAAAAAAAAAAAAAAATTATAAATTTAAAACCTCATCATTTTTTTTCCTAACGATTATTCAACCCACTTTGTACTAGGGAAGTCGTTAGCCAGTGCGACCCGGGACTTTTGCGGACATGTAGTGGAAAAATTCGTCAGAAAAATACATTGCTGGTGTTCCATGTGGTTCTAGTACTCATCACCAATTCGCTAGTCAATTGACTAGGATTTCGCTAGGCCCCCGTACTTCAGGGTTGCTACAACGTTGCATGTGTATTGGGAATTTCCTCATGATCCTCTGCTGCGTGTTCATCTTGATTGTTGTCCGCATGTGACCCATCTGGCAACGCTGGCGGCAACGCGATAGCTTGTTCGCTCTTTAAACTTTCCTCCTTCCTATTTTTGCTCATCTTTGGCTTTTCTGGCAACGCTTGCTGTTCTTTGGAATATTTCTCTGTCCCGCTCTTAAACAGTGGTTTACTCACTCTAACTGCTGACGGCTTACGACTTGCGGCTGTTTTCGGCTCCGCTTTGTCGACTGTCCTCTTTTTTCTTCCACTCATCAATTCTTTGCTGCTTTTTAAACTGCGCACTTAAAATTTTTTAGCTCACTTTTCATTGACTTATCCCGTTTGAGCACCCAAATGTAATATGGTTATTCCGTATAACCTTTATTGTTTATAAATAATAGGATAAGATAGTTTTAGATGATTAATTTAAGTACAGAGTTAGTTCTCGAACTGCTTCTAATTGAACGCTTGCTGCTAAACACGACTCGGCTGACTGATGACTATTCCCCCACCTCGTACAATATGTTATATGTATATGTCTTAAATCTATCTATATATATAAAGTTGTTAGTCCGACTGACTGATTTAGCATTGTACACGCCAAACGGTTTGACGTACGACCCTGAAACTTGGCCACAATATTCTTAAGATAATTTTATCGGGAAATTGCTTTAAATTAAAGGTCAAAGTTCCCATATATTTTCTGCTTACATGTGTTTGTAGTGTAGAGAGTTTGTATAGAGTTTGGTCAGTCGTAGCATACAGTGGCAAAGGAGGACGGTCTGTTAGATTCAGAAGCAGTAGCTCCGGGTTTGAATCTTGCTTGATAATGGTTTTTTTAACCAAAGTTGACAAAACAAAGATATACATTTATTTGACGTGCGCAATAGTGCTGAGGATGGTGTGTTAAACCCAACTGCTGAGAAGCGCGGGCTCATCTCCCACACCAGGCAAAATTTTTTTTTTTTAATTTTTATTAATATTTTTTAATTTAAAGATTTTTTGCAATTTGTTCCACACCGGGGTACTATATAATATAGCTGCCAAAGGAATAATCGGGTTCACATTAAGCTTTAGCATGAAAATCTTTAATGTATTTTAAGGTATCTCAACCAAAGACACAGATTCGCTTTTGAACGCTAAGTCTCAAATTTTTCTGCCAAATCTAGAATTTTCCCGCCAAATCTGGCTTTTTCCCGAAGTCCAATTGCAGGGGCAGCTGGCAGATGGATATAATTATTCGTTTCTCTTTAAAAAATGTTAAATTTTTTGCTACTTATAACATTCAGCAGAAAATTTCCAACAACCAAAAATTTTAAATTCTTCTCAAATAACTAATAACTGATAATAATTGAAAAGAAGTTTATTCAAGAATAATATAAGATTTGCTCCTGTTCTTCACGTTTCAATTTCGCGAGCGAAGCGAGCAGGGGCCGGAGCCCCCTAGTATATGTATAAAATTTATATTTTCAAAATGAAAAGTTGGTATTAATTAAAAAACGTTAAACTTAAAAAAAACCCAAAAATTTTAAAAAGTAAGAAGAATATATGACTATATTCAAATTTGAAATGCATTTGGTGGCAATTATAGTTAAAGTTGTTTTGTTTCAACATGATGTCTTTGTTAGTGGTTCTTTATCAAAAATTAGTCATTATACCCGTTACTTAAAAAATAAGTAATAGGGTATAATGTGTTCGTTGGAATGTATGTAACAGGGAGAAGGAGGCATCTCCGACCCTATATATTCTTGATCAGCATCAACAGCCGAGTCGATGTAGCCATGTGTGTCTGTCCGTCTGTCCGTATGAACAAAAGGATCTTAGAGACTATAAGAGATAGAGTAACCAAATTTGGCACGCAGATTTCTATATACCCAGCGCAGATCAAGTTTGTTTCAAATTTAGGCCACGCCCCCCTCCGCCCACGCAAATCGCGAAAAACCGTTCGTTCGTCTGTATAAACATAGGGATATTAAAAACTATAAGTGATAGAGTAACCAAATTTGGCACATATATTTCTATAGACCTCACGCAGATCAAGTATGTTTCAAATTTTAGCCACGCCTACTTACGCCCCCGCAAATTTCGAAAAACCACCATACCCACAGTTTTTCAGATAATTCACTTTTTATGGTAAATAACGGTATATTAATATTATCTATAATCTCACATAACCGCAGCAAGATCGGACAAGTAGAACGGGAGTATAAGCTTTTAAAGTTATTAATAAATTTATTGTTTTAATACAATCACCTAAAAGTATGCAGTAATTTTGTTAGGTAGTAATTTCTTTAAAGTAGTTTTATAAATATTGAAATAAGTAACGGGTATCCTATGTTCGGCATCTCGACTATAGTCTTTCCCGCTTGTTTTCGATTGTAATCGTGTAAGAACGAGGTTTATTGCGTGCTAAAAGGGGGAAAGGAGCAAATTTGTAACCGTGTAAGACCGAGTTCGTGCTAAAAGAGTCCGTGTTAAACGAGGGCCAAGTGTATATTTATTTATTAAATAATAGTGAGTACCCATTTACAGTACTTAAAATTGTAAAAGTGTATCCTCATTGTATACATAAATATTCATACCAGAGATCTGCACTGATAGCTGTTTTCGACACCAGTAGTGTATTCATGTTTTTTTTCGATGGTAGTGGTACACACCTGCCTTAAACGCGTATGCG
Organism: Drosophila phalerata; assembly: GCA_951394115.2. Lineage (NCBI taxonomy): Eukaryota > Metazoa > Arthropoda > Insecta > Diptera > Drosophilidae > Drosophila > Drosophila phalerata. The sequence goes on along the minus strand of OX596006.1, from coordinate 9,899,834 downwards.
GTACTCAATCATCGCATACGAAACGAATATGTGAATGAAGCAATAAGGCGGTGCCTTAACGCATGCACAAAAATTGACTCGCTCAAATGTTGACGACTCAAGTTTCGTTATTCTGTTTTGTTTAATGAATATTGGGAGAAAAGATCAATTTTCTGTTGATGCTTTAATAATTGTCGCACACTTCAGTCACCGCTTTAGAGGTAGAGAAACATCGATGTTTGCGTCCTCATCGGAACATCGATGTTTCTCGTAAAATTGCTTTATTTAATGCAGTGGTGACCAAAATGTAATTTTGTTGCCAAAAATTATTTTATATTGTACATTTAGACAACACTAATTGATTGGATACTTAATTTTAATTAAAGAAAACTGATTTGGGTTATTGTCTATTAGTTAGGGCACATCTCAAAAAAAAAAAAAACCCCAAATAGAGGGTGATTTATGATGAATTTAGCAAAATTGAATTGGGGTCTCATTTAGTGTATTTTTAAAAAAATTTTTAAAGATTCCATACTAAAATTGCTTTTTTGTTGTTGCTTTGTGCAACTTGTCATTCTTTTGGTCCGTTTACCAACTATTTTTCTATGATATGGTCATATTATGGCCTGTGTACCAAGTTCATCATAAGTTTGTGAGGTTTTATTGTTTGAAAAAGGTTGCTGTCCTGCTATATGGCCTATGACCAACCGGGCCCTCCTCCAGAAGAAGTCACGAGAAGTCTAATAAAAGACTGCGAGACGCGAGGTATCAACCTCATCATTGGATGCGATGCCAATGCACACCATACCCAGTGGGGCAGCACAGACATAAACACAAGGGGTGAGTCACTCCTAAACTACCTTCTCAACACTAACCTAGTTTTAGGCAACAAAGGTTGCGAACCTACTTTTATAATTAAGGGCAGAAAGGAGGTCATTGACCTTACCCTGGTATCTTATCCTCTATATGATCTAATCAGAGACTGGAAAGTGGCAGACGATCACTCCTTCTCTGATCATAGATACATTGAATTCTCCCTCAAATCGAGGCATTCTAAACCAGCCCCGTTTACCAACCCAAGAAAGACCAAATGGCCAATATTTATTGATATCCTTAGAAAGGCTATCCCAGAGATAGCACCAGAAGGAATTCACTCTACAGAGCGACTAAGCCACCTAGTAAAAACCTTTACTGAGGCTTGCAACTCGGCTTTTAGGGCAGCATGTCCCATCAGCAGACCCAAAAGGGGTAAGCAACCACCATGGTGGAACCCCAACCTAAACGAACTCCGCAAGAGCTCGAGAAACCTTTTCAATCAAGCCAAGGCTGTCAGCACAGAAGAAACTTGGCTAAACTATAAACACGCCCTTTTAATATACAAAAAGGCGACTCGACAAGCCAAAAGAGATTCATGGAGAGATTTTTGCTCTGACATAGAATCGACACCGGATGCGGCCAGACTGAGGAAGATTTTATCGAAATCTGCCCCCACACTAGGGTACCTCAAAAAAGAGGATGACACCTGGACTACATCTAGCGAAGAATCGCTGGACGTACTCTTGAAAAAGCACTTTCCGGGCTGCAAAGCAACCAATCAAGGTAGACACCAAACCCCTACTGAGGTGCCAATCAGCCCCTCTCTTCTAAGCAGACGTAATATAACCTGGGCTATAAACAGCTTTAAACCGTACAAGTCACCTGGACCAGACGGCATTTTTCCTGCCCAATTACAATAAGCAGGGCACACTGCCATAAACTGGCTGCAATCTATCTTCACAGAAGTTTTAAAAACTGGCCATATCCCTGATACATGGCGAGTCTCAAAAATAGTCTTCATACCAAAAGCTGGTAAATCATACCACACGGCAGCAAAGGATTTTAGACCAATCAGCCTGTCGTCATTTATGCTCAAAACCTTCGAGCGACTCCTGGCTCTACACCTAAGAGCAACCATTCCCCCCCATCTCATATCCAATTCTCAACACGCATATCGGAAAGGCAAATCGACGGAAACAGCTTTGCACTCCGTAGTCGCCACTATAGAAAAATCCCTTTCGCTCACTGAATACTCCCTCATAGCCTTCCTAGACATCGAGGGAGCTTTTAACAACGTCGTCCCGGAAGCTATCACTGGAGCACTGACAAACTTGGGGATTGAAAGCCGGCTAGTGGGACTCATCGACCAATTGCTCACAAGCAGGGTCGTAACGTCCACACTTGGCTCTTCAACACTCTCCAGGTTCGTCAGTAGGGGAACACCTCAAGGAGGGGTTCTATCTCCTCTTTTATGGAACCTAGCAGTCAACAGGCTGTTATGCGACATAGAGGGAGGAGGCTGCCAGGTTGTTGCCTACGCGGATGACGTAGCACTAATCTTCACGGGAAAATTCCCTCAAACACTATGCGACCTGATGTCAGTCAAGCTACAAAAACTGGTCACCTGGGCCGATGAGTGTGGCCTGAGAGTAAGCCCAGCCAAAACGGAACTTGTACTTTTCTCTAGAAAATACAAAATCCCAACTCTAATACCCCCAAAAATAAAAGACTCCGTCCACTCCTTCAGCGAAAGCGCCAGATACTTGGGTTTAATTCTAGACAGAAAGTTGGACTGGAAAATTAATACGCAAGATAGATGTAGAAAGGCAACAGTTGCACTCTACACTTGCAGGAAAGCGATCGGCCTGAAATGGGGCATGTCGCCATATATCGTCCACTGGCTATACATAGCTATAGTCAGACTGATACTACTATATGGTATAGCAATATGGTGGCCTGCCTTAACAAAGCAGTCCATAAACAAACAGCTCAGCAAAATTCAAAGGATGGCCGAAATCTGCATCACAGGTGCTCTCAACACAACACCTGGCGAAGCTCTAGACGCCATTCTTAACATACAGCCAATCAGGCAAGTTAGCAAAAATATTGCCACCATGACAGCAATTCGACTGAGAGACTCTAACTCTTGGACAGAATGCACTCCGCTATCCTTAAGGATAACCAAATAGTTCCTTCTAGAACGGACTACTGTATGCCAATTGAGCATATTGAAACTCCCTTTCAAACAACCATTCCGCACAGGGAGGAATGGTCATCACATACCCCAGGACAAAATGGGGCCATATCCTTCTACACAGATGGTTCAAAGTTGAACAATCAAGTGGGTGGAGGGGTAAATATACAGGTCTCTTTTAGGCTACCTGACCATTGAAGCGTCTTTCAAGCCGAAATCCTGGCTATAAATGAAGCCTTAAAACTCCTAAGGGAATCCCAAGTCGATTCGGGCCGTATTAGCATATACAGTGACAGCCAAGCAGCTATCAAGTCCATAGAATCGACCACAACTAATTCCACCTCAGTTTCGAACTGCCGCAAATCTCTACATGAGATGGCTGAGCATTTCGACATTTCCCTAATATGGGTACCAGGGCATCAGGACATTACAGGAAACTGTATAGCTGATGAACTAGCCAGGAATGGTACAACAGTACAGCTCCTTCCTGACAAGGAGGATACGCGTATGCCACTGACGACCTGCAAGCTACTACTTCTATCTCAATCCATAACAGTTAGTGAAAACCGATGGCGAAACACGCACCATTGTCGTGTCGCGAGGCAGACCTGGCCTCACCTGAATAAGGCTCGTTCTAGTATTCTATGTAAACAAAGTAGAACAGATTGTTCTGCAGTAGTAAGAGCACTGACAGGACATTGGCTGGTAGGTATCCACGCCACAAGGCTGAATGCCCCATACAATGACTTCTGCAGGAGCTGTAGAGACGAAGAAGAAATTGAATCACCTGAACATTTCTTCTGCTCCTATCCCGCATTGAGTAATAGAAGACTCCACACCCTGGGAAAACCTTTTCTCTCCACTTTAGGTGAACTTGCCTCAATTACACCGCGCAAAATCGCTAAATTTATTCAGCTATCAAACTGGACGCCATACTGATTGACATGTCACCACAAAGGTAGAAAGGAAATCTAGATCCGCGGTACCACAATGGGCCCAACTGTGGCCTAAGTGAGTCGTTGAATCGACAGCCGCCCTAACCTAACCTAACCCATTGTTTGAAAAATCTTAATCGAAAAATAGTGTTGTGAAAACGGTCATTATATTAGATAATTGACTAAGTTCCAATTCCAATTCCAATTTTTTTTCGCTCAAAGTAAAACTCAACAAGTGGGAAAGGCTATAGTCGAGATCCCGACTATAGGATACCCGTTACTTATTTCACTACATATAAAAGTACTTTAAAGAAAATTTTCTAACAATACAAAATCTATTGCATACTCTAGGGGGCATGTATTGCCATGTATTGCTTAAAGAATCATTTTCAGACAATAACTGCTATTCTAATTGTCCGATCGTGTTGCGATTCAGTGGGATAATAAATAATAATAATAGATATCAGTGACTACAAGAAAAACTATATTATCTTAAAAACTGTGGGTGTGGTAGCTTTTCGCGATTTGTGGTGGCGGAGGGGGCGTGGCTTAAATTTGAAACAAACTTGATCTGCGTGAGGTATATAGAAATCTGTGTGCCAAATTTGGTTACTTTATCTCTTTTAGTCTCTGAGATTCCTTTGTTTATACAGACCAACGAACGGTTTTTCGCGATTTGCGAGGGCGGAGGGGGCGTGGCCAAAATTTGAAACAAACTTGACCTGCGCTGGGTATATAGAAATCTGTGTGCCAAATTTGGTTACTCTATCTCTTATAGTCTCTGAGATCCTTTTGTTCATACGGACAGACGGACAGACACACATGGCTATATCGACTCGGCTGTTGATGCTGATCAAGAATATATATACTTTATAGGGTCGGAGATGCCTCCTTCTCCCTGTTACATACATTCCAACGAACACAATATACCCTTATACTTATTTTTTATTAGTAACGGGTATAATAATACTTATTTTTTATAAGTAACGGGTATAACTATAGTTTACGGATTCTTTGATACTGTTTTGTATCAACAACAAAGTAACTCAGAGTCGTACACGAGGAGGTATTACGAAGATTCGTAGTTTGATACATAACAGTGTCACAGAATCTGTAAATTACTGTAGAGTTTTACTTAGAGCGAATAAAATCATTTTTGATATTAATTTTTTTGATCAGTAATAAGAATTATTTTTTATTTTTATTTTTTTTGATCAGAAATAATGGTTATTTTTTATTTTTAATTTTTTGATGAAAAATAATGATTGTGGTGTAAGCTTTATTAAATTCCTCAAAACTAATAATTACACGGTGTAACAGTCCAAAAACTCCTGGGATGCGATATAGCGCAGGTTGTAGATAATGTTAAATGAAACATTGTGGCACACTAGATTTTTTTGTTGCACATCGAAATTTTGAATTACGGTAAAAAAAACCGTTTTTTCGAGGTTGATAGAGTTAATCAATCATATTCCTTAAATTATGCATCCTACATTATAATGTAATACGTCATTGGAAAAAGAATTGTAACACCAACGGTGTATTTCACTAAAAGCTCAGATAAAAATTGAGGGAGTTACGTGTCAAAATATATGAATTTTTTCAGTTTTTTGCAACTTTACCGTAGTTTGAACGAAAATGACTAAGTTAAATTGGTAAAAGACTATAATTTTTTGGTATGCAGTTTCAAAATACATTTAATTCTGCGTCTTATGCAACTTACTTTTTAAAAATTGAGTAATAATTCACTGAGCTATTCAAGTTTCTAGGAAAAAAGCCATTTGTCCATATTAAAGTTTTATGATGTGTTATAACATTCTCGTTAATTCAATTTGTCAGTATTGTTTGAATTTGTTGCTAACAATAAAATAAACATTATTTAAATAAAATGCCAATTGGAATTGGCATGCAAGGTGGAAACACGAAGTATCCATTTTATCTTTGTGAATGGGACAGCCGAGCACCAAAACGCTATGAACGCGAAGAATGGCTATTACGTGCGTAACCTCAAATTGGTACCAAAAATGTCCTAAATATCCCAAGTAAATTCTAAAAATAAACTTTTGCCACCACTACATTTGAAATTAGGCTATATGAAATAATTCGTTAAAAAGTTGAATATAAACAGCGAATCTTTTCATCATCTAAAAGCAACTTTTCCACGACTAAACTAGGGGGCTCCGCCCCTTGCTCGCTTCGCTCGCCAACCCCCGGCTCGCTTCGCTCGCGGTGTTACTGTAGAGCATACTCGACTGTCGGAGACCCCGTACTTACTATGAATAAAAAAGGTTCACTTACAATACTAAGTCTTGATTTTCGCACGATCTGTCCTATGACCGCTATATTATATAGTGTAACGAATTGGTCCAACTTGGGTAAGGATGTATAACACCAACTCAAATGCATATTATATCAGTTTGGTTACGATATCTAATTGAACAAAAAAGTTTTTCATACTAAAACCTGATTTTCGACCGATCGGTCCTATTACAGCTATATGATAAGTGGTCCGATTAAAACCAACTTCGCTAAGGGTATACAAGACTAATTTAAAAGCATATGGTAAAAGTTTGGTAACGATATCTTCTACAAGAAGAAAGTTTTTCATACTTAAACTTGATTTTCGTCCGATTCCTCCTATGGGAGCTCTATGATATAGTTGTCCGATTTGCACCAACTTCGGTCATGAATTAAAAGAATAACCCACATGCAAATGCTGTTAGTTTGGTTAAGATACATATCTTATAGACTTGATTTTTTCCAAGCGAAATGTTCATTTCCGAGTTTTTGTTAAAAAAACACACATGCATATGTATAAAACACATATATGTGTGTTTAAAATGTTAATGTACATGACAAAACAATATTATCAAAAAAACAAGAAACAAATAATTTTAACAAAAACTATAAAATAAAAAAAAAATTGTTGATGGAGCCGGGAATCGAACCCACGACCTAATTTTAAAGAAAGCTTAAAACTTCGGTGGCTCAACCAATTGAGCCATACACGGTGTTGTGTACAGGATGCACAATTGCCATATTGGTTTTACAGTACTCTATTTCATAATTTTAAAAATGTTTAATAACACTAAATGTTAATATTATATGTTATCATAACATTAATAAATACAAATTGAATGTCCAAGCTAAATTATTGAATTAAACAAGTGGGAAAGGCTATAGTCGAGATCCCGACCATAGGATACCCGTTACTTATTTCAATACATTAGCGATTCAATCATAATGTCATATTTGCGTTGCCAGAATTACTTGAGAATTTGAAGCATTCTAATAAGGTTTAACAATACAAAAACTATTGCATACTCTAGGGGGAACCTGTTGAGTCAACAACTTAGACACGCAATAACTGCTGTTCTACTTGTCCGATCTTGTTGCGATTCAGTGGGATAATAGATAATAATAACAGATATCGGTTATTACCAAAAAATACGTATTATATGAACAATTGTGGGTGAGGTGGTTTTTCGCGAATTGCGGGGGTGGAGGGGGGCGTGGCTTAAATTTGAAACAAACTTGATCTGCGTGAGGTATATGGAAATCAGTGTGACAAATTTGGTTATTCTGTCTCTTATAGTCTCTGAGATCCTTGTCTTTATACAGACGGATGACCAGTTTTTCGCGAATTACGGGCGTGGAAGGAGGCGGGTCAAAAATTTAAAACAAACTTGACCTGCTCCAACGCATTTGTGATCTACGTATGAAAGTTTGGTTACTCTATCTCTTATGGTCTCTGAGATCTAGGCGCTCACACAGACGGACAGACGGACTGACACACATGGCTATATCGACTCGGCTGTTGATGCTGATCAAGAATATATATACTTTATGTGGTCGGAGATTCCTCCTTCTGCCTGTTACATACATTCCAACGAACACAATATACCCTTATACTTATTTTTTATAAGTAACGGGTATAAAAACACGCGTCCCTTGCAGGGTTCGAACTCACGACCGGCTGATCAACCATATCCTTAGCGCTTCGACTCATCACACTACGCCACAAAAGCCCATGACTGATCAGACGCCAATTTGTTACATAATATGTTAACTCAATTTTCATATTATCAAGTTACTCAAATTTTAATAACTGCCAACGCTCCATCATCGAAACAGTAAAATTTATATCTTGAATATCTTGGCTATTTACTGTCCGATCGGAAATTTTCAGCAAAAATCTAGTACACTTTTCTGTTCGTCTATATAAATTCTTGAATCTCTAGCTTTTAAATTATATAATTTGGGTATGAAATTTTCTATGTCAATTTTAGGGCGGTAAAGGGGGCGTGGCCAAATTTTGAAACAAACTTGATCTGCTTGCAATATAGATGAACCTACATACCAAGTTTGGTGTCTCTAGCTCTTATTGTCTCTGAGATCTAGGTGTTCATACAGACAGACAGACAGACGGACATTGCTATATCGACTTGGCTATTGATGCTGATCAAGAATATATATACTTTATAGGGTCTGCCCCGCCTCCTTCTGCCTGTTAAGCACATTTTCGTTAAAACAAACCCAATAGACCCCTGTACTTTTTTTTAAGTACGGGGTCTAAAAAAGCAAAAATAAAAGCAGGTATGTTTTTCTTTTCAAAGTGTTGACAGAGTTTGAAATTTTTATCGGACCACAGATGCGAAAGTTTATGAAAAGTGAAATTTTTAAGGCGAAATTGAACCCTGTGGGGAAGCGAGCTTGGGAAAGTTATAATGCACTTTGTGATAATTTTCTTGGCAATAACAGAAGCGCCGATTATGTAACTGTTGTAAAGGATTTTTTAAGGGCGTACAATGACATGGGCTGCAACATGTCGATAAAAATCGATTTTATACATTCCCACCTAAGCTTTTTCCCAGAAAATTTGGGCCAGTTTAGCTATAAACAAGGGGAACGTTTTCACCAAGAGATCGCTGCTATTGAACAGCGATTTGATGGAAAAAATAAGTTAACATGATTGCCAATTACTGCTGGTCACTTAACCGAGAAACCGATGATAATTATCAGTTGAAAAGAAAAAGACCAATTAACCCGAATCTTCCCAGCGTTACCATATGGTAACAAGCAATAGGCATTTACTAAAACTTCATTTTTAGACAACACATATTAGCGTTAGAATAACTTTTTTAAGATATTCTAAGAGTAAAATGTTATCTCTAACCGATAAAAAGTTGATTGAAACCATTTCTTGAAGTTATCTTATCGAAAAATGTTCATTAAGTTGCTCAATATATTCTTCAGTGCAAAAAAACGGCATTTGACAATTCGTCGCAAGTAAATTTAAATCGTTTAACTAATTTTAGTACTGAACTAAATGCAATGCATCCATCATTAGAAAGGCAAAAGAGTGCTCTTTTTAATTATGAAATCAATTTTAAATAAAAAACGCTTTTTTAAAGTTAATTTACGCTTTTTATTTTCGTGTTACCATATAGTAACGCTGGGAAGAACAGGGTACAGGTTTAACCCATACATTTTATTTGCGATTCGGTACTGTGTTGTTCATAAAAAATAATGGCTCCTATGGCGGCTATATCCTATAGTGGTCCGATTTGAACCTAATTTGTTCAGGATATATAGAAAAATATTCAATACATTTTCTAAGAGTTTGGTTGAGATGTCCCAGAAAACAAAAAAGTTTTCCATACCAGAGGTGAATTTGACCCCGATTGTTCCTATAACAGCTATGCTATATATACGATATAACTCACCGATTTGAATTTGGTCAGATATACTAAGAGGGAGCCCCCCTATTGGAAAAAGCATGGTTCATTTCACTTTTCTCAAATAGTTGTATTTTGTAGTATTAAGAAAACCTGTACCCTGTACTTCCCAACGTTACCATATGGTAACAGACGAAAAATTGGTCCTGTCGATTATCCTGACAAGGACGAACAAAATGAATGTGATTTTCGGATTCAGCGACCTCAAATCTATATGTTCGCAAAGTTACGTGAAGAAACTCGAAAATACGTTGCTTAGGACGATTCGGGTTAAACATTTTTGACTTTTTTTTATAAGTTCAAAAAAAAAGAAAAAATGTATATATTTAAGAAGATTGATATGTTTTATTTTATTTTACAGTTATTAGATACATTTTCATTCTTACTATAATGTGTTCAACATTATTACGCTCAACAGTGCTATAATGGCGAGCCTCATAAACATATTGCGCAACATATGGTTTCCGAAAATAGCTTTTTTTTTTTAGCTTTGCTAATTACACTTAACTTAAACTTATAGTTTAAGAGATATCAATTTTTGAATTAAGAAAATGATGATTTTTTTAAGCTTTTTTTTTAGCTTTTTTTACTTTAAAATTCGAGGAAAAGTCGAAAAAAATTTATTACATTTTGTCTTTAATTTTATTTACATAGCTGCATTAATTACGCGTCGTTTAAGATATATCTTATCAAATCTCTTATCTGTGATGAGACGGCGATGTATTATTTTTTTGTCTAGGCATGTTTTTGTCGAATTCGAAAATCGGTATCGGCGTTCGCGAGTAATGATGAAAAAACTGGGCGCACCTCTGAAAAAAAGTACGAAAAAAAAAGCCAAATTTCAAAAAATTCTAAAAAAAAAATCTCACCACAAAAAAAAAAATGTTTTTCGTCATTTGCAGCCCCAAATCTATCCAAAAAAGTGGGTTTGGTTCGTGTAATAGACAAAAAGTTGAAAATTGTTGCCTAGTGTTATTGACCGATTTGAGAAAATAAAAAAGCTTTTTACTCGTGTAAATATGTTATTTTTAAATAAAATATCAAAGTTAGAAGGTTTGTAGCAAAATAGTGTTCAAAAACATCACTAAAGTCAAAAATTTAAAAAAAAAACCAAAAAAAACTAACTTATCAAATACTCAAGTATGGACCATTTAAACACCTAAGTTTCTTCTTTCCAAAACCGGTAAAAAAGTTAAAATCGGTGAACATTTGACGAAGCTATGCGCGTTTAAGTGAGCGCAAGTATGAAAAAACGGTTTTTTTTTACCGAATCCTTAAAATTTCGATGTGATCCAAAAAATTCTAGTTTGGAAAAAAAATTGTATTTTTCCTTACCTACAACATACGCTATGTCCCATTTTGTTTTGATTTTTTTATTGTAACACAGTGTTATCATTGAAAAAAATCGTAAAAAATCAAAAATTTTAAAATAATGGCGAAAATGCAAATATTTTAAAATTATAAGGTGTTTAGTGTAAAAAATTTTTTTCTAGGACAATTATAAGTTGGTGTTTTTTTATTTCAAAAAAAAAAAATCATTATTTACGGTCCCTGATTTTTGCGTTTCTCTCGCTTGCGACATTTTTTTTAGACCCCGTACTTAAAAAAAGTACAGGGGTCTATTGGGTTTGTTTTAACGAAAATGTGCGTAACAGGCAGAAGGAGGCGTGGCAGACCATATAAACTATATATATTCTTGATCAGCATCAATAGCCAAGTCGATATAGCAATGTCCGTCTGTCCGTCTGTCTGTCCGTCTGTCTGTCTGTCCGTCTGTCCGTCCGTCTGTATGAACACCTAGATCTCAGAGACTATAAGAGCTATAGACACCAAACTTGGTATGTAGGTTCGTCTATATTGCAAGCAGATCAAGTTTGTTTCTAAATTTGGCCACGCCCACTTTGTCGCCCACAAATCGAAAAACAAAACTTCAGGCATATCAAGTTTGATTCTTTTTTGGATCAGACCACTATATCATATAGCTGCCATAGGACCGATCGTGCGAAAATTTAGTCTTAGTATAAAAACTTTTTTGTTTTATGAGATATCTTAACCAAACTATTACAATATGCATATAAATTGGTTTTATATATCCTGTCCAAAGTTGGTTCAAATCGGTCCACTATATCATATAGCTGCCATTGGACCGATCGGGCGAAAATCAAGTCTTAGTATGAAAAACTATTTTGTTTTATGAGATATCTCTACAAAACTAATACAGTATGCATATAAAATCTTTTATGTTTTATGAGATATCTCAACTTAACTATTACAGTATGCATATAACTTGGTTTTATATATCCTGACCGAATTTGGTTTAAATCGAACAACTATCTCATACGTCATTGAAAAAAATAGTCGAAAATGTATTACAACGCTCTGCAACAGCATCAAGCGGGACAAATTATTTTTTAATTTTTGTAGTCTTTTCTATTTCCATAGTAAGTACGGGGTCTCCGACAGTCGAGTATGCTCGACTGTAGCACCGCGAGCGAAGCGAGCAGGGGGCGGAGCCCCCTAGTTTTTTCTTAGAGATTAATAAAAAATAGCATAGATGATATGAATTAAATATTCGATGATTAAAAAAGAAGGGGAAACATCGATGCATCGATGTTAAAAATTATTGAGCATATCAGTATACAACAGAGAACTGCAACGGGTAAGAGATGTTCGATCAGGCTCGAACTCTGACTCGTACCCGTTGTGATTTGTTCACTTTGCTTGAGCGATCGGAGCGGATCGTTCGAACCGAGTGTTTGATTCGAATCAAATCGTCCGCGATCAAACTGATCGTTTGTGAGCGTTCGTTTCGATTGAGTCACGAGTAATGATCGAACTTGCTGGCTGATTTGATTTGATGCATGAGGCCTGACTCCAGCAGGCCCGAAAATAAAAATTCCTGTCAAACTTCATATAAAAAAAACTTTTGCAAACATTTTTAGTTTTTGTTTTCGATTTATGCGTACAACAATATGTATTTATCAGAGAACTGCAACGGGTATGTTCAAGTATGACCGAATCAACTCAGCGACTCGAACGCAACATATTCGATCGAGTCACGGGTCTCTTTGTTTTGGATCGAGTCACGGGTATGATTGATTTGCTTTCAAACATTTCGGGCCGAGTAGCGCTCGAGTCATACGATCGTGATCATTTGTGAGCGTTCGTTTCGATCCGATCATGTTCGAGTAGCAACGATCGTCTTGGATCGTGAGCGTTCGTTTCGATCGAGTCACGATTTTGTATTTTTTTTCTGATTCTTCGTCTAAGTGAATTAAAATCAATTATCTAAACAAATTAAAATATTAAATAATAACTTTAATGAAAAAATAAAATACATTAAAATTTTAAAAGTATAATTTATTTTATATTATTAAATTTTATATTATTAAAAGATTGGTTATTTTTCTAGTCATGTATACATGTATGAATATAAAATGTATATTATTTATTATAAATGCAATAATAGTTATTCTTAAAAGCTGCGTATACTTAACTACATATATACACGCAATTACACATGCTCATAATATAATAAAAGTATTCTAATTTTCTTACAGACTAGAAAATAAATTATATTAAATAAATTATACTTTAAAATTGTAATGTATTTTTTTTTATTCAAGTTTTTATTTAATATTTCAAATTCCCAGGTGCTTTTATAAAAGTTGGTTTTCGACCAATTTTTTCTATGGCAGCTATATGATATATGTAACGGATTTAAAGTAAATATTGGTTAGAATTCACAAAACCAACATACATGCAAATTCTATTAGTTTAGTTAGAATTTCTTAAGAAACAAAAAACCTTTTCAAACTAAAACTTGATTTTCTAGCAATTGGTCCTATGACAGCTTTATGATATAGTGGATCGATTTGACCGATTTTCGGTCAGGATGAACAAAACTAAGTTAAATGCATATTCTATCAGATTGGTTAAGAAATCTAAAAAAACAAAAAACTTTTTCATACTATGACTTAATTTCCGATTGAGCGTCTCTATGGCAACAAATTAGAGCTTACTGCTTTTTGCATTGTGCGCGCAATTTAAAATAAAGTTCAACGTAATTGTTTAGTACTTTCTTACAATGATAATAAGCGGAAACTAAATGAATATATGTGTGAGGAATAATTAAAATTATTATTTTGCAGCTTTCAGTGCTCGGCGACGATGCAAAAGTATTTCTGCAAAATGATTGCTTGTCCTCTCATGAAATCTCATGCATAGCACTCAGCATCGGTCCAACTTTATCGAAAAATGTGACGTCATATCGAGTTTTGCCATTCAGAAATACATAATTATATATTAACACAATTATATTTTAATCTTATTGTATATTTATATGTACATAAATTATACATCAACTTTTTTATAACATTAACATTTTTGTTTATCGCTCGATTCTTAAAATGGGTACTAATTTATGCTCCTACTTTGCGCGTGGCTTTCATATAAACATATATGTGCTGTCTCTCTCGCACGTTAAATTTGACATGCAGGTGTAATAATTGAATTATTACTTATTCCGGAATATCTTCTCAATTTATCGGTCAATCCCTTTGAAATTTTTAGGGTCGTTTATTAAAATTACTTCACAAGTGATTGTTCAGTTAGGAAGAGCTGCCTTAAAAAATTTTTTTTTTTTTTATTTTATTTATTTAATAATGCACGACTAAAAGCAGTCGGCAAAGAAAAAATTATTAAATATAAAAATTTAGATTAAAATTTAAAATAAAATTAATATAAAGTATAAATATAAGCAATATACTGTAAAGAAAAAATTAAAATTAGAATTACATCTGGGGTAAGCAAAAATTAATAATTAAAAATGATCCAACATTTGTTGCAAGGATTGGGGAAAACCCAGAAAAATCCAATCAGATCAATAAATATTAGTGTTGTGGTTAGTAATAGTATGACTGATTGGCTATTAAAAATAATATAACATGTTATTAGTATTAGTAAGGTTAGGAATTAAACGATTTAAAATATTGAAAAAGTGCGGATTTTAGGGAAGGGAGAGGGAGAGAGAGTCCTGAGTAGAAAACGTGAAAAAGGATATTATAATTCGTGCATAAAACACGGAATGAACCGTGTGAAGCGTAATCAGTTGTGCCTGTAATTCCTAGTAGACCTGCGGGGGACCGAAAATCTGAGGCGGCCCAAAAGGGAACTAGAATCGATGTCGCCATTAATCAATTTGTGAAGAAAAACCACACTAAGAGTTTTCCTACGATTAATTAAAGACGGAAGGTCAATAAGACGAAGCCTATGGGAGTACGGTGGTAAACGACGGTTGGGATCCCAGTTAAAACCACGTAAGGCGAAAAGCAAGAATTGCTTTTGAACTGATTCAATTCGATTCTGGTTTATTTGATACTGCGGGCTCCAAATACACGAACAGTATTCAAGGATGGGACGAGCTAAAGAGACGTAAAGGAGCTTAGTGGTGAAAGGATCATTGAATTCTTTCGACCAACGTTTAATAAATCCAAGGACTCCTTTGGCATCATTAACTATAATGGAGATGTGCAAATTGAAGCATAATTTGCAATCAAATAAAACTCCTAGATCCTTTACAGTTTGTATACGTTGCAAAGGGGTATTGTCAATCGTATAAGAACCTAAGTAGGGCCTTGAGCGACTAAATGACATAAACATACACTTTGAACAATTGAGATGCAACTTATTGGCAGAGCACCAAAGTTGCATAGTGTTCAAATCGTCTTGCAAACGATTATGAAGCAGGGGATCCGTGTATGAAAAAATGAGCTTAACATCATCTGCATACATTAAAATATAATAATGGGACAGAATAGTGGGTAGATCGTTAATGAACAGAGTAAAAAACGAGGGCCAAGTGTATATTTATTTATTAAATAATAGTGAGTACCCATTTACAGTACTTAAAATTTAGTGTACCCTCATTGTATACATAAATATTCATACCAGAGATCTGCACTGGTAGCTGTTTTCGACACCAGTAGTGTACTCATGTTTTTTTTCGATGGTAGTGGTACAAACACTGCCTCAAACGCGTATGCGGTGCTCAATCATCGCATACGAAACGAATATGTGAATGAAGCAACAAGAAAATACGCGGTGCCTTAACGCATGCACAAAAATTGACTCGCTCAAATGTTGACGACTCAAGTTTCGTTATTCTGTTTTGCTTAGTGAATATTGGGAGAAAAGATCAATTTTCTGTTGATGCTTTAATAATTGTCGCACACTTCAGTCTCCGCTTTAGAGGTAGAGAAACATCGATGTTTGCGTCCATCGATGTTTTTACATCGGAACAGAGATGTTTTTAAATCGGAACAGAGATGTTTCTCGTAAAATTGCTTTATTTAATGCAGTGGTGACCAAAATGTAATTTTGATGCCAAAAATTATTTTATATTATATATTTAGACAACACTAATTGATTGGATACTTAATTTTAATTAAAGAAAACTGATTTGGGTTATTGTCTATTAGTTAGGGCACATCTCAAAAAAAAAAAAAACCCCAAATAGGGGGTGATTTATGATGAATTTAGCAAAATTGAATTGGGGTCTCATTTAGTTTATTTTTAAAAAATCTTTAAAGTTTCCATACTAAAATTGCTTTTTTGTTGTTGCTATGTGCAATTTGTCATTCTTTTGGTCCGTTTACCAACTATTTTTCTATGATATGGTCATATTATGGCCTGTGTACCAAGTTCATCATAAGTTTGTGAGGTTTTATTGTTTGAAAAATCTTAATCGAAAAATAGTGTTGTGAAAACGGTCATTATATTAGATAATTGACGAAGTTCCAATTCCAATTCCAATTCCAATTTTTTTTCGCTCAAAGTAAAACTCAACAAGTGGGAAAGGCTATAGTCGAGATCCCGACTATAGGATACCCGTTACTTATTTCACTACATATAAAAGTACTTTAAAGAAAATTTTCTAACAATACAAAATCTATTGCATACTCTAGGGGGCATGTATTGCCATGTATTGCTTAAAGAATCATTTTCAGACAATAACTGCTGTTCTAATTGTCCGATCGTGTTGCGATTCAGTGGGATAATAAATAATAATAATAGATATCAGTGGCTACAAGAAAAACTATATTATCTTAAAAACTGTGGGTGTGGTAGCTTTTCGCGATTTGTGGGGGCGGAGGGGGGCGTGGCTTAAATTTGAAACAAACTTGATCTGCGTGAGGTATATAGAAATCTGTGTGCCAAATTTGGTTACTTTATCTCTTTTAGTCTCTGAGATTCCTTTGTTAATACAGACCAACGAACGGTTTTTCGCGATTTGCGAGGGCGGAGGGGGGCGTTGCCAAAATTTGAAACAAACTTGACCTGCGCTGGGTATATAGAAATCTGTGTGCCAAATTTGGTTACTCTATCTCTTATAGCCTCTGAGATCCTTTTGTTCATACGGACAGACACACATGGCTATATTGACTCGGCTGTTGATGCTGATCAAGAATATATATACTTTATAGGGTCGGAGATGCCTCCTTCTCCCTGTTACATACATTCCAACGAACACAATATACCCTTATACTTATTTTTTATAAGTAACGTGTATAATAAAGGTCCTAAGTGACTAACTTGAGGTACACCAGAAGTTGCACGAACCGAACCCGAAATGGTTGACCTAAGAAGCACTTTTTGGGTCCTACCTTTTAAATAAGTGGAAACCCAACGTAAAAAGGCGGGAGGGAAACCTATGCAGTTAAGTGTGTAAAGCAGTGGTCGGCACGGCCTATACGCCGCGTATAGGCATTTTCTCTGCCGCAGCGCTGCCTGCTCACGTACAGCGTAAACGTTCTTGTGGCGTCGCTGATACGACATTTTGCTGTTAAGTCGCTGTCGTGTCGCTGTTATAGGGCTATTACGCTGTAATGCGGCTGTAGAAACGAGGCAAAATGAATCGGCAGCAAACGTCAGATGCTTGATGTCTGTTAACGTTCTGTTAATTCGCACACTAGCGTCATCAAACATATGAATGTGTTGGTGCCGACCACTGGTGTAAAGTAATAGATCATGGTTCACAGAGTCATAGGCTTTACTGAAGTCAGTATAAATGACATCAGTTTGCTTTTTCTCAAAAAATGCATCATTTACCAGGGTGGTAAATTTAAGTAAATTGGTCGTAGTAGACCGACCCTTAATAAAGCCGTGTTGTGCAGGGGAAATTATCGATTTTCAGAAATACTGCAAAGAAGAAACAAGGATTTTTTCAAATAATTTAGGAATGGCTGATAGCTTTGCATTGCCTCTGTAGTTCGAAATATCAGACTTACCACCTTTTTTGTGGAGGGGAATGATATATTTCCAAAGATATGGAAAGATTGAAGTTTCAAGGGATAGATTAAAAAGCTTATGCAACGGAGCAGCTAAAAATAACAGCATTCCTTAAGGAGACAACTAGGAATGTTGTCTGGCCCAGGAACGAAAGAAGATTTTAAAGAGCTAATAGAAGAGATTACATTGTTATAGGAAATAAAGGGAGCAAACATAGTGTTAGATTGAAAAATAGAATAAGGATAAGATGAGTTGGAAGTGGAGATTGGAGAGTAGGTGGATTGAAAAAAGTTAGCAAATAGTTCAACGGCTGCAGAGTCGTTGCTGGCACTATCTACCCAAGAAAAAAAGTGGAAGGCAAACTGGGGGATTAACGCTTCAAGTTTACAAATTTATGAAATTGTTTAGGGTCACGGGAAAGCTGTCTTTTGCAACGAGTTAGATAGTTCTCGTAGCATAGCGAGTTTAAATTGGCAAAGTCCGACTTGGCCACTGTATACTTAAACCAGTCGAGACTTGAACCTGACTTCTTATATTTTTTAAAATATTTAGATTTAATATTCTTTAAATAAGAAAGTCTAGGTGTAAACCAAGGTGAATTTTCTGAACCAGACGAAGGAACATAATTTGGGATGCACACATCTAAGAGTGCATTTAGGGTTTCATAGGAAGAACTATAAGCAATATCAATGTGAGTCGCTTTTTCCAAAAAGCACCAGTCAGTAGCAAGGATAAGTTCATTGATGAATAATGAATAATTTCCATTGCGAAAACAACGACGAGGTGATTGCTGACATAATAAAGGTGGCCTAAAAGGTTTAGAGATTGAGATAGAAATATCTATAGTAGGATGATGTAAGTCTTCAGGCATACTTAATGGGGATGACCTAGAGACGGCAGTATTTGCGAAGCCATTAATAAAAGCTAGATCGAGAATTCTATCATTATGAATTCTTATTGGGTTCATTTGATACAACGAGAGATCAAGCATGTTATGATTAATTTCTTCAATACAAGCAAAATGTTGCAAGTAAACTGAAGGAGTAGCTTTTGGAGGGATATAAGAGCAGGTGAAAAAAATTTATCGAGTTGAAAAAGTTATTTTGACAGCAACAATTTCAATATCAGTAGTCACATTAAAAGAAATGCGTTCTGACTGAAGAGCCGAATTAGTAGTGTCATGAGGATGTTTAATTTGTAGGCGTGGTAGGATGTCGACAGTGGCTTACAATGGCAAATTAAAAAAACACTCGGCGGCTTGTAAATAATAATCTAAACGTAATGTTTATTCAGTATTTCGATTCGATATTGAAATAATGATAAGGTTTAAGAATTTAAAATTAATTATAAGTCACATTCGATTTTAATTCAAGAAATACTCAAAGTTATTCGTTGACGCTAGCGTTGCGTCCGTTCTCTTTGATCGTCAAAAACCCACTCCCTTCAAAAGCGAACGTTGTCCCCTTCTACAAGCTTGCAACTCCCGCTTGTATGAGCTCAATGTTGCTGAACTAAATGTTGTCGGATGACAGTAGCAATAAGAACGCCACCACTTCGAGTCGGTCGATCATATCTATGTAAAAGGTAATTACTTGACATAACTTCGGAATCAGACACTGTAGGAGCTAACCAAGTTTCTGACAATGCAATTATATCAGAATCAAAGGATATACTACTTAGTAAGGACGCCTTTATTCGAGGAGGTCTACCCTTCCGACCCGATCCAGTCCGCACCGAAGACGCGATGACTTGGGCTGGTTCAAATGTCTGAGTGATAGAATCACCTGCAGAAGGTGAAGGAGAATTGAATAGGTTAACAATACTCGGACTGGCCGATACGGACAACGTTGGGGAGACATCTTGATAGTGACAATATGCCAATAGAGTCACGGGAGGCTGATTAACTGGTATATAGGGGGAACTGCTAAAAATTGAGGATCAGGTGGTGAGTTAAATTTATATTGGCTAAGCAGATCGAGACTAGAGTCAAAATCACTCTAAAGAAGCTTAGCCATTTTATTGAGTTTTGAGAATTGGTTTCTCACAGAAGTATACATTCTTGAGAAATCAATTTGCAACTCGATACATATTGGACAAGACAATTTCACTGCACCACATTCCTTTTTAGAAACGGCAATGATCTTATCACAATGTGGACCTGAAAGTCCAGCACACTTGGCATGCATGAGATTATCACACAACCAACAATTAATAAATCTCGGTTGATCAAGACCATCGGCACACCTAATACTGCAGTTTTTCTTACAGCACGACATATTTCCAACAGGGTTTAAACAAATAAATAAAATAGGCAGAAAAGGCAGAAAATTGCGCACGAAAATAGAGCGGGAGGCACTCAAATGAAGCTCTAAACCAGAGAGCAAAACACAAAAACAATTTGCTGTCAGAGCGCGAATTTTGTAATGAGTGTAACGAGATTTCAAAAAAATAATATTTTATACTTTTGTTAAAAAAACACGTCTTTCGGGTTTAGGTGGTAAATATCAACTAACTGTTCTTTATTGATAATGTTTTACAAGAAAACTTAAATTAGGTTTACATATGTAAGTGCATACTTGGTTTTCTTATGAACTATCGGTTGACATGTGCCGGATCGTTGACCGGTTATTGGTCTGAATTTAATAACAATCGATGAGCTATGCATTTCCTGTTTACTGTATTACTTTAATAAATTGCTTATTTGGTTTTTTATATTTCTTAAGAACTTCTTTTGGTTGGCATGTGCAAGATCGTTGACCTGTGCATTTCCAGTTATGCATTATTTTAATATAATGTTTATTTAGCATTTAATGAGTTGAGCAATTCTTGTACTTTATTATTAAGAGGTGGTAAAGGGGAAATTGGGTTTTGGATATACGTGGGAAGTGAGGTGGGGTTATACATAACTTCTCCCCCCTTTAGATAAGAATTCTCCTGAATTCTTTTGCTATTAAGCTGAATTTTAATTTTCTTGTGTTTTAAAATCATGTAAGCAATTAATATGATTATTGACAAAAATATGGCTGCATTACAAAAATAATTTATATCTTTATGTGTTTTTAATGTTCTTATGTTCAACCAGTTAATCTTGTTATTTTCCAATATTTTCTCGAAAGTGATTTGTTTTGTAAAATTTTGTGCATGGTTTGATTTTTCGTATAAGATTTTTTCCTTATTTAGCTCGTATGAATTTGTAAAATAATTATTTTCTATACCTATCGTACAATTTGTAAAGTGTATTACAATATTTTTTTTCATTTTTATTTCTTCGTTGTTACAATTTTGATATAGTGTTTCATTATTTGCGCTCTTGACTATTACGGTTTCTTCGTCTAGCTCCAATATTTCCATTTCTTTTCTTTGTGTCAACTTGCAATTTTTCTTAAATATACAATGTTTACTTTTTCGCATTTCTTTCAGTTTTTTATTTGATTTATAAGTGTATGTTGAATTTTTATAATTAAATATCAGCTCGGATTCCTGATCTATTTCAAAGTTTTCTTCATTAGGCATTGGTATTATTTGTTGAATTTTTACTGTTACAAACTTTGTTGGTATTTCTATCGCGAAGACTAGAAGATTATTTCTGAACATAGCTGTAGCTAACTTGATATGGTGTAGTTTGTTAAAGTCGATATTATATTTCGTTATTTCGTGATCTGTTAATATGCTAGGGTGTAATATATTATGTCTAGCAGAAGCAACCTTATCTTGCAAGTGTTCTATCTTATTTTTCATTAATTGGATTTTTATTTGTTGATCGTAATATAAATTCTCTTGATATCTGTTGTTTTCGAATTTGCTAATTGCATTTAATTGTCTCTCTATTGCTACTCTGTCTGATTTAACTATTTGCTCAATATATTTTATTGTATCATTGAAATATGTATTTATATAAATTTGTTTATTTAATGCTTCATCTGTTTCCTGCATGTTTTCTTTAAATGTGGAAATATGCTTCTCAATTTCTCTTCTGTCTTCCTCGTCCATTGTTCCAAACAACCACTTTGCTGAACTACCTACTACATTAATTAATCCTCTTCTGTTGCGATTGTGATTACCATATAGGGTATACAATTTGTGTTTTGTTTCATTCAGTTCCGATTGTAATATGTGTTTGTTGTCGTTTTTCATCATTTCTATGTTCTTTTCTATTTCGTTCAAGATATTGTCGATGTCTTTTAAGTTTATTATATGTACTACTATATCCGTCGTAATAATTATGTCCTGATTTTTCATCTCTATTTGTGCATAACCGTCTTGATCAGGTATTTGTTGTACCGTCAACGTCCCCGATGTTGTTGATATGGCCATCGTCATTAGGATTATTGCCATTAGTATTTTCTGTAAATTTATAAAGTCGTTTAATGTTTATTGGGTCAATGTTTCCGAGATTTGCTTTTTTGAATTTCGGAGCATCTTTGTGTCTGACTGCCCTGTAGTTCTTTATAAAACCCTCCTTTCGTTTTTCCTCGTAATCTTCTCTATTATTGTTGTGTTTTTCTAACATTTTTTGTTTAGCGTATTCAATATTTTCTTTTATTTTCGTCAATTCTATCTTATTGTTGTGTGCCTCGCTGGGGGTACATTTGATTGTGGAATGATGTCTTTCATTATAATTTCTCACTGCTCTCTGCATAATTTGCTTTACCGACATATTCGGAGCTTCTGTTTTGTATGTAATTCTAAACTTTTCTGCTAATGAATTGTGTAATCTTTCTACATCTGAATTACCAGTGTGACTATTAGCTCTATTCCTTCTTGTCTCAGTAGCTCTTTTATTCGGAATTAGTCAAATTCGTTATCCGCTATTATTTTACATGGCTTTCCGATTTTTGTGAAATGTTCTTCTAATTGTTCTACTATAGTAATATGGTTTCAATCATTTAATGGGTATACTGCTGCGAATTTTGAGAATTTATCAATAACCGTTAGAAAATGTGTATTTTTCATTACATATGTGTCCAAATGTATTATTTGATTTTTATCAGATGGGGTTTCTGTCTTACTGAATTTATTTTTTATAGGGTTTCTATCATATTTTATTTCTTTACAAAAATCGCATTGATTTATAACCATTTGCACTAATTCTAATAGTTTTGGAAAGTAAATTTTGTTTTTGATTTTTGTAAGTTTCTTGAATTCCTGAGTGCATACTTTCTCTTACGTGATAAAATGAAATTTGTTTTACTGCCTCTGTTTCATGTTCGATATCTTGAGCTCTGAGTGTGCATTTTATAAATTTTAATTGTTTGTTATCGGAAAATATTTCTATTAATTTTTCTTGTACTATGTTATATTCATGATACGATAATTCTGAATAGATTCCGACTTTTCCTTTGTGTATATACCTCTTAAAAATGGTCTCCATTGTTGGGAAGTCATGTTTTGCTATAAATATTATTCTTTTCCCATGAATTGTTTTATATTCCTCTGTTTTACTGTCTGTAATTATTATTTGTGTTTTATATTTGTTAACTATTTCTTCCTTTATATAAAAATGATTATGTAGATTTTCTTCGGCTGAATGTACAGTATATGTTGAGAGGTTATCTTCCATGTTTGCTATCATATTTGTGTCTGAAATATTATCATTGTAATCGTTGTCTTTTTCGTTTTCGTTTGTGTTCGTATAGTCGTTTTCTTCCAGTCTACTAAGAAAATCCGCTACTCTGTTCTCTTTGCCTTTCAAGTAATCTATCTCGAATTGATATTCTCCTAATTTATGTAACCATCTCTGGTGTCTAGGTGAAATATCTTTGCCTTTATGTTTTGAATGTAAAAATTTTATTGGCTGATGATCAGTTCATATTTCTAACTTTTTTCCGTAAAGATATGGCCTAAAATAATGGACGCTCCATAATATTGCTAAGAATTCTTTGTCTGTCGCTGAATAATTTTTTTCGTGATCATTCAGTGTTCTTGATGCAAAGCAGATTGGATGACCGTCTTGGGATAGGACAGAATCAATTGCATAATTTGATGCATCTGTTGTTAACGTGAATTTTTTTTTCAAAATTGGGGTATCTTAAAATTGGGTGGGAACTGATTAATTGTTTTAATTTTTCAAATGCATCGACATAGGTGGGGTCTTTTAAATTTATTTTTGCATCTTTTTTCAGATACTTGGTCATAGGTTGTTCTACTTTAGCATAATCTTTTATAAATTTTCTGTAATAACCTGTTATACCTAAAAAACTCTTTATTTGCTTTTCTGTTTGTGGCAACAGTAATTTTGCTATTATATCTATTTTATTCGGATTCGGCTTAATGCCGTCTTTTGTGAGGATATGTCCTAGAAATTCGGTTTCTCTTTTCATAAAATTGCATTTATCGATCTGTATTTTTAGATTTTTCTTTTCTAAAATTTTAAAAATTTCATTAATAGCTTGAATATGTTCCTTTAATGAGGTGCTGAAAATAAGTATATCATCTAGATACACGACACATTTCTTATTAATATGATCCCTAAGTATTTCATTCATAAGCCTCTGGAAAGTGGCAGGGGCATTTTTAAGCCCAAATGGCATCCTTACAAACTCGTAAAGACCATGTGGTGTTACGAATGCCGTTTTTTTTCTATCTTCTTCTCGAACCAGAATTTGATGGTAGCCTTTGGCCAAATCTATTGTAGTAAAGTATTGAGCTCTTCCTAGTTTATCAAGAACTGAATTTATGTTTGGAATAGGAAATTTATCATCTATCGTAATTTCATTCAATTTCCTAAACTTTTTCTAAACTAAAACTATTCTAAACTTTTTTTTTCCTGAATTGTCGATTTTTTTCGGGATTACTATAAGTGGGCTGGAATATCTTGAGTTGCTTTTTCTGATTATACCCTGTTCTTCCATTTCTTTTATTTGTCTTCTGACCTCCTCCTCGTGTTGTGGTGGATATCTATAAAGTTTTGAATTTATTTGGTCCTCTGTAGTGGTTCGTATTTCGTGTTCAATTTCCGTCGTACTAGTTAGTTGGTCTCCCTCTTTAAAAAATAACTTGCTAAATCGCTGTACAACGGTTTTTATTTCTTTGACTTCTTCTTTGTTTAAATGGTCAAGTTTTAAATTTTCCAGGTGATCCCTGTTACCCGCTAATATCGAAACTTCTTCGTATTGGTATGGGTTATTTATAATTGCGTTTTCTTTATGATTTAAAATTAGAACCTTCTTCTCAATGTTAATAAAAGCATTCAAAAAATTTAGTAGGTCTATTCCAATTATAAAATTGTATTTTCTTCCTTTTAGCGGGGCTAATTTCCAACGTATTCTTGCATTATTTGGTAAGTTAAATTCTTTTGGGGCTGTAGTATGAATTTCGTACGCTATTACGTCTTTACTGTTTATTGTGGTGTATGATATGGGTGTATTCAATCGCATTTTCCTGTAACCGTCAATCTGGTCGCTCACTAAACTCAATGTAGCTCCTGTGTCTATTAGTGCAACGTATTTCTGTCCATCTATGTTTAATTCTATTAATGGTAAGCCTTCCGAGGCGGCTTCATAAAAAAAACCGTATTATTGAACTCAACTTGTTGATGATTTTCCCTTTGATTATTAACGTGACCGTCTTTCGAGTCATTGTAGTTATTGTAGGCGTTGTCGTTATAGTTACTGCTATGGTTGTCATTGTTGTATTGGTCTTGTTCTGTACTATTTTGGTGTTGGTTAGCTTCTACGTTATCTACCTCCATAGGTACCACATTCCCTGGTCTATTTTGCCTGGATTGATGTGACCCTGCTTGTTGATAATTCTGATTATTTTGATTTTGTCTACTTTGTCCGGAGTGATTGCTTCTAAAATTCTGCGGAGTGTTATTCTGTCTAACTTGTCCTGAGTTGTTGCTTTGATAATATTGTTGTTGGTTACTCTTATATTGTTGAGCATTTTGAGACGTATATTGTTGATGATTATGGTGTTGATTGTTCTGATTGCTCTGATTATTCTGATTGTTGTTTCTATAATTGTTCGGGTTACTATTTTGGTATGAACTATTTTGATTTTTGATGTTTTGCCCTGCGTCAGAATTGTTTCTTAAACTTGGTCTGCCTTTCCTATACTGATACCTAATGCAACTATTCTCGTATCTACGTTGCATCATTATTTTTAGTATTGTGTTCAAATCTCTAACTTCATATATTTTATCTAGTAACGTGCCTTGGGTCATTTCTTTGGCTGTGTGAACTAGTAAACTTTCAATACTGCTTAAGTCTATAAAATTGTCATTCTTATGGTATACAATTAATTCGTCGGTCTTATATTTAATATTTTGAATTTCTATTGCAAGTTCGCTCACCGAATTCACTCTCAAGTCACAAATCTTCTTGTATAGTTGATGAGGCTCTGTGTCTGGTCGGTATCTCAGCTTCAAGGTGGTTTTAATTAATTCCCAGCTGTCTGGCTCCGGAATGTTAATCACCGCTCCTTTGCTTGACCCTGAATCGTCCTGTAGAATATTGTCCGTGTGGCTTCTCGCTTTAGGTTTGGATCCTCTATTGTTTGCAGTAGGTATTCAACGCTACTGAAGAAGGAGTTTATGGAGATGTCCCCCGTTCCTGTAAAGGTCACCAGGCGGCTAATGTTTTTGAATAACCGTTCTTGTTGGGCCGTGGTGTTGCCATTTCCTTGGAGTTGTACATATGCCTGTTGTAATTGCTCCAGTTGTCTTTCCCTTACGGCCAATTGCTCCAGCAAATCGACTTGGGGCATCTGGGCGTTATCATGGGCCATTCTTCCGTTATCGTAAGATGCAATCCTTCGTTGCCTTCTTGTATCCAGGTTGAGTTGATTTATTATATAGTGCAGGTTAAATCGATTTGAGTTCGATTTAATGATTCAACATTAACCCACTGATTTTTAGTATGATTTAATGTGTCCCGCTGCTAAACCGATTTTAACTCGATCTAGTTTATTTTGTTTTCAATGCACTGTTTAACTGATTTTACGTTTTTATGCACTGCACCACGTTCACTTAGCGGACTGATTTTTAGTTCGCTTTCTTCCGATGACTTTTTGTTTTTTTTTTTTTTTTTGTATTTTATGTAAAAATTTTTTTTCTTCTCTCGCGGTTTGTTTTATGTTCGATTCGAATAATCACTGGACCCTCTTTAATAAAAAGGATCCTACCGGCTGCGCCAATTTTGTAATGAGTGTAACGAGATTTCAAAAAAATAATATTTTATACTTTTGTTAAAAAAACACGTCTTTCGGGTTTAGGTGGTAAATATCAACTAACTGTTCTTTATTGATAATGTTTTACAAGAAAACTTAAATTAGGTTTACATATGTAAGTGCTTACTTGGTTTTCTTATGAACTATCGGTTGACATGTGCCGGATCGTTGACCGGTTATTGGTCTGAATTTAATAACAATCGATGAGCTATGCATTTCCTGTTTACTGTATTACTTTAATCCCACAAAAAAAACCTCTACTTTTTGCACAGTGCCGAATACCAATTTTCGTGTTTTTTTTTTTTTTTTTTAATAATTTTTATTTTTATTTAAAGTTTTTATAATAAACTGAATTTTGCTCGTCACACAATTGGATATCAGAAATTTTGAAGCTAAAAATTGCTTTCGTCACTAGACTTTTACCTCGTGTAGAGGTTTTTTTTGTGGGATATCAGAAATTTTTGCAATTGCTTTTGCTTTTGACATTTTAACTTTATCATAAATGCAGGGAGATAGTAAAAAATATAGCTAAGAGACTCCGCCCCTGTTTGCTTCGCTCGCGTTACTACTGTCTACTTTTCATACTAAGACTTCGCCCGATCGGTCCTATGTTAGCTATATGATATAGTGGTTTGATTACCGGTTACCAATTTCGGTCTATCAATTTGGTTAAAATATCTCATAAATCAAAAAAGTTTTTCATACTAAAACCTAATTTTGACCAGATCGGTCCTATGACAGCTATATGATATAGCGGTCCGATATGAACCAATTTCGGTCAGGATGTATAAAACTAACTTAAATGCATATTCTATCAATTTGGTTAAAATATCTCATAAATCAAAAAAAATTTTCATACTAAAACCTTATTTTGACCAGATCGGTCCTATGACAGCTATATGATATAGCGGTCCGATATGAACCAATTTCGGTCAGGATGTATAAAACTAACTTAAATGCATATTCTATCAAGTTGGTTAAAATATCTCGTAAAACAAAAAAGTTGTTCATACTAAAACCTAATTTTGATCCGATCGGTCCTATGACAGCTATATGATATAGTGGTCCGATTTGAACCAACTTCGGTCAGGATATATAAAACAATGTAAAATGCGTATTTTATCAGTTTGGTTGAGATATCTCATAAAACCAAAAAGTTTTTAGTACTAAAACGTGATTTTCGAACTAAAACGTGATTTTCGACCGATGGAAAAATATATATATTCAGTTAACATGCAATATCTTACAAACCCCTCAACCAAAATTTATGTGTTATATACCAAAAAAACGCAGAATTTTACGTACTAAAACATACATAATAAAAATCGTTAGAGCCGTTTTGTCAGAAATCGCCAAAATATAAGCTAAACAAGAGGGCTCCGCCCCCTACTCGCTTCGCTCGCCTACCCCCGGCTCGCTTCGCTCGCGGTGATGTGCGGCTACAGTCGAGCACGCTCGACAGTAGGATACCCTGAGCCCAGGTACTTTTTTATAAATGTTGATTTTCGACCAATTATTCCAATGGCAGCTATATGATATATGGAACCGATCTGAACCAAATCTGGTCAGAATGTACAAAACCAACATAAATGCATATTCTATCAGTTTGGTTACGATATCTCAAAAAACAAAAAACTTTTTCATACTAAAACTTGATTTTCGGCAGATCGTCTGTATGAGAGCTATATGATATAGTGGGCCGATTGGACCAAACTTGGTCAGGATGTATAATACCAGCCCAGATACATATTCTATCAGTTTGGTTACGATATCTCAAAAAACAAAAAACTTTTTCATACTAAAACTTGATTTTCGGCAGAGCGACTGTATGACAGCTATATGATATAGTGGGCCGATTTGGACCAAACTTGGTCAGATTGTATAATACCAGCCCAGATACAAATTCTATCAGTTTGGTTACGATATCTCAAAAAACAAAAAACTTTTTCATACTAAAACTTGATTTTCGGCAGAGCGACTGTATGACAGCTATATGATATAGTGGGCCGATTTGGACCAAATTTGGTCAGGATGTATAATACCACCCCAAATATATATCGTGTGAGATTGGTTGAGATATCTCAAAAATTAAAGAAGCTTTTCATACAAAAACTTCATTTTCGATGTATCGTTCCTATGGCAGCTATATGATATAGTTGTCCGATCCAAAAAAAAAAAACAAACTTGATCTGCGTACGGTATCCAGGAACCTACATACCAAGTTTGAAGTCTCTAGCTTTTATGGTTTCTGAGATCGACGCGTTCAAACAGACGGACAGACAGACGGACATGGCTCAATCGACTCGACTGTTGATCCTGATCAAGAATATATAAGTTAACCAAAGTCAACGTTCTGCGGATTGTTGACCGTAACCCGATGCCAGCCAAAATTGCTGAATAAGCTTTTGGCCGGATGTCGTTGCATAGCAGGCAAGCGCTGCATATTTGAGCGGCCGCTATGAGACGATTGCGAAACCATAAGTTTCGCTTTCGAGTAAACTTAAGAATAAAAATTGTATTAGTTCTGAATAAAGCATCAAACAATTTGCATCGTACTCCGACGCATCGTCGTAAAAAATTCCTTTTCTTCTTGACTAATAGTCAAGACTGATTAATTGGCGCCCAACTAGTGGTAATTACACCGGTTACCCGCGGATTTGCAAAATAAATTATTTGCAAAGTGAACTTAACTGCAGTGAACATAACTAAGTGCACGTAAACAAGTGCCCACGTTATTGCAAATCAATACATTTGCAAAGTGCAGTGAACATTATTAATAACACACACAACCAAGTACAGAGTGTATGAACAATCAATCAAATTCAGCAGTGATTTGACCTCGTCTTTTACTACAATTGACAGAGGCGCGCTCAAGCGCAATTATAATTATTTAACACCGAAGCCGCTGGAGCTCTTCGGGCAGCGGTGTGTCGCCAGTTTAACGCGCAAGTTATCTGGACAGCGTTGAAGATCCAAGTACCTTGACTGCAGCGCGGGAATATAATAATAAGTCAATAGAAAATAATTTGACTAGGATTTACATTTAAAAAAAAAAAAAAAAATAAAACATGTAAGTGGGAACTTTTATATTAAATCTATTTTAAATCTGAATTGAAATTATTTGAACATTATTTTTTGCAAAGACGTTCATAGCCTTGCCAATCACAATTGATATAATTATTGACAAACATTACATTGAGAATTTCATTGACTCCATGAGCAAATTTGAAGTTGTGTAAATAAAAATTAAAAACTAATTACCAGAGCGCGCAATCCGCTCAGCTTATGAAATTTGAGACATATTTGTTGTTGGTCTTGCGCTCGGTCGCCGACACTTGAATTCAATTGTTTTTGTTTGTTTTTGTTTGTTTTGATTTTTCGTTTTTTGTGTGGGCCCATGAGCTCGCCGTTTTTACTCTATAGAACCCCTTCACGTCGTTCTAGTGATTCAGATTCAGACTCTGATAGTAACATTAAAGTTCTTAGGAACAGAGTCATCAAAAATAAACGTGCCCTTGTAGCTTCTTCACCAAAAATGGAACCAGATCAGCTTAATGCAGTGTTGCGGGCAGCGATTGCCAGTGCATTAGCTGAGCAAGCAGCTAATAGCCAGCGTGATCAACAAGCTTTGTTAGCTGAACAGGCAGCTGTTAACCAACGTGAACAGCAGGTTTTGCTACAAAGAATCAATGAGTTGTCTGAGCAAGTGTCGGCAGCTCATGTTACACCTCCAGCAGAGCAGTCATATACTGCTATAGAAATAGAGAATCAGATCCGCTGTGACGAGCCTTTAGATGCAGTAAAATGCTTGCCCGAATTTACTGGGGTACAAGAATCATATGTCTCTTGGAGACAGGGCGCTGTTGCCGCCTATCGCATTTTCAAACCCTATAATGGCAGTTCGCGCCACTACCAGGCAGTCATCATTATTAGGAGTAAGATTAGAGGTGCCGCTGATTCACTGTTGTCTTCATTCGGAACAGTATTGAATTTCGACGCTATAATTTATCGCCTCGACTTCACATATAGTGACAAACGACCAATTTATGTCATAGAGCAAGAATTGGGTACTCTCAGACAGGGAGAACTTTCGCTGCTTCAATACTATGATGAGGTAGAGAAGAAGCTCACATTGCTGACTAACAAAGTCAACATGTCATATGAGGCGGCCCTGGCAAAGGGATTTTGCGAGAAATTCAGAAACGATGCGCTCCGAGTATTCATATCGGGCCTCAAGCGTAACCTCACAGATGTTCTTTTTGCGGCAAAGCCTAAAGACTTGCCTTCGGCGTTGGCTCTCGCACAAGAGGTCACGTCTAATCATGAAAGGGCCGCGTTTGCAGCTAATTTTGCGAAAAGTCTAGAAGACAAAGAGCGCAAGCCTTATGCGAAAGCGCAGGGTCGCCAGCAGGAGAGACAAGCTCAGCTGACTGACTCACAACCAAGCGGTTCAAAAAATCCGCATTTTAATAAACAGAGCAAGCCACAAGCCCAGAGCGATCAGCGAAGCGGCAGGCAACAAAATAATAATGGCACACAGGTGCCCATGAAGGTTGAGCCCGCCTTTTCAGGAATCTCGCATCCTACTCAGGCCCCAGCCTTCTCAAACAGGAAACAATCCGCGTCCGACCGCTCGGGCGGTCAAAGGGGACAGCAGAGGCTGAATCATGTCTCGCAAGATGCTGGACAAGGGACAGAAGCATATGCCAACGCTGCTGCAAGCGTAGAGGCGCAAGTTGATGACGATACTAGCGCTGGCTATGACTCTGATGCCCTCAATTTTTTAGGGGGAGGTCCCTGCTACCCGTCATCAGACGAAGAGTAGCGGGGATCGATATGAGGTTCCTTATAGACACGGGCGCGTCTAAGAATTTCATCCGACCACACAAGGGGTTAAGAGGCGTCCGCTCTGTAGAGTCCCCCTTCACTATCCATTCAATTCATGGAACAACTAAAATTACGCAAAAATGTTTTATTTCATTGTTTAATTTAAAAGCAACATTTTTCATTCTGCCGGACCTTTCAACGTTCGATGGAATAATAGGCCACGACCTGCTAAAGCAGGCGGAAGCGTCACTTTGCTTAGCCTCAGGGCGGCTCAAATGGGGTTCGGAAGAGGAACAAATTTCCTTCCATACCTGCTCTGATGTCAATCATACGAATGTAGATTGCTCAGACGCACCCCCTTCTGTAAAAAAAGATTTCCTCAAAGTGCTAAAGGATAGAAATAGGGCTTTCGCAGACCCCAATGAATCCTTGCCTTACAACACCTCCGTTGTAGCTACAATTAGGACGGTAGATGAGGAGCCAGTATATGCCAAACTTTACCCATATCCAATGGGAACAGCTGATTTCGTAAACAAAGAAATTCAGAATCTGTTGAAAGATGGCATTATACAAAAGTCAGTCTCCCCTTATAATAACCCTATTTGGGTGGTAGATAAGAAAGGCACTGACGAAGCCGGCAATCGGAACATGCGTTTAGTTATGGACTTTCGCAAGCTCAACGAAAGAACCATACCCGATAAATACCCCATGCCAAATATCTCAATGATATTGGGAAATCTGGGTAAAGCCAAATTTTTCTCGACGCTAGACCTCAAGTCTGGGTATCATCAAATTGTTCTCGCTGAACGCGATCGCGAGAAAACTGCCTTTGCAGTAAACGGGGGAAAGTACGAGTTTCGAAGACTCCCCTTCGGTCTAAAGAATGCTGCTAGCATCTTTCAAAGGACCATTGATGATATCTTGCGGGAGCAGATCGGCAAGTTCTGCTACGTATATGTTGATGACGTGATCGTTTTCTCAGAAAATGAAGAAATGCACGTCAAGCATGTAGACTGGGTTCTTAAAAGCCTTCTCGAGGCAAACATGAGGGTCTCGATAGAAAAATCACGTTTTTTTAAGAAAAGCGTGAACTTTCTCGGATTCATAGTCACCAGTAACGGTACTACAACGGATCCGGAGAAAGTGAAAGCCATACAAGACTTTCCAGAGCCTAAAACGGTGTTCGAAGTCCGTTCTTTCCTGGGCCTTGCGAGCTACTACAGATGTTTCATTAAGGATTTTGCGGCAATAGCAAGACCTGTTTCGGACATCTTAAAAGGAGAGAATGGGTCAGTCAGTAGATACAGATCGCGGAACATTCCGGTGCAGTTCACAGAAGTGCAACAACGAGCATTTTGTAAACTGCGTAGCATTTTGGCATCTGAAGATGTCATGCTTAGATATCCTGACTTCAAGAAGCCGTTTGATCTAACGACGGACGCTTCAGCTTATGGCATAGGTGCAGTACTCTCTCAAGAGGGTCGTCCAATTACAATGATCTCAAGGACATTGAAGGACAGAGAGGTCAACTATGCTACGAATGAAAGAGAGCTATTGGCTATCGTTTGGGCACTAGCTAAGCTTCGGCACTATTTGTATGGCATTAAAGACATAAACATCTTTACTGACCATCAGCCTTTAACTTTCTCAGTATCGGAGTCCAACCCAAATGCGAAGATTAAAAGATGGAAAGCGCGCATTGAAGAGTTCAATGCGCGAATGTTCTACAAGCCCGGTAAAGAGAACCTTGTTGCAGACGCCTTGTCTAGACAACAGCTTAACGCTTTGGAAAGAGAAGAGCCCGACTCTTGCGCTGCAACAATTCACAGTGAGGCTTCCCTCACTCATACTATAGAAACCACAGAGAAGCCGTTAAATTGCTTTCAGAACCAAATAGTTCTGGAGGAGGCACGTTTTTCAGGAAAACGCAGGTTCATCCTCTTTGAAAACAAAAGGCGTCACTTAATCAGTTTCGCCTGTAAAGATTCTCTTATGAGTGAGCTAGAAGATGTAATCATTCCCAAAGGCGTCAATGCCCTTCACTGTGATTTGCATACTCTCGCGTTGATTCAGGATGAAGTGGTTCGAAGATTCCCTTCCACTAAATTTTGGCACTGCAAAAATCGTGTAGTTGACATATTCAGTGTGGGGGAAAGGAGAGAAATTCTCACCACCGAACATAATAGAGCCCACAGGTCGGCTCAAGAAAATGTGAAGCAAGTACTATCTGAGTACTACTTCCCAAAAATGGCCAAACTGGCCAATGAGATTGTCCAAAATTGTAAGACATGCGCTAGGGCTAAATACGATAGACACCCTAGAAAACAAGAGCTCGGTGAAACACCAGTTCCTTCACAGGTAGGGGAGATGCTACACATAGACATCTTCTCTACTGACAAAAAATATTTCCTCACCTGTATTGACAAATTTTCCAAATTCGCTGTGGTTCAGCCCGTTTCCTCAAGAACTATTGAGGACCTGAAGCCAGCCTTACTCCAGCTCATGAATTTTTTTCCAAAGGCAAAATCGATATACTGTGACAACGAACCAGCGTTGAATTCACAAACAATTTCCACAATGCTGAGCAATAATTTTGGAGTTAGCATTTCAAACGCACCTCCCCTACACAGTGTTTCCAATGGGCAGGTAGAGCGATTCCACAGCACATTGCTGGAAATTGCCAGATGCTTGAAAATTGACAAAACAATAAGCGACACAGTGGAAATAATTCTTCTGGCAACAACAGAATACAACAAGTCAATCCACTCCGTTATTAATAGGAGACCGGTTGACATTGTCCAAACGCGCTCAGATGAGACGCAAGAAGACATTGAAAACAGAATTAGAAGCGCCCAGATTGCGGTCAGAACCAGGGAAAATGCGTCGCGGCAGAATAGGGTCTTCGAAGTTGGCGAAAAAGTCTTGGTAAAATCCAACCGAAGACTTGGCAACAAGCTTACACCTTTGTGTGAAGAGCGAGCCGTGGAAGCGGACCTGGGGACCGCGGTCCTCATTAAAGGGAGGGTGGTCCACAAGGACAACCTAAAGTAAGCAAGGCAGTCCCTTTGTTTTTCATTTATTTTTTAGCCACTAGGCAGTCTAGCATAAGTTAGTAATATTCCTTTTCATTTATATTTTAGCCACTTGGCATAATTTATATTAAGGCTTTTTGGTGGTGGGTTGCCCCATTTTGAACAAGAAAATAGCTAAAAAATATTCACTCCACAGGTTCGGATTCATACTCCCCTTCTTATTGTCCTTGGCATCGGCGCACATTACTGATTATTCAAGTGCCAAATACATCCCTATTGTGGATGGCCGAATCTTAGTGTGGGAAGAATTTGCCTACGTAAAGCATACGGCAAATCTTTCGGAATATATGCGAATTGTGGAAGAAACGGTCAACTTAGTTGAGTCTAATGACATGTTTCCGCAATCGCACATGAGGAAATTATTGAGCGTGGACACAGCTCATCTCCAGGATCTCTTAGAAGCCTTAGGCGCACATCATAGAGCGGCCAGGAGTTTAGATTTCCTAGGTTCCATGCTAAAGGTTGTGGCGGGCACGCCCGATGCTAGTGATTTAGAAAGGATCAGGTTTACAGAGTTACAGCTAATAAATTCAAATAACAAACAGATAGAAATAAACACTAGAATTCAAGACCAAATTAATAAACTAACTTCCACTGTCAATGAAATTCTCAAAGTAACTAAAAAGTCCCAAATAGATACCGGCCATTTGTACGAAACGTTGTTGGCAAGAAATAGAATGCTGATGATGGAATTGCAGAATTTAATGCTTGCTGTAACTTTGGCAAAGGCTAACATCGTTAGCCCAAACATTTTAGATCATTCAGATTTGAAGTCGATTTGGTTGGAAGAACCCACCAATACTCCCATAGGGGACCTTA
Organism: Drosophila phalerata; assembly: GCA_951394115.2. Taxonomy (NCBI): domain Eukaryota; kingdom Metazoa; phylum Arthropoda; class Insecta; order Diptera; family Drosophilidae; genus Drosophila; species Drosophila phalerata. The sequence continues at coordinate 9,863,977 of OX596006.1, read as the reverse complement.
TGTCTGTCTCGTCCGTTAAAGTACTCCAATCCGTTAACATGCTTTTTTTTTATTATTAAGTTCCCAGTAATCAAGTTTGCTTGCAAGAAAATCACCTTATTTCCCGTCATCCACAAGAGCTTTATACTTCAACTAAAAGACAACGTCATAGCCGAATGCAATGGAGCGACTCACACCCTCGCGAGTTGCAGCAATTCACCTGGAGCCACATTCTGTCGTATTGCATCAAGGAGCTCATGCGCCAGAGAACTTCACGCAGGGGACACTGCACATTGCGAGATCCAACCGAGCAACCTAGACGCAATTACTCAGGTGGACGACGGGATCTTAATCATAAACGACAGATCGGCAAAAGTACAGGTTGACAATGGCACCGAAGTCTGGATACACGGAACGCAGCTCATCACCTTCAGCGACCGGGCCACGATCAATGGAACTCTATTCCTTAATCATTACAACACCCAAAATAGAGTTCCCGGACCTGCCAACACTCCACTATTGAACATCACCGCCAGCCAAGATGTTCTCAGCCTCCCGTACCTACATCGCCTGAATGTACGTAATTTGGAGGAGATTCAAAGGTTTAAGGAATCAGCCGGAACTGACCATGCGTACCGTGTGGCTTTTATTGTGATAGCCATATGTTGTGCGCTCATCTGTATTGGCCTCGCCTATCGACGAATCACCGTGGCAAAGAGATCTGCGACGCAGCTAAGAGAGGTGATCGCCGGAATAGGGTCGCCCGAGGACGGCCTTAAACTTGAGGGGGGGGTAGTTAACCAAAGTCAACGTTCTGCGGATTGTTGACCGTAACCCGATGCCAGCCAAAATTGCTGAATAAGCTTTTGGCCGGATGTCGTTGCATAGCAGGCAAGCGCTGCATATTTGAGCGGCCGCTATGAGACGATTGCGAAACCATAAGTTTCGCTTTCGAGTAAACTTAAGAATAAAAATTGTATTAGTTCTGAATAAAGCATCAAACAATTTGCATCGTACTCCGACGCATCGTCGTAAAAAATTCCTTTTCTTCTTGACTAATAGTCAAGACTGATTAATTTATATACTTTTGGGGGTCTGCCACGCCCCCTTCTGCCTGTTACATACATTCTGCCAAATGCATTATACCCTTTTTTGCCCATTTTTAATGGGCTCAGGGTATAAAAACCTTATTTCACCTGTAAAATGTTACCTGAGTACTTTAGAAAAAAAGTTTGAAGGTACGTCAAAAAGCCCTTAAACTCACCTTTCCAATGATATATAGGACATATCTGTAGCAATTTTAGCGGGAAATAGCGTTTCCCGCTAAACTAGCGGGAAATTCAAAAAGTCGTAGAACAAACATTTGTAATAATTGTAAACTTAGTTCATTTCTTCATTTCTGCTCCTCTCTGTGTCTTTATTTAGAATCCACTTTATATCTTCATGTTGGGCTTTTCTAACCCGAAACATGCAATACTTATATATATGTCTTATATTTATGTGTTAGTTTACTGGTGTATACATATGTATGCAGAGGGCATACATATGCTGTATATATCTTGACCACTTGAGCTGCAAAGTGCATGCTCAGCATTCCCACGCGCCGCGATCGGCTTATGTATAAGCGATAGATCGTATTTCTTGTGCGCTGGAATGTGTATGTGTATAAGTGTGGTCTTTTGGGTATTTGTATATTTATTATCATTATGACAGAGTGTCACATTGTATATAATTATTGTTATACCCTTTGATTTGAATTGCTGGCAGGGTAGGTATACTACACCTCCCTTTTTAAAGAAATGACGTAATACATGTAGTCATTTGAAGATTGTTAGTTTAGTGTAAAAATATAATTAATAGTAAAAATAATAATTATTTTAATAATTTTTTTTTTTATATTATAAGTGTATTGAAATGTGTTATCTCTGTTTTAAAATATTTGTGTTTGTTGATAAAAATATTTTTTTTTTTTTTTTTTTACTTTACTTTAACTCCATTCAAATTTAAATTTTCATTCGATTTTCATAAAAGAATTTAAATTTACTTTATTTTATTCCCAATTGTTTTTCATTATATCATTATACTATATTTTTTTTTTTTTGTTAGGTTGATCAGACCTGTTTTTTTTTTTATTGAAACGTTTCATTGAATATATATTTTTAACCTATCCTTATGTACTTTTTGTATCTTATTCTTACTATCTTTAATGTAAATGTTATTATTATCTTCTATTTTTTCTACTATATATGGTCCTAAATATACTGGCTCTAATTTGTGGCCTGCTTCATTTCTTAAAAGTACCTTATCTCCTACTTTTAATTCAAAATTTTTTTGTTTTCATATCGTATGCTAATTTCCTATAAGCCTTGGCTTTTTCTAACATAATTCTAGCTCGTTTGTATGCTATTTCTAATCTAAACTTTATTTCCTTAGAGTAGTCATCTAGATTATAAATAGGATCTATGTAATTAGTTTTATTTAAATCTATGAACTGTTTTGGTAATCTGCCAAATACTAGTTCGTATGGACAATACTCATGCGTTGCTGATGGTGTCGTGTTGAAACAATAAGTGAAATATTGAATCCAGACATCCCAATCAGTTTTGTCTGCAGAGATGTATGAACGAATGTATTCATTGAATGTTCGATGACTTCGTTCTATTGTCCCTAATGTTTGGTGATGATATGCAGTAGAGGTGAGATTCTCGATCTTCAAATACTTGCATAAATCGGTTAAAATCTGGTTTTTATACTCTGTTCCCATGTCCGAAATGAACGTCTTCATTGGACCGAACTTGAGTATGAAATTTTCAAATATAGCCTTTGCGACATTATTTGCGCATTTGCTTTTAATTGGAATGGCTACTAAATATTTTGTAAGGTCACAGATTAATGTGACTATATATTCATTGCCATTTTCTGATTTAGGTAGTGGACCCACTGTATCCACTATCACTATATCGAATGCATTCACAGGTGTTTCTGTGAGAGTCAAAGGAGTTTTAGTGTGTGTCTTTGTTTTAGACATTTGGCATTTTTGACATCTACGTACGTACTCTTTTATATGACGTGTCATATTTTTCCAGTAGTAGTGTCTTTTTATTTTTGCTAGCGTTCTTGTTATGCCACTGTGGCCTCCTTGAATTGGGTCGTCATGGTAAGTAGACAATATTTGTTGTATCTCTTTTTCATCTGTTATTTGGGTCACCGGCTGGAGTAGCGCTACTCTTAATGATTTTAATATTTCATTGCCCATTTTTTTAAAAGAATCTATCGAAACTGATTCAAAGATCTTTTCGCTCGGTGCCAATTTGAGTTTGCTGATTTTCAATAGACCGGCCTCTTTTTCGAGCCTTTGGAAAAACTGACCTAAGTCGAGAATTCCATTGGTATATAAATCGCTAACTTCAATTCTTGCGATAATTTTATTTCCATGTTTAAATAAACATTTAGATTCTGTTATGCGCAAGGTCACTACTTTTCGTACTTCATCATTTGTAATGACTTCATGTACGTTGGGCTTGGATACATTTTTATGACTTTGCCTTGGCAGAAGTTCATAATTTTCTACTGTACAGTTTTTTGTTTGTCTACTTTGTCGCCTGGTAGTGACTTTCAGGACTTTATTGTTCATTGTATGTCTTTTAGTTCTTTTATTGTTATACGCGAAAGTGCGTCTGCTACAAAATTGTCTTTCCCCTTTAGGTATTCTACTGTGAAGTCATATTCTTCAAGCTCTAGCCGCATGCGAGTTAATTTTGAACTGGGATTGGTCATAGAAAAAAGGTATGTTAATGGTCTGTGATCCGTTTTAACAGTAAAGTGTTTGCCATAAATATATGGTCTGAAATGGGTAATTGCCCAATGAATTGCTGCTAACTCTTGTTCTGTTGTGCTTTTATTGCTTTCCCCTTTTGTAAATGCACGAGATGCATAAGCTATTGGGAGTTGAATTCCTTCACGGTTCTGAGTTAGAACTGCTCCGCAAGCTTGTTTACTAGCATCTGTTATAATGCAAAATTCTTTGCGAAAATCTGGATATTGTAATAATGTGGGATGCATAAGCTTTTCTTTTAGGTATTGGAATGCATTTTGGCATTCACTTGACCATTCAAAAGGAACATTCTTTTTACATAATCTAGTTATGTGCCGTGAATAATCGGCGAAGTTTTCAATAAATCGACGATAATAATTGCAGAATGCTACAAATCGTCTCGCACTGTCCGCATCGTGAGGGACAGGATAATTTTTGATGACGTCAAATTTCTTGTCATCTGGCAATACTCCTTTGTCAGTGCATTTGTGACCTAAGAATGTCACTTCATGCATAAAAAATGAACATTTTTCTGGATGCAACTTAAGGTTATATTTCCTACATACATTAAAAACATCAGTTAAGTTTTTAAGCATGTGTTTTTCGGAACATCCTATCACCATTAAGTCATCCATATAAAGGAATGCCTGAGAGGGTTCTAAACCCGAGAATGCTATTGTCATCATTCTCTGAAATGAATTTGGTGCTATTTTAAGACCAAATGGTAATCGCGTGAAACGATATGAGCCATTGCTCGTTGAAAAAGATGTTATGTTTCTTGAATTTTCTTCAAGTTCAATTTGATGAAAGCCTGACATTAAGTCAAGGCATGAAAAATATTTAGCTCTACCCAGTTGGTCTAGAATATCATCAATTCTGGGGAGCGGGAATTTATCAGAAAGTAATTTTTTGTTGATTTGACGATAGTCAATTACTAATCGCCATTTCTTTTCTTCCGTATTTGGTAAAGATTTTTTCGGAACTAACAAGAGTGGGCTGTTGTATTCGGACACAGACGGTTCTACGATTTTATCATTTATTAATTTTCCTACTTGTTTTTGGATTTCCTCAACATGGCTATGCGGGCTTCTGTAGTTTTTGATATAAATGGGTTCATCATCTTTCAGTCTTAATGTTTGTTTATAGAAATTATTTGTCGCTATTGGTTCGGTTTCCAGTCCGAATACATCACTATACTTGGTGCATAATTTTGTTAATTGATTTCTGAATTGTTCTGGAAAATTTTTCTTTAACTTTGAAAGTACTTGTTCGGACCTGTTTATTGGATTAGTTATATGAATATCGTAATCTGTTAGATTTTCATATTCAATTTTGTTTACTTTGACCAATTGGTCGAAATTAGTTGTGTTTAGAAGGCGAATGTATACATGTTTGGATGCTGCTATTGTGTTTGCAACATAAATTCCATTATGTATTTCTTGATTTGGAACAAATATATAATCGTTTACTGAATTAATCTCTATTTTTCCAATTACTTGGGATCTGGCTGGCAGAAGAACTGTATTGTTGCCAGCACTATATGTTATTGGAACATAAATAGGATAATTTAAGTTTGGAGGTCTAATTATAAACCAGTCTTCGTTTGGTTTGAAGTCTAATCGGCAATTGAATTTTTTAATAAAATCAATGCCTATTATTCCATCACATGGTATTGAAAAATCTGAGTCTACTAAATGAAAGTCGTGTGGAATAATATATTTTGTGGATTGAAGTTCTATCGAAGTTGTTCCTTGAGATTTTATTACACCCTGGCCTATGCCTTGGATGTTTATAATTTTATCTTTTTGAATTTGGAATTTATCTGAATTTATTTTTAGTAGTGAGATATCTGCACCAGTATCTATTAGGAATGTGAGTTTATTATGAGTTAAGTGATTACAAAAGGTGACAAATATATTAAGACTGTAATTGATTGAATGAACTTTTACATTTATTGATTGTTTCCTAAAGGGTTCTGAGGGTTTTCCGACGCATTTTGCGCCACTCTCACGTTGTTATTATTATAACCTTGGTTGGAGTTACCTCGGCCTCTTCCCCGATTTTGGCCTCGTCTTCCTCCACGGTTATTGTAACTATTGTTGTTGTTGTTACCGCCTCGGTTGTAACTGTTGTGGTTGTAATTTCTGCCACGATTATAACCTCGGCCTCCTCTATTATTGTTGTTTGCACCTCGTCGATAATACAGGACAGTGTTACTTTGACCTGTTATCTCCGTGCAACTATTGACGAATTTGGAGACGGCATCATTCATATTTGTGAATGTGCCTGCCTGCATGATAAGTTTTACCTTATCAATCGAACAATTTTGTGTCATAGCTTTTACAGCTGTTGTAGTGCTGTATTTGTTAGCAAGTGATTGGCTTAGACCTTCACTGACATAGGCTCCTTCAAGGGCCTTTGTCAGTTTTTCCACCTCTTGGGTGTATTGGTTAGCCGTTTTGTTTTTCTGTTGCAGATTAAGTAGCTTGGCAGATACGACTTCTACCGATTCTCCTTTTACTGCAGTTGACAGTTGCGTAATGATAGCAGCAATTGTCTGCTCATTACTTATTAGATTTCTTGCATGGCCTTTTAGTTTTGTTTTAATAAGGCTTATGGCTGTTGGCTCATGTGTGCCTTTTAAAGTATCCAATAGATTCAGAGAATCTAGAAAACTTTGCAGATTTTCCGGCTTACCATCAAACTCTGGTAGTAGAGATGTGGCTAGCTTGATAAATTCTGTAACTGTTTGTGCCATTTCTGAAATTGTTGTCGTTTCCGGTTTTGTTTCGATTGGATCGCTTTCTTTTAGTGTTTCGATGTCTCTATCAGATTCAGAGCTAACTTGATCTGATAATTCGGGTATTTTTGATACCTCTGAGGTCATCGGATCTTTGAAATCAATACTTTCTAGTTCGGTATCTGGTTCTAGTAGAACCGATTCATCGAACTCGGCTGGAAAATTTAGAGTATTGGGCACTAAAATGTGTAAGTTGTGCCGTTCTGCGACATAAAGGAGATTTTCCTTAAGCCTTTTTATTACGTCCTTTAATTGTATGGACTGTAACGAATCACATTTCCCCAAATTGTCAACTACGATTTGGCGTACTGTATTGAATGAATTCACCAGTACTCGAAAATGTTTGAGTTTCGTATTATTGGAGACAGATGCAGTTTTATTTAGGCATTTAAATGACTTTTGAAATTCTGCTCGTTGCTCGGTAATGGTGGCACTTACTTTTCGCCAATCCATTAATATTTATACGCAACGTAATCTACTGGGATCATCGACCTGTAATTTTTGTATAAGGCCTTTAATGCTTGAATGCATTTTGAATTTATCTCGATTTTTAAAGATGTGTAAAGATATATATATATATATTCTTTAGCCTTGATAGAGAAACTATGATGTATTTGAAGTACTTTGAATTTTTAATTTTCTGTGCTATTTATACACTATTCAGGTTAATTGCTCTGCTCATGTATCTTTTCTTGATAATTTTGTTATGCTTAACATAGAGTGTAAGCAGAAATTGCAAAACCAATACTATCGTGATAATTAATAATAGGATCCACAATGCGTTTATGTCATCCGTATGATCAATTATCTTTACGTTGTTTACAACGTTTGCAGTATTGTCCTTTGCTTCGCTGGAATCACTAAACCACCCCATTATGTAGTTCTAATTGGCTTTGTATATATTCAATGAAAAGAATTTTTTTTTTTGATCTAACGTTCATGAAAGAATAATGAATTTTATCTTCAAAATCTTAGTTTAGTTTTCATTTAACCTTTTTTTTTTTTTTTTTTATATGGCATTTATAAAGAAAGAAGAAATATATTCCTCGTTTTGAAAATCGAAAATAAAGATTGGAGTGATATTTTCATTGCAGTGAACTTGTTGCAATATTTATCAATTACACAAAGATTCTAAACGCAGCTAAGTATAAATACTCAGCGCCAGAGACGTGGAAAAGTTAGTTGTTTAGTTTATGTGGTTGGCTCACAAGTCAAATTACATTTCATATATATAAAAAAAATTCTCCAACCACATATGTTAGTAAAAAGCCTAACAGAGTTTAGTATTTTTCAAGCAGCGGTTCCCCGCATAGGCTTGAGATTAGAGTTATATTTAAGGCAAATTGGGGCATTGGCAATTATGCAGCCCGTTTGCGTTGTTTCGCACCAATGCGAAGCTGGTCATCTAATTTATGAAGACGCTCTGTGTAGCGTTGTCGGTCTGACTCGGTTTTGGCCAACTTAATCATGTCCTTGATTAGTCGCCGTTGTTGTAAAATTTTTACTCTGTTTCCGCTTCTCTTGTGTTTCGGGGCTGGTTTTTTTTCTTGTCGAGCCCGGTACTCAGCTATTGTGAGTGGGCGTGGTCCATCGGCTGGATTTGCCTGCAAAGCCTCTTGCAACGTCGGCAAATCCCTTTGTTCGGTAGGAACAGCGTTGATAAACTGTGGCTCCTCTGCCATGTGTAAATGTTTCCAAATTAAGTGTCCCACGTCGGTGTAAGCGGCGGACTGCCTCTCACACTTGTATACTGTTGCTGCTGTCCGGGGCCTATGGGCTCAGGCGGTGCCGGTGCTGGTCATCGCACAGGCAGGTGGTTCAGTTGTTTGACGTGTTGTAAATATTAATGTACTTTTGATATCGTATTGTTTATTGTACTGTCATTTTCTAATTCCGATAGCAGTTGTACTTCACAGCAGTTCACTCGAAAATTTCATGTACATGTATTTGCCTTTTTTTTTTTTAAATGCATTTATACATTACTACACAACACAGTGGCTTTTTTTTTTTTTTTCAATGCAGTTTTTTTTTTTTCATTTCATTCATTGTCATTATAATCATATCATTGTTTATCCATTAAATGTAAGTATTCGATTTTTTTTTTTTTCAATACGTTTATACAGTTGTTATCGTTATTGTTGTTATTTTAGACTTTAACGGGCACTTTTAAGGCTTTAACATTTTGTCTTAATATATGTCAACATGTTTTGACACAATTTATTTGCACGTTCGAGACACTTGTCACGGTCGCCATGTAATAATTGTAAACTTAGTTCATTTCTTATGGAGCGTCTGCTCCTCTCTGTGTCTTTATTTAGAATCCACTTTATATCTTCATGTTGGGCTTTTCTAACCCGAAACATGCAATACTTATATATATGTCTTATATTTATGTGTTAGTTTACTGGTGTATACATATGTATGCAGAGGGCATACATATGCTGTATATATCTTGACCACTTGAGCTGCAAAGTGCATGCTCAGCATTCCCACGCGCCGCGATCGGCTTATGTATAAGCGATAGATCGTATTTCTTGTGCGCTGGAATGTGTATGTGTATAAGTGTGGTCTTTTGGGTATTTGTATATTTATTATCATTATGACAGAGTGTCACATTGTATGTAATTATTGTTATACCCTTTGATTTGAATTGCTGGCAGGGTAGGTATACTACACATTTCTATATTTTTGAAAAGAAACAAATCCTCATCATTAAATCTAAGCTTTTTTAGCGCTTTGATACGCGCAAACAAACCGACAAACAAACTGACTTTTCATCTTAATTTGAAAAGTCCACTAAAAATTTTATTATCTTTCGAACCAGTTATCGGATTTGGGTGATTTGGGTATCAATCGACGCGTATTTTTGATTAGAATTTTTTAAAAATAAAAAATTTTACAAAAAGGCCCCAACGGCCCCATTAGCTGCGATCGTTTAAATTTTTCCCCTCCCACTTACACCCCCGTATCTCATGAACCAGGTGAGTTTTAGTATGCCATTTTGTAAGTTAGGACTCAACCTTTCGATCGGTATATAACTCGATCTGATCGGACAGTCGTAGCAAATTTTCCAAATTAGCTGTATATATTGCTAGTCGCCTTTCGCACCCTTCTTGCTGCTTTCGTCACTAGAGCGAACTGCCGTTCGCAGTGATAAATTGCTTATTTGGTTTTTTATATTTCTTAAGAACTTCTTTTGATTGGCATGTGCAAGATCGTTGACCTGTGCATTTCCTGTTATGCATTATTTTAATATAATGTTTATTTAGCATTTAATGAGTTGAGCAATTCTTGTACTTTATTATTAAGATGTGGTAAAGGGGAAATTGGGTTTTGGATATACGTGGGAAGTGAGGTGGGGTTATACATAACTCGCGCTGCTAAACAAAACGAAATGCAGCAGCGAACACACACACAAACAAATGTATTAAGATGTGCAAAGCGCCAAAACTGAGATAAGGAGATGTAAACACAAGCAAAAACAAGAATGTAAAGATTTAAGGGAAAATGCAAAACTAAGTTTAGCAAAAATAAAATGCTATTTATTTTGACCACAATGCGCAAATGATACAACTTACACAGCAAGTCGATAGCTAGTTCACTTTTGCACAATTTTAAATGTTAAAATATTAGAACGGTGCGTTATTAATCACAAAAAAATGATGAAAGTTTCCGAGCCAAATTAAAACACGTCTGTTTCGCGTAAGCAAAGAACTCTCCCCTGAAATTGCGCCCTTTCCACCACTGGTGGGCGGCCAAATAAGTCCACATCCCGAGTGGCAACATGAAACCAAAAAAAAAGAGAAAATTGCGCCTGTAAGTCTTTTTGTGCCATTTGTGGGCGAAGGGGGCGTGAAATCGAACTTGACCTGCGTATGGTATCCAGGAACCTACATATCAAGTTTGAAGTCTCTAGCTCATATGGTCTATGAAATCGACGAGTTCAAACAGACGAACGGACAGACAGACGTACATGGCTCTATCGACTTGGATGTTGATCCTGATCAAGAATTTACATACACTTGGCCCTCGCTTAACACGGGGGTTACGTTCCTAGAAAACATAACGAAGCGGTGCTGAACGCGGATTCACTACAAAATAAAGGGTTACGTTCCTGAAATTGAAAATTGGCAATAAAAAAATTTTATAATCGCTCAATATTGGTCTGTTTTCATTAAAGTTAATATATTTGCTCAAAATTAACCAAATGTTACTATGTATATTAGAGTGGAGTGAATATTTTCTTCAATTTTCGAAAACGCTGTATCATTAATGGATGATACGCTATAAAAGCCATATCTGTAAAAAAAATAAATTTTTTTGGAGGTCATCCTGAGGTGGCGCATCGACGATCTATTTTGGGAAATCGGGAAACAAATTTAAGAAAAGTACGACTTATGGAGATTTCGAGTCATAGAATTTTTTTTTATGTTTATTAAAAGAAACTACAAATTCATTATTGTTGAATCCTGACGTTTTTAATTTTTTTGTTATCAGAACTAATTTACTAATATTGATACACTTCAAATCAGGGATTAAAACCTTAACCGAAACCGTAACCTTTAACCGGTAAAAACCTTTTGAAATTTCGAACCGTAACCGAAACCGGAACTGAAAAAATTTTTTTTCACTATAACTAAACCTTAAAACCAAAACTTTTTAAACCGAAATAACCGTTTAATAACCGATTCATTTATAAGCGTTCATTTCGGTTGTGGACGTCGCGACGCGTCGCTGAAACTGATCAAAACTAAATTTCTACCAGTCTTCTAAACAGGTAGCAGACCGTTACTTTGGCTTGCTCGCGATCTTCGACGATACAGCAACAACTTTTGACGCTCAGCGTCCCCCCCCCCCCCAATAAAACGAAACAACAACCACACAGCCAATGTGAGTCGCGAGACTCTGGACAGCATCAACAACAACACAGATTTTCAACGCGACGATAGAGCAATAAAAGTGTTCATTTTGCATTCATTTATGACTTCAGTGTTGTTGTAGTGCTCATTGCAAATTTTGTGCAGCTTCAATTTTTGTCTTTGTGTGAGTTTCTTAAGAATTTTGTGGTGACGTATCGGCGGTTACTTTTGTGCGATGTCTTGGCGTCGCCACGCGTCGTAGAAAAATTGAAGATTGAGCAAGTGCGAGCGAGACAGTTTGTTTCGTAGGGTGGACTGTGTACATATGAAAGTGCGACTATAGAAATACCCATCATATTTATTTATATTAACATACATATGTACATATGTGCATAAAATAAACATATTAACAATGGGAGCATTAACGTAAAATTACGTTTAACCTTATTTACATACAATTGTTACTATGTAGTTATATTCATATAAGTACATTTACAAATATACTTAGTTGGACACAGGGTATTTCGTAGACGCGTCACGTTTTGCCTTGCTGCTCGCGATTGAACAACGCGCAGCTTTGCTTTTGTTATTTCACTTAAATCGGTGCTGGCTTTAAAAAGTGCATAAATGCGTGTTTGCATGTGCACAACTAAAATACATATATACAGTCAATTTTAACTTTGAGAAAAATTTGAAATTTTTGTAAGAAAATTTTTTTTTTTGTGAACCGAAACCGAACCGGTATTTCAAAACCGAAACTTACAAAAAACCGTTAACCATTACGAAACCGATACTAAAAATTTTTTCGTAACCTTAAACCGAAAACCTTAATACAAGCGTAAACGAAACCGTAACTGAAACCGATATTCGTTTCGGTTTTAATCCCTGCTTCAAATTGATTTTCTCTAACTTTACTATACTATATCTTTAAAATTTTCTATTATTCTTTAAGCTAAACAGAACTTTAGAAATCGGAAAACAAAAACGAAAATATAACGCAATTTATTGGTGATTTCTCCGAAAAATTCGACTTACAGAAGCATGTGCCATTACTTTTGTTCGAGTTATAGAGAAATTCGACTAGTGGAAGTTGAGTTACGGAAGCAGAATTGCTTGTAATTTGTTCAGTAAACGCTATTGCCACTCAATTTTGTTAGAGTTAGAGAAAATTCGAGGTATAAAAGTTCGAGTAATGGAAGTTCGACTGTATTTTATTTTATCGCGCTGCGCAGAATTAATTGTAGCCAATTCCACACGATATTCCTGTGCCATTGAGCCAGGGAAATTCGAAAATTAAATTTCCTACACCGGAATTTTGTGTGGAATAGAGCAGCGACGGCCTCCGGGGAACGTTCCGAGCCCGTGGCTGACCCTGCCGGAAAAAATTCCGCTACAAACCTTAGATGTTGTGATGGAAATTATTCCGCTTAAAAAATCTAGAAATGTTTCTTCTAAGACTTTTTGAATTTCCCGCTAGTTTATCGGGAAAAGCTATTTCCAGATAGTTTAGCGGAAAAACGCTATTTCCCCCTAAATTTTAAACTCCGGCAGTTTCCTAACCGTAAAAGCTACAGATACGTACCATATATCGTTGGAAAGGTATTTTTAAAGGCGTACTTGTACATTTTTTTTCTAATGTACTCAGGTAACAATTTACAGGTGAAATAAGGCTTTTTAGCTTAGTTTTTGGCACATTATGACAAAACGGCTTTAACGATTTTTATTTTTATTCAATATGTTGTAAAACGTACGATTTCGCGTGTTTATTAACTGAATATAAACATTTTTGTATCGGTGAAAAATCTATTTCATTAAGAATAACTTTTTGGTTTTATGAGATATCTCAACCAAACTGATAAAATATGCATTTAACTTAGTTTTATATATCCTGACTAAATTTGGTTGAAATCGGACCACTATATCATATAGCTATCATAGGACCGATCGGGCGAAAATTAGGTCTTAGTATGAACAACTTTTTTGTTTTATGAGATATCGTGACCAAACTAATAGAATATGCATTTAAATTAAACTTATAGATCCTGACCAAAGGTGGTTAAAATTTGACCACTATATCATACAGCTGTCTTAGGACCGATCGGGCGAAAATGAGGTCTTAGTATGAAAAATTTTTTTGTTTTATGAGATATGGTTACCAAACTAATAGAATATGCATTTAAATTAAACTTATAGATCCTGACCAAAGTATATCATATAGCTGTCAGAGGACCGATCGACAAAGCGAGCAGGGGGCGGAACCTCCTATTTTTATTTTTAATAAAGAAAAAGATATAAAAAATATAAAAATAAAATTATTTATTTATTTCACTATCTGGTTGCAATAATGATAAACTTACAATGTCAAAAGCAATTGAAAAAATTTCTGATATCACACAAAAAAACCTATACACGATGTAAAAGTCTAGTGACGAGAGCATATTCTAGCCCCAAAATTTCTGATATCCCATTTTGTGATGAACGAAATTAAGTTTAATATAAAAAAATTAAATAAATATAAAAAAAACAATACCTGAAAATTGGCATTCTGCACTGTGAGCAAAAAGGGTTAGCTTTTTTGTACTTACAAATTTTCAGGTATTGTTTTTTTTATACCTATTTATTTAATACTAGGGGGCTCCGCTCCCTGCTCGCTTCGATCGCGGTATTGAAGCGGGAAAAAAAACTTCTAATAATTTTCTTGAATAAACTTCTTTAATGCAAAAATAAATCAATGTACTATATCAATAATTCGGACACTTGTTTATTCCAAAAACCTGATTATTCGGACACTCAATTTTTATCTACAAAATATTCTGAAGCCCGGGCACCACAGAAATTTGTTGATTCGAAAATCCGATCACATTAACTTGTTTGTATGTAAGATGCCTTCTTTACTTCTGATGGATTTGGTAATCTAAATGACATGATATCTTCTTATACAAATCAGACTACTACGTTTTTTCACCGTTCGTACAGAGCATTTATATTCATTTATCATACTATTTAAAACAAATTTGAAATTTTTTTTCGTTGAAAATTTCATGCTGAATGCAATAAGTAACAACAAATTTATATATATAACATTTTTGTAAAAGAAACGAATAATTGTATGGAAGCTGCTAAAAAAAAAGTGAATTTAAGAGTTTGGTTAAGAAATTACAAAAATCAAAAAAGTTTTTCATATAAAAGGTTTATTTGAAACCGACGTTTATATGGCATTAATGTTATATAGTCATCCGATGTAGACCAAAAGTTGAACAGAGTGAAACATTAGTAAAAAAAGACATATTCTGTGAGCTTAGTTGAGATAGTTCAACAAACAAAAAAAATGTTCATACTGAAAGTTAATTTCCATCCAATTGTTCCAAGGCAGCTAAACGACATAGTTACCCTATGTTGACCAAATTTGGTCAGGGTGTAACAGGCAGTCTCAAGTACACAATCTGAGTTTGGTTGATATGTCTTAAGAAACAAAAAAGTTTTTCATACTAAATGTTAATTTGAGCTTAATTGTACCTATGACAGCTATATGATATAGTCATTCGATTTTGACGAAATTGTGTCAGGTTGTATTATATTTAAAAAATACACGATCTGAGAGTTTGGTTGAGATAAATTTTAAAACAAAAGAGTTTTCCATACTAATGGTGAATCTGAATTCAATTGTTCGTATTGCAGCTATATGATATAGTAACCCGATTTTGACCAAATTGTATAAAATCGTAAAATTTTACAAAATGTTAATAAAAATAAATTCAAAAATAAAAATAAAATCTTGATGCGCTGGGTTCGAGCTCGCGACCCCGTGTAGCATGTAACGAAGACATCGTCCATGGGACAAGTGAGCGGATGTTACTGTAGTTTTCCGGAGCACGCGCTGGATTCCGGCTATTTCTCGTCGGCTGGGGGGTTCCAAAGTTACCGAAAAAAATTACTTGCTCTTAGTCTTTATTAATTTCAATTAATATCGCGTGCTATTTTTTTTTTTTTTGTGAAGAAGCCGATCAACTAAATTTGTGGTTCTAAAAGGGAAAGAGGAGCAGAAAAGAAACTAAGAAGAGGAAGGATTCACAAAATAAAATCTAAAGTGGATTGGTAGGCACACTGAGATGAAGTCCAGTAGCCGATTTCCCCGTCCTTCCATGATCGTCTGAGTGCCTGTTAACAGCTTGTTTAGACGATCCCTTTTATCCACTTTGACGCTAACTAGTAGCCATCTCACTTCCGCCTCGCATGACTCCGGATATTAATAAAAAAAAATTAAGTGCAATACATTATAAATGATTTATTTTTATACTTATTTTAGATTAACAAAAAAAATAAGAACATATTTCATTATCATCAGCTCCAATGCTGCCTGTTGCTTTGTTTCTTCTTTGTACTTAGTTTTGTTGACTTATTATTTATTTTAGTTAAAAAAAAAAAAAAAAAGACAATAAAATTTATCATCACTATCTAATTTATAATATATGCCGGAGCATTCAAAGATTTCTTTCCAAATTACACTGTGTTGAAAATTTTATATAGAAAGGTATACATTATTGCCAAACTAGGCACTTTATTCTGGCCACTGCTGTAGTCTAACCATATGTTAGCCTAGGTCAGGCATGTATAAGCTCAACAGTTATCTATTTTGCAGATTCTTTATTTTATTTTTTTTTTTGCTTTGACGGTTCGGTTATTGTTGTGTAAGTCTTGTTATCATTCTTAGTGGTCCAATACTAATTGCGAACTAACGGCAAAATGTACCGTATGATCGATAAAAGAAAGATTCGATCACGAGCAAAACAAAAATAACACAAATTTCGTCCAAATCCAAGTTATATTTGTAACGTGTGAACACTTCAGTTCTGTATACGCCGCAATCGTCACTGGACCAGCAGGCGTGCTGAGTTAACAAAAGAATCGCGAGCGGGAACCTATAATGCCTTAGCTCTTTCTGCGGTGGGGTGGGTTTTGCGAATCTGGTTAACTGCTTCACATAATCTTATTGAAGGATCCCTACTGAAACTGAAAGCAGGAGCCACACTCTGCTAATAAAAAAACAAAGGCTCAACTAAATATATTTGGTAAAAGGCTCAAACTTTTGTTTCGCTAAATAATATAAATTTTGAATCGAGTTGTTTTGGCATTACTATAAGGGTTGAGTCTTAGATGTTGACTGACTCAGATAGTCTATACCCTATACCCAACCTTAGACCCTTCCAATATTTGAGAAAGATCCCCTTAAACACCATTGCTATCCACTAAGTCCCCCACGATCCACAATTAAGTAAATTAGTCACTCATTTTAATTTAAATAGCTACTAAAGTTCATGTATTTATTATCAAAAAGTAATCCCCAATTGTATGTAAGGTACATGGATAATAGAGAAAAATAAGAGAAATTTAGAGAGGTGATTCTCTATGAGATGAAGTCTCTTACAATGTACACTTAAAAAAAATAACATAGTAAATTTTATATATTTATTTAATATTCAATAAAAAATATTTATTATTGGTGTTTTCTGCTCTTTATAAATTTATTTTAAATCCACTTTATGTATTTTTATTCCGTTAAAAATTAATTAAATTCAATAAAATATTTTTACAAATTTTTAACCATTTGAATGCATTGTTTAATTCGTTACAAGAACTCTAAAAATTCATTTTTTTCTTTGCTTGGGTATTTTGAGATTCTTAGAACATCAGACTTTATTAAAGTTATCTGCAAAATTCTTAGTTTAATTGAGAATCATATTAATTTCGATTTTTATAATAATAGGCTCAAGTACCCATTATCAAGAACCCGATTTTATACAGAAATTATTATTCGAATTCAATTGTAACAATTTTAGCTTAATATTTTACATATTGTTTGTTTGACTGCTGGCAGTTTTGTTTCTGCGATCAACAGCAAGATTGCTTTTATATTTTCTTTTTAATTGTTTCGTGCAAAGGTTTTAATTGTTGATTTTTAATTTATTGGTAGTTTTGGTTTTAGTTTGTAATAAGTTTTATAATTCACATTGCATAGCTAAGAGAACAGTAAAATTTACATTATTGCAACACTCGTCATACTAACAGCTGACCCGTGCAGACATACATACATGCAGTAATGCTATCCCATATATATATATGTGTGCACAACTCAGCCAAAGTATGGGAATGAAAGCAATAGATCAAAGAAAAACCAACGTGAAAGGCCTTCCAGCGCTCTTAATGTTCCTCCATATGACGTTACGTTTTGCGTTTACTTCTCTTCTCTCTTGGTCTCCCCTTGATTACTGCCACTTTACGGATGTCTCAGCCATGCATGCGATATAGTTTTATTTTAATTTTAAAAATTTTGATAGTAATTAATTATATTTTTATATTCACTTTATATTTATGATTTACTTTTATGGTTTACTTAATTATTTGTTTATTTTGTTATTAATTTACTTTGATTGTTATTTTATTTGCTTTAATTAAAAATCTTTACTTTTTTTTTTTTTCTTTCCACGTGTTGTTAACATTAGCCAAATAACTGTTGTTGGGGCACTTTTTTTTGGTTTTTGTCGATGATTGACACTCGTGTAAACGAAAAAGAAAACACAGTCAGATCCAAATGCAACTTCTCGTGTTTGGACGCTTCCAAAACGCTATTATAGCTGATCCAAAGATGCTCCGTATGTCAAATGCTGACGGCAACTTGGGGCTCCTCTTGCTACCGGAATAATGCATTAAGCAAGGCGGGAAAACGAGATGCTATCGATCCAAACCATTATAGCGTTATGCTCGAGCAGCATTTGCGCGCTATGAATGCGGGAGTTTGCCAACATACCACAGACAGAAACTAAATATACAAAATGTTCAAATAATTTTATGCCAACCAACAAAATATTATTTTGGAGGCCTACCTTGAGCAATGCTTTTGCGGAAGCGCAATACCAGTTGGATTTCCAGATCTTGCTGATGAATTGAGGCGAACTTGAGTTCAGCCTGGAATGGTGATCTAACCTCAGTTAGATGCACGAGGTTGCAGCAAAATTACAATAATGTAATTATTGGCGGTGCGTCAGCAGCGGGCTTATGCAGCATCCAGAAAAAAGGATTTGTAGAAGCGCGAGTTCTTTTATAACTTCACTCGAAGCCAAAGCTCTCTTTTGGAGACTGTGAAGTGTGCTGCGCTTATCAGAGGTGTACAGAGATTTACAGCGTTCTGATAAGGCAGCTGACTCTTAACAGAGCAGATAGAAGTCGGTTAAGAACGCGAAAGCTTACGAATCATCAAGCTTTGACTCAAGTATAGTGCAAGCGTAGCTTGACGAAGCTCTTTTCATATTTTCAGCGCAGGTGACAAATTTGTCACAAACGAATTGCGCTGAAACTGTCCGTTTGAAATTTAAACCATTACATATTGCAAATCAAACAAAATCAGAATATTTTAACATTACTCACGCAGTTGTTGTCCATCGGCGAAAGATCTTTCTCCAGTGGTGACAAAAAGGCTGTGGTATAGGTAATGGGTTTTGGCTTGGGTAATTTGTTGAATTAAATCAGTTAAATTTTTATCATTTTTGCGTTGGCAGTATTTACACTTGTGTATAAGTTAACACATAACACTTAATATAGGATATTTCATAAGTTTATATTCAACCCTCGCTATCGCGTGCTTCATAAGTTAAGGAACAGCCCTCGCAATTGCGACACTGCATACTTTGTATCAGCTATAGCTGCAATGGTCAGCAGCGGTAACCGGACACTTTTGTTTTGCTGCAAGAGTTTCCGTTATTGCCTAAGATTTTGCTGAGTCGGCATGCCGACCATGACATTGTGGCGTGATGCGAGTTTTGGCTTAGCTTAAGTGAAATATTCTGTGTATTAAGAAATCAGTTTTGAATTCAGCGCTCTTCCAATAAGTCGCTTAAATAAATATTCAACTCCGGCACTTGGCCGTTAAATAATTTGTTTTATTGTCTGAGCCCAAGGCCAGCAATAAGAGGCACAGTCGCCTCTCAACCTAATCTTCAGCCACTACAGGACTGGAAGGATATTAATTGGCGCCCAACTAGTGGTCGGACTCCACAACCAACAACAAATAAAACAGCAGCACAGGAGCTGAAACAACCAACAACAATTAAGACAGCAGCGCGGGAGCTGCAACAACCAACAACAATTAAGACAGCAGCGCGGGAGCTGCAACAACCAACAACAATTAAGACAGCAGCGCGGGAGCTGCGAGTGACCAATTTTACAAAGAAAATTTTTTGTTGTGTTAATTGAATCATGTAAGTGGATACTCTAGCCAAAATTTTTCTTGAAACACAAAAATGTTTAAGTTTTTTTTATAAAAAATTAGTTAGTACTAGTCAGTATTTTATATTGCAACAGATGATATAAATTTTTTTTTTAAATAAAAATAATCAGAACCAAGTTTCTAAAACACGTGAGAGTGACTGCTTTGAGAATTTTAGTTGAAACAATTTATCATCCAGATCGTTAATAAAATCACTGTGTTACTTTCTATGTGTCTAAAATTGTGCTATAACAATACATACAGTTCTCGTGGTTCAGAGCTGCGACGTAATTCGACCCATCTTTTGACGGCCCGTTTTATTTTTCGCGGCCACTGGCCTGCGCATGTCACGGTTCACCCAATATAGAAACCCTCGCAAGCAGTCTAGCGACTCAGATTCCGACTGTGACATTCGCATCAGAGTCCCGGCTACAAGACTTCTCCCTGCAGTTCGCCCACCATCAGGTAAAATGGATCCAGATCAGCTTAGGGAAGTAGTAAGGACGGCTATCAGCAATGCTTTAGCCGAACAGGCCGCTGCAAACTAGTATAGGGAGCAAGCATTGACTCAAAGAATTAATGAGTTAGCTGAACAAATAGCAGCAGCAAACGTTGCCGCCCCACAAGTAGTAGCATATGCTGCTATAGAAATTAGAGACGATATTCGCTGTGACGAGCCGCTAGATGCCGTCAAGTGCTTACCTGAGTTTGCAGGAGTACAGGAATCTTATGTATCTTGGAGGCAGGCAGCATTAGCCGCTTACGAGATCTTCGGACCACATAATGGCAGTTCTCGTCATTATCAGGCTGTTATCATCATAAGAAGCTAACTAACAAAGTTAACATGTCATATGAGCCGGCTTTAGCAAAGGGCCTATGTGAAAAATTCCGCGACGATGCGTTGCGTGTGTTCATATCGGGTCTCAAGCGCAGTCTTACAGATGTGCTCTTTGCAGCAAAGCCCACAGATTTGCCTTCAGCGCTAGCTCTCGCGCAAGAAGTCGAGTCAAATCATGAAAGGTACGCATTCGCGGCTAATTTCGCAAGAAGTCTAGAAGACAAAGAGCGCAAGCCGCATGCAAAAGCGCAGGGTCACCAACAGGAGAGGCATTCGCAACAAGCCGAAACACAAGCTAGCGGTACAAAGAATCCGCACCTTAGCAATCAAAGCAAGGCCCCAGTGCAGACTGACCAACGAAGCAGCAGGCAGCACAATAATAATGGCGCACCGGTGCCAATGGAGGTCGATCCTTCCTTCTCAAGGGTCTTGCAGCCTACTCAGGCCCCTGCTTACGCGAATAGGAAGCACCCCGCATCTGACCGCACAGGCGGTCAGAGAAATCAGCAGAGGTTGAATCACGTCGCGCAAGACGCGGGACAGGGGGCAGAGGCGTATGCTGGTGCCGCCTCCAGCGCAGCGGCACAAATCAATGACGATGCTTGTTATGACTCTGATGCCCTCAATTTTTTAGGAGCAAATCCCTGCTACCCGTCATCAGACGAAGATGAGCCACAAGAAAAGATACAAGAAAAGATCAGAAATGCTCAGACGACGCTCAGAGCTAGGGAGAACGCAAATCGGCAGAATAGGGTCTTCGACGTTGGTGACAAAGTTTTGGTCAAGTCCAACCGACGGCTCGGAAACAAACTCACACCTTTATGTGATGAGAAGGCCGTGGAAGCAGACCTGGGGACCGAGGTCCTCATTAGAGGGAGGGTGGTCCACAAGGACAACCTAAGGTGACTCCCTTGTTTTTTTACACCTTTTTTTAAGCCACTAGGCAAACTCGTATAAGTTAGATATAGTTTTTCAATTTACTTTTAGCCACTTGGCATAGTTTTTATAAAACATTTTTGGTGGTGGGCAAAGCTCTTTAAAAAGAAAAACAAAAAAGTTGTTAAAAAGAAAGAAAACAACTTCATTTCACAGGCTTGGATCCATATTACTCCTTTCCTTATCAGTGGCTTCGGCACATGTCACCGACTACTCGCGTGCCAAGTACATTCCCATCGTCGACGGCGAAATCTTGGTATGGGAAGAATACGCCTATGTTAGGCACTCGGCAAACCTCTCAGAGTACGTGCGAATGGTGGAAGAAACGGTCAAATTAATTGACAAGTTCCCGCTATCCCACATGAAAAAACTTCTAAGTGTGTACACGGCACATCTACAAGACCTATTGGAGGCGTTAGGCACACACCATAGAGTCGCCAGGAGTTTAGATTTCCTAGGATCCATACTGAAGGTTGCGGCGGGTACACCCGATGGCGGTGATTTAGAACAGACTAGGTTCACTGAAATGCAACTAATAAATGCCAACAATAGACAAATAGAAATAAACACTAGAGTTCAAGACCAGCTTAACCAGTTAACAATCGCTGTCAATAAAATTCTCAAGATAGCCAAAAACTCACAAGTTGACACTAGCCATTTATTTGAAACACTACTGTCTAGAAACAGAATGCTGATGATGGAGTTGCAAAATTTAATGCTTGCTATTACTCTTGCGAAGGCTAACATTGTTAGCCCAAACATTTTGGACCACTCAGACTTGAAATCAATTTGGCTAGAGGAACCCACCAACACTCCCATAGGAGATCTTATGTCCGTTGAGTCCGTAAAAGTTATTCAATCCATTAACACTAAACATTTTATAATTAAATTTCCAAAGATTAAAAAAGCTTGCAGAAAAATTACGATTTGTCCTGTCGCCCACAAGAACTTCATATTGCGATTGCTTGACAACGTCATAGCCGAATGCAATGGAGAAACCCACACACTGCAGAGATGCGCCGCTTCACCTGGAGCCACATTTTGTCGTCTGGCATTAGAGAGTTCATGTGCCAAAGAGCTCCATGCAGGTGGCACGGCACACTGCGAGATCCAGCCGAGCAACCTGGAAATAATCACCCATGTAGATGACGGAATCATCATCCTCAACGACGGGTCCGCAAGGATTCAGGTGGACAACGGCACTGAGATCCAGGTACAAGGCACGCATCTCATCACGTTCGGAGACCGAGTCGCAATTAACGGGACTCTGTTTTACAATCACAACAACGTACGCAATAGAGTCCCAGGTATTGCCAATTCTCCCTTGCTGAACATCACTGCCAGCCAAGATGTCCTCAGCCTCCCTTACCTTCATCGTTTGAATGAACGTAATTTGGAGGTGATACAGCAATTCAAGAAAGACGCCGGATATGATCAAGCGTATCGTGTGGCATTCATCATTGGAGCCATATGCTGTGCTTTAATCTGCATTGGCCTCACTCTTTGGCGGATCATCGACGCAAAGAAGTCTGCGAAGCAGTTGCGAGAAGTCGTCGCCGGGATTGGGTCGGTCGAGGACGGCCTTATACTTGAAGGGGGAGTAGTTAACACATAACACTTAATATAGGATATTTCATAAGTTTATATTCAACCCTCGCTATCGCGTGCTTCATAAGTTAAGGAACAGCCCTCGCAATTGCGACACTGCATACTTTGTATCAGCTATAGCTGCAATGGTCAGCAGCGGTAACCGGACACTTTTGTTTTGCTGCAAGAGTTTCCGTTATTGCCTAAGATTTTGCTGAGTCGGCATGCCGACCATGACATTGTGGCGTGATGCGAGTTTTGGCTTAGCTTAAGTGAAATATTCTGTGTATTAAGAAATCAGTTTTGAATTCAGCGCTCTTCCAATAAGTCGCTTAAATAAATATTCAACTCCGGCACTTGGCCGTTAAATAATTTGTTTTATTGTCTGAGCCCAAGGCCAGCAATAAGAGGCACAGTCGCCTCTCAACCTAATCTTCAGCCACTACAGGACTGGAAGGATATTAATTTATACATATATATTTTTGTTTCACTTCACATCAATAACCAACTTATCTTCCACAACAACAAGAAAGTACCTAGACTGACCTGCCTGGTTGGTTTTTTTTTTCTCTTTTACTTATAAATAGATATAAGAAATTATTATTTAATTTTAATTTTGGTTCACTTTTCTAATTGGTTTTTAATTTCATCAACTGGTCTGATAACACTAGGCAACAGCCAAAAAATTACAAGAACCAAACCCACTTTTTTGGATAGATTTGGGGCTCCAAATGACGAAAAACATTTTTTTTTTTTTTTTTTTATGGTGAGATTTTTTTTTTATAGAATTTTTTGAAAATCTGGCTTTTTTCCGTATTTTTTTTCAGAGGTGCGCCCAGTTTTTTCGTCATTACTCGAGAACGCCAAAACCGATTTTCAAAAAATACTTTTCCTGAAAGCCATTGAATATATCTATAATTCATTAATACAAAGTTTTGGATTTAAGCCAGGAGTTAAAGAGACATTAATTTTTGAATTAAGAAAATAATGATTTTTTTAAAGCTTTTTTTTTTTAGCTTTTTTTACTTTAAAATTCGAGGAAAAGTCGAAAAAAATTTACTACATTTTGTCTTTAATTTTATTTGCATAGCTGCAATTATTACGCGTCGTTAAAGATAAGTCTTATCAAAATCTGTGAAGAGACGGCGATATAATATTTTTTTGTGTCTAGGCATGTTTTTGTCGACTTTTTTGACTTCCTTGTAGAGTGGCATAACCTTAAGAATGAAAATTTTTTGTGATTTTTAAGATATCTTCACCAATCTTACACAATATCAATTTGTTATTATTTTACACATTTTGACCAAATTTGGTTCAAATCGGTCTACTATATCATATAGCTGTCATAGGAACGATCGTTCGAAAATCAAGGTTTAGTATTAAAGAGTTTTTTGTTTTTTGAGATATTTTAACCAATCTGACAGAATATGCATTTAAGATGGTCATCTGAACTATTAAATTTGTTTATATATGTATATCTATATTAATTACCAATCGTTGCGTATGCTTACCGTTAAAATCTATGGAAGGACGGCTAAGTTATTAGTATATTGACAATAAAACAATTTTTACGCAAAGGTAGATTTTCGACTGACCGGTCCCATGGAAGCTATATGTTATAGTGATCCGATTCCAACCAAATTTGGACAGGTTGTATAAGGCAATAGAAGGCTTATAACTTGTAAGTTTTGTACAGATAACTTAAAAAACAAAAAAGTTTTTCATACAAAAGGTTGCTTATCGACCGTTCGTATAGATCGTTCCTATGGCAGCTATATGATATAGTGGTCCGATTTCTACCAAATTTGGTAAGGATGTAATGGGCAATTAAAGATGCCCAATTTATGAGTTTTACAGAGATTTTTCCAAAAACAAAAAAAGTTTTTTATACTAAAACGAAAAAGTAAAGTTTTTCGGCGTTCTCGAGTAATGATGAAAAAACTGGGCGCACCTCTGAAAAAAAGTACGAAAAAAAAAGCCAAATTTCAAAAAATTCTAAAAAAAAAATCTCACCATAAAAAAAAAAAAAAAATGTTTTTCGTCATTTGGAGCCCCAAATCTATCCAAAAAAGTGGGTTTGGTTCGTGTAATAGACAAAAAGTAGAAAATTGTTGCCTAGTGTAATTATTTAAAAAAAAGAATTATTTATAACCACTGAGCACTTAGCACTAAAACACATGCGGTTGCTTCTCTGGAACGTTTTCTTGGTACAAAACCATCAGCTATTAGATTTTTTTTTTGGGAGCCTCCTGACACTATAGCGGCCTCGGCCTACACTGACGGGCGGATCAGAAGAGGCAGCTTACTTCACTGGCAGCATCGGCCAAATCAAAATAGCGCTCTCTATGCTCATAGGCTGAATGAGAAACACCATAAAGAGTAGGGATGATAGCCCATATGCTGGGTTAAGAGCACGAGGTCTGACGTCTGAACCTTGGACTAAGACCAGATCTACAGAGGAACGAAAACCAAGCAATAATTACCATGGGCAAAAATGCTTACAATTTATTTTAATATTTACCCCTTTTATTTGGGTCTGAGCACGATTGTCTCGTTAGTGGACAGCTACACGCCAACTTATGAGCAGAACCAAAATTGCCAAGATAGATAGATGTAATTTGCCCTCTCGTTTCCACAATATAAAGAATTTGGATTATTTTTGTTTCTTGTGGCTTTGACCAGCTCCCCAAGAAAAATATAGTTCTTCAGAATGTCCACGTTTTTTTTTTCTCTTAGGCTTTTTCAGCTTTTTACGTGCGGACCACGTCTGCTCGGCTTGATGGTTACAGGGAGAAGAACGAGACCGGATCCTCAAAATGGGCAGGAAACTCAATCGAGTTCTTTGACAGGGAAGCTTACGATATGGTTCGCGAACCAAAATTTTAAGTTCAGTTGGCAAGAATGCTTAGAAGTTAATCAAGGTTAACTTGACAGTTAGTTCGTCTTTCGAACCATAGGTGGCGGTGTTGGCGCCGAAAGTGTGGCAGCACCAAAATGAGCCTTTCGATAACTATCGATAACTAGCGTGACACATCTCGGACGATTCCTTCTTCTTCAGCATCATCGAGCTTTGACGACAAGCATTTGAATTAAATTAAGATATTCTTTTATAAGTTTAATTATTATAGTTAATAAATAACTAATAATATATTTAGTAATCTGAATTACTAAAGTGGTGACCCCGACGTGATCAAAAGATATTTTTTACGAACGCAGCGCGCAATTTATGCACAACGACGCCACGACAATTTGCGCGCCAATTGTTGTTGCTTTTGATTTTGCGCTGTATTGTGAAATTCATGCCATACGATTTGCGATCTGGTCAACAGAGACCAAATAACGACGAAAGCGATCTGGAAACATTTTTCGACAGCACCAACGAAATGGCTGATGAGGATACGAAGGCGCAAATGGAGGCAATACAAAGAAGCGTACATCAATTGACTCAAGCGATGGCACTGCAAGCAAATGCGCACACCAATTTACAACGAGTCCATGTGCCAAAATTTAATAAGGAAAACCCGCAACTTTGGTTCTCACAATTGGAACGTTCTTTCCAGCTTAGCAACGTTAATGACGACACCCATCAGTTCAACCTGGTTGCAGTGCAGTTGGAGGACGACGTAGGTCAGTCCGTTGAGGACTTGATCGCCCCGCCTCCTCAAGCAAATCGATACACTGCTTTGAAAGAACGCCTTATATCAACCTTCGCAGAGTCTTCAGAGGCAAAGCTACGACGTTTGCTTCAGGGAATTGATTCCACCGGCCTGAAGCCTTCGCAAATTTTGACCCGTATGCGAAGCCTGGCCCCTGACACAGGGTGTGAGGCCATAATGCGTACACTCTTCATTGGTCAGATGCCGCAGTCGATACGACCACTGTTGTCCGTCTGGCAGGAGGATAATTTAGCCACTCTAGCCAAAGTTGCTGACAAGATGATCGAAGCAGCCAACCCCAGTTGTGCATCTGTTTACTCAAGATCGCAGCAGTCGCCGTCTGCAGGCTCGAACAGCGTGGAAGCTGTATCATGCCATTCCTCCGACTCGAACTCGACAATGAAGGCGCTTTTAGACGCTGTAAACAAACTCCAACTGGAAGTCACAAGTTTGAAAACGTCCCGCTCGAAATCAAATTCTTGTTCACGCTCATCTCAACGTGGCTCAGGCGATTCTGGAACAAATCAAGGAGAACTTTGTTGGTATCACATGGAATTCGGCACTGATGCGCGGAAGTGTCGCGCTGGCTGTCCCAATTGGAAGTCGTCAAACTAAAGCAGCTGCCGATATTGCTGGTTGGCGGCAGCTGCATGACAACCAGCCACGACACAAGCGGCTCATTGCATGGCAAACGATGCCTGCAGCTTGAGCCTCGTCTACATGTTTTCGACCAAACTTCCAACACTCGATTTTTAGTTGATTCTGGCTCAGTGGTATCCGTGATTCCTCGAACATCAATTAAAATTAAAACTACGATCAACGACCTTCACCTGTTCGCAGCAAATCAATCGACAATAAATACCTATGGTACTCATGTCATGAATCTAGACCTGGGATTGCGACGCGCAATCAAATGGCCTTTTATCATTGCTGACGTGCAATCACCAATAATTGGAGCTGATCTTTTGGCCCATTACAACTTGCTCATCGACCTCAACGCTAAACAGCTGATCGACACAACCACGCAAGTTTGTACTCCGGGTACAATGCTGAGCACTCCGAGTGCATCTGTTTCAACACTGAACGATAATAATGATTTTCGTGGCCTGCTGAAACAGTTTGTCATCGTGACTACAACACCAACGAAACACAACGCAGCGAAGATTAACCACGATGTATCGCATCATATCGAGATTAGTGGAAATCCTGTCGCTGACCGCCCACGACGCCTCTCCGGAGAAAAACTTGCGATTGCAAAAAATGAAGTTAATTTCTTGCTCGACACAGGAATTTGCCGTCCGTCGAAGAGCTCCTGGGCGAGTCCATTGCACATGGTGTCCAAACGAAGTGGGGGCTGGCGCGCATGCGGTGATTACCGCAAGTTGAATTCGATCACTGTGCCAGATCGCTACCTTCACGACTTCGCTGAAAAACTACATGGGAAATCAATTTTCACTACTCTCGATTTGGTCCGCGCGTATTATCAGATTCCTATGTCTGAAGAAGACGTCAAGAAAACTGCCGTGTGTACTCCTTTTGGATTGATTGAGTTTTTGTTTATGCCATTCGGGCTCAAAAATGCCACACAGACATTCCAGCGATTCATGGACGACATATTTAGAGGCATCGATTTTGTCTACTGTTACATTGACGATATACTAATAATGTCTGCCAATCCTGATGAACACGAGGAACACTTAAGAGCAGTTCTTTTAATACTTCAAAAACATGGTCTAAGCATTAACGCCAATAAGTGTCAAATCGCTAAGCCGGGGGTACAGTTCCTGAGCTATACGATAAATAACGAAGGAATAAGACCACCAAATGGTCGTATCAACGCCATTGTCGATTACAAACAACCAGACACACTATGTGAACTTGGTCGATTTCTCGGAATTATAAATTATTATCGTCGCTGCATTCCACACGCATCAGAGATTCAAGCTCCATTGAGTGAAATGTGCAAGGGAATCAAGAAGAACGATAAACGAAAGGTTGAGTGGACACTGGAGGCAACCAACGCGTTTGAGTTGTGTAAGCGTTCCGTTGCAAAAGCTGCTCTTGTATCACATCCTGCGCCAGATTCAGCACTAGTATTAGTTTGCGATGCTTCCGACACAGCGATTGGTGCAGCGCTCGAACAACATGTAAATGGAGCATGGCGACCACTTGGATTCTACTCACGCAAATTATCCCAGACTGAGAAGAATTATAGCACGTATGATCGTGAACTGCTCGCAATATATGATTCCATACGATATTTCGAGCATATCCTGGAAGCCCGAGTCTTCGTAATTAAAACGGACCACAAGCCGTTGACTTTTGCATTCGCTCAAAAGCCCGAAAAAGCATCGCCCAGACAACTTCGTCACTTGGATTACATATCGCAGTTCTCTACAAACATATTGAATGTGGCAGGTCTCGACAATACGGTTGCAGACGCTTTATCTCGTATTAATGCAATAACAATGCCAAATGCAATTTCACTATCGAGAATTTAAGACGCACAGAAGGAAGATACAGAAGTGGCTCAGCTTTTGCAAAACAGTTCGTCCCTACAGCTGGAGCATGTTAAGTTCGGCGATGACATTACGATATATTGCGACGCGTCTTGTGAACCGAAACGTCCTTACATTCCAGAGGTGCTTCGTTATGATGTATTTGCCTCCGTTCACGGTCTATCTCACCCTAGTGGTAGATCTACCCTACGACAAATTCAACGAAAATATGTTTGGCCTGCGATGAGAAAAGACGTTACTTCATGGGCTCGTAACTGTTTATCCTGTCAGCGGGCTAAAATACATCGGCATAATAATTTGACGCCTGAGAAAATCGGAATGCCCGACAATCGGTTCGATCACGTGCACTTGGACATAGTCGTTATGCCCCTAGTTAACGGATACCGCTACTGCCTAACGATGATTGATCGGTTTTCTCGATGGCCGGAGGCGATTCCTCTTAAGGAAATGTCAGCTGATACCGTAGCGTCAATGTTTTGGATACATTGGATAACTCGTTTCGGCTGTCCACAAACCATAACCACTGATCAAGGATCTCAGTTCGAGTCTGCTCTTTTTGAGCACTTTCTGATTTGGTGGGCAGCCAGCGTATACATACTACGGCTTATCATCCTCAATCAAATGGCATGATTGAGCGCTGGCACCGGTCATTTAAAGCAGCTCTCATGTGCCATCCACAAACACCCTGGATTAAACTGATTCCGACAGTACTGCTTGGCCTCAGAACGTGTTTTAAGGAGGATTTGGGTACTTCTGCGGCAGAAATGTTGTACGGAAGTCACGTGCGTCTTCCCAACGAGTTTTACGATGACATGTTGAAACCCATTCATCCTAAAAACTTCATTGAAAAGTTTCGAGAACAAATGCGATTCGTTCGACCACCATCCGCAGCTCACCATAGAAGTACCAGCAAAAGCATGTTTGTTCTTAAACATATGAATGACTGTTCCCATGTCATGTTGAGAACTGACTCCGTGCGACAACCTTTAGAGCCACCGTACACTGGGCCCTACGAAGTGGTCAAGCGATCAACGGATCGCGTATTTGTCATTAAAATAAATGGCAAAGAGATTGCGGTTTCAACGGAGCGCCTCAAGCCGGCATTTACGCTTAAGGATCAGGAAGCTGATGGCGACATCGTTCAACCTAAGATCATGCGCACCTATGAAAGACATCATCGAAGAGTTCGTTTCGCTCCCGACTTGGTCACTGAGGAGGGGGTAGCTGTGGCAGCACCAAAATGAGCCTTTCGATAACTATCGATAACTAGCGTGACACATCTCGGACGATTCCTTCTTCTTCAGCATCATCGAGCTTTGACGACAAGCATTTGAATTAAATTAAGATATTCTTTTATAAGTTTAATTATTATAGTTAATAAATAACTAATAATATATTTAGTAATCTGAATTACTAAAAAAGCAAGACACTAAAATATTTCTACTACTAATTTCACATCTACAACTTAAACTAAAAAAAAAGTTAGGCATACTTTTAAGCGGTCAGTTCAAAGGTTACAAGCGCTACTACACCCGTGCTCGTCAAAGACACCATCTTCTGCACTCAGCCCGCTGGCTGACCAAACGCTGCTATATGTAAATAAGTGAGTGAGTGAATGAATGTACAGGTCAAAGAATTTTATATATATAGATTTTTGAATTAAATTTAATTTCGCTCGTCACAAAATGGGATATCAGAAATTTGGGAGCTAAAATTGCTTTGGAAACTGCGGGCGTTTCAATTTCAGCGGGAAATAGAGATTTCCCGCTAAACAATCGTGAAATTCAAAAAGTCGTGGAACAAACATTTCTAGATTTTTGAAGCAGAATAATTCCCTATCATTACACCTAAGGTTTTTTTTAAGCGCTTTCATATGGACAAACAAACAAACAAACAGACAAACTGACTTTTCATCTCATTTTGAGAAGTCTACTAAAAATTTTAAATTTAATAATCTTTTGAACCAGTTATCGGATTTGGGTCATTGAGGTATCAATCGACGCGTATTTTTGATTAGAATTTAATTAAAAATTTTACCAATCGGCCTTAACGGCCCCATTAGTTGCAATCATTTAAATTTTTCCCCTCCCATTTACACCCCCGTATCTCGTGAACCAGGTGAGTTTGAAATAGTTTTAGTATGCGATTTTGTAAGTTAAGACTAAACCTTTCGATCGGTATATAGCTCGATCTGATCGGACAGTCATAGCAAATTTTCCATATTAGCTGTATATATTGCTAGTCGGCTTTCGCACCCTACGTGCTGCTGACAAAACGTCCGTTTTCAGATCCACGAACGATAGGAAAATTAATCACCTCTCGCTTAGTTTGTGGCAGCGAAACGCTCGTACGCGATAGCTTACAAAAATATCGTTTGCGAGCCTTTTGTTATATCTTTTGCGCGCATTTTCAGACACTTTGGTGGAACTCCTTTTATATTAAAAACGAGTCGGGAGTAATTGAATTTATGATACGCTAATGATAATAAATTCCGCGCCAGCAACACTGCTTTGCTACCTCATCTGTGATGATAATCCGCCAAGAGCTCCGAATAAACGTGTCATATTTCTTCTCGCCCGAAGTCAGCAGCTCGGTCACTTGTACAAAATATTCAAATATTATTTAGTTGGTCAAATGCAGCACGTTAGTTTCTAATTTAAAAACTACTTAATCTTATAGATTTTTTCGTCCTTGATGTTGCTTTCAAAGCTGATGAACTCTTCCACAGGCTTTAAGGGCTCCATCGGCAAGACCTCTTTAACCTTATGAACTTCCCCGCAAACTTTTATCCAGTTTTGCAGCCACCTGCTGAAGTATTCTTTTGACATCGCATAGATTATATGTCAAGACATCTGAAAATAATTTAAATAGATATTAATTAACTATCACTCATTTAATAATTACGCTGTCTTACCACTTGGTTGAACATTATTGTTCGTTGGTATTGGCGTTTCGTCTATTTCGATGTTTTCATCATCCATGTTTACATAAAACAATTCGTCATAGCTCATGGTTAATCTGAATTTAATAAATTAAAGGGTTAATCTGAATTAATTTAAAACCAAAGGGAAATAAATGCGTATAAATAAGTTATAAATATAGTGAGACTTCTCAAACTATTAAGTTGTTGTTGTTGTGTCTTAAGGCTCCCGCAGCGGCGCAACACGTAAAAAATCAAAAGTGATCCACGCACGCCAAGCACAACTAACTAAAACTTAATATTTTGATGCTTTCACAAAATATATTAAACACATAAAGTTAATTCAATTGAATACTTACTTTTTCTTCAGGCTAATAAAATTTTTTTTTTATTTTTTTTTTAAAAGGCACACGTGGTTGCTCTCGTTGTTAAAATTTGAAAGAACACAAAAGTTGACTTGTATAGATGGACGACACGGAGAAAACATATCAACAACAACAGTTGTTGTCCATACATTTTCTGTCACGACAGAATAGTCATTTTAATTGCCGGCCCGAAGCTGCATCGCACACGTCAGAACGTAAATGTTGAGTTGAAACATGTTCATGTCCGTTTCCTGCGCGCTGATGAGCTTGCTGGCAAGTGTTTCGCTCGCTTATGATTCGCTAACCGACCGTTGTTAAGCTCTAAAACGAGATTCTTGCGGAACTTCAGTCATCGCTCATTCATTGTCCGCAACTTGTCCGTTTCTAAGCACATTTTCGAACATATTGCGACATGCTCACTCAACCTCCGCACTTTGGTCCACTGGGAGCTTAAAAGTCGAATGAAATATTGAAAATGTTTATGAAACACTTTTAAAAACAGATAACTTTATAAAATAAATAGCTAAACAACAGTTTAAGGAGGCATTGGAAAGCTGGCCCTAAATGTAAATTTATGTCATTGAGGTGTGTTGTTTTCTGATTGCTTCCTGATTCCTTGATTTGGAAAACCAAACCTTATAAAATTAATATACTTCTAATAATAAGTCTTCTTCTGCTCATGTTGTAGCGTATTGAAAACCTTCTTTCATGTTATTGTCATAATTCGCGGTATATCAAAGGTAACTAATAATCATTTTGGTTTTGTATTGGCAATTATATGGTGATTTAGTTCAGAATCGAGACATTCTTTTACTTGAACTTGTAGTGGCGCTTGTTTAAGTTTATTTAAGGAAATCCTCAATTTTTGTTGGTACTAACAATTTTTTTGTATATCCCCGAAAGTATGCAACGCTACACTTTAACAGCTGCGTTCACACTTCGTAGTAAATTTCTTTTTAGTATTATTATGCCGATACAGTGAAAATTTTGTGCAACAAGTCATGATCTCTCTGTGCTAAGTGCTGCGATAAAAAGTTAGCAATTATTTCACCCCAAAGCACCCTAATGAGTTGTCAATTTTTATATCCTGTGCCCTGGGCAAAAAATGGTATAAAACATTTGGCAGAATGTATGTAACAGGCAGAAAGAAGCGTGGCAGGCCCCATAAAGTATATATATTCATGATCAGGATCAACAGCCGAGTCGATTTAAACATGTCCATCTGTTTGAACGCGTCGATCTCAGAGACTATAAGAGCTAGAGACTTCAAACTTGGTATGTAGATTCCTGGATACCGTACGCAGATCAAGTTTATTTCCCATTTTTTTGCCATGCCCCCTTCGCCCACAAACTGCACAAAAGGATTTTCAGGCGCATATTATAAGATAGCACTCCCTAACTTAACAATCAGTTGAGAACTAAGTCTATTAAACGACCCTGAAAATTTCAAAGCGATTGATCCATAAATAAAGGAGATATTTAAGAATTACTTTTACTTCAATAATTACACATGCAAAACAAAATGAACGTGCGAGCGAGACAGCATGTAAACGTTTATATGCATGCCGCGCGCAAGGAAAGCGCACAAAGAGTGTACGAATAGTACAAGCAGAAACTAGTACACAATAATGAGTTAAAAATTGAGCGATAAACCAAAATGTAGTTATCATGAAATAAAAATGTTGATGTTAATTTATGTACAAATATACAATTAGATTAAAATATAATTGTGTTAATAATTAGTTAATATTTTTGCATGGCAATATTCGGTATGACGTCACATTTTTCAATAAAGTCGGACAGAAGCTGATTGCTATGCATGAAATTGCATAAGAGGACAAGCGATCATATTGCAGCACTACTTTTGCATCGTTGCCGAGCACTGAAAGCTGCAAATTAATAATTTTAATTATTAATATTTCCGATTCCTCACATATATATTCAATAAGTTTCTGCTTTTTATAATTTTATAAAAATACTTAAAATTTTCCGCCTAAAAAATCGTATAAATTAAGACTTTGCCTTTTATTTCAAATTTCGCGTGAAGTGCAGCAGCCTCTGGCTGGCATGAATTTGTTGCGTGAGAGCGAGAGAGTAAGAGTGGAAAATGGGAGCTGCCAGAATACAGACTAAGAAAAGTTGTAGTTTGTGGCTACTCTTGACACACTCTACATAGATTCCGAGCGATTACGATTACGATTTGCGATTTATCAATTTATAAATTTTTAACTAATTTAATCTTTTTTTAATACAATACCGAGAGATATATTAGTTCAGTGGTGCATTAATCACAAAGACTGCAGCGATAAACACAGTGTTTTAAGAAAGCCGAGAGCTGCAATACATATATAAGTTAAGTCCGGGCGCCCTGCGAGTGCCCGAACTTTTAAGTCTGGGCGCCCCATGGGCGCCAGACTACGTTTACCTAAACATAGTAAAATCCTTGAGTGGGCTGCTTAGCTGCATACAGGATCTCACGATGCAAATGAAGACAAGAATACAAGGCTTTTTTGATTTAAATCGTTATAAGTTTATTATTTCTTAAGTTCAAATTGATCTAGACTATTTGACGGTCCAAGAAGTTCTGCCGTCGCCGGCCAGCTCTGGTTCCCACGAAGTCTTCGTCACGTTGGCCGCGGCGTCAGCGCCGACGTTGGCATGCAAGCGCTGCAACTTGACCGCTTGGCTGTCGCTAGCCGTTGCCGCGGTTTCGCTGAGTCGGCGTTGCACACACCAACCCAGAACTGTTGATTGCCAAAGTGCTGACCGGTAACCGACTGCTGATTGCCAAAGTGCTGACCGGTGACCGACTGCTGATTGCCAAAGTGTTGACCGGCAACCAGATACGGCCAATGACCCGCTGCAGTTGTTGTTGCAGTGGCGCAACTGGGCTGGCAAAGGGGAGGGGGGGAAGAGTGCCAGCCGGTGTTAACTCTTCCCCATCACAAGATCTGTGTCCCACAGATCATCAGGCCTTGGTTGTAGGGGTTTGCGGTTCCAGGCCCAGGGTGGAACTGCGCAGCTTTGGGATGCCCTTTGTTGACGTTATCTTCTTCCAGACAATGTAAAGTACCGCCATGAAGATTGAAGCCATGAGTAACTCTGTTAAATAAGATATCAGAATTTTCGTAGACATGTTAGATAATTTTTGGAGATTTTTCAGGTTGAAATCGTGAACATAATTCAGCGATAGCTGGTATCCCGTTGCCGTTATCTGTGTCAGTACAGCCGGCATTGCCATCAGGTGGGTAGACGAGTAGCTACTATAGTTCCTGTTGCCGACCATGATCGTTTCATTGTCGTATTGAACGATGAACGATCCCTCCAAATGGTAGTCTTTCGCAGCGGTGGCTACCGTTCCGTTGAAGTGCGTCAGAAAGATCGTTCCGTCGTCGACAAGTTCGACCACCTCCTCGTCGTTCCTGACATAGTTGCAGGCGGCGTGGCCTCCCTTCACCAACCGGGGGATGCAACTATCCTCCGCCAATTTGTGAAGATCCTTTTCCTGGCAAACTGTCGTGTTGCCGATAGATAGAAAGTCTCCCAGGACGGCGTAAGTTCGAGGGCGTCCACGGCCAGTTTGTTGTACTCCAGTACGATTTGCTTTCCATCCGGTATCGTTGGGTAGAGGTACAACAACCGATATCTCCTGTCCGTTACCTTGGGCATGGCCAAGATGTACAGCAAGGAAGTTCCGTTCGTCAGAATTGTGGGTCGGGAAAATTCGACAGCCTCGACCACATTTTGGTATGGGAGACTATCTACTTCCGACAAGATCGTCTCGACTTCGTCGTGATCCAGCAAGTTGGAGTTGACCACTCCGGTCTTGGCCAGCTGACACGCCCTCGTCATTTCGTTGACCTCTCCTGCAAGGATTATGGACTTGTGCAACACGGCTGTCGTCGCATGAAAGTCCCCATCTATCGAGTTGACTTTCGCTATCACCTCGTTGAGTCGGTGGAGCGACTCGTGTGTTGAGTCAAAAAGTCTCGTGTTTATTCGGATTTGCTGGTCGTTGTTCTTCTCGACGTTGCCCTGTGCCTTCAGGATAGCGTTCCAATCCGATGCATCTGGCGATCCAGCGACCATTCTGTGTTCTGTGTTCGATTCCCTTCTCACAAACAAACGTCAAATTTTTTATTACGACCGATAAAAACTTGAAAAAGAGAAAAAACTGTTTCGGGGATGCATTTTAACTTTTCAAATGGGATTTGTGAAAGACTTTTCCAGATTTTGTTTTTACTGTAACTTTCCTGTCTTCTTGGACTTCCTCCGGTCTGAAGCGTTGTTTTTCTTTCGTTTTTATTTGTTTGTTGGCAACATAGACTGTATCGCCCTGTGCGTAGAATACGGGGTCACTCCTGTTTCTGTTCTGTCTACTATTCGTCAACTCCTGTTTATGCTGAATTAGGCCCTTTATATCTTCCAAGGTTTGCTGTTTGAAGTTAATCAAACCCTGGTAGTTTACCCTTGAGGCTCGGTCGAAAAAAATGTCCACTGGTTTCCTGCCTGTTTTCGAATGGACCGAATTGTTGTATCTGTTTACGGCAATTGGTATCAACTCAGTGTTTCTTAACGTAGGAAACTCGGGCTTTATGCAACTGTAAATTTCCAAAAATGTGGAGTGAAATTTCTCGATTTGGCCGTTCACCTCGCTTTTTTGAGTTGGGGTGTAATATAACTCGATATCTAAGGCTTGCAAATAGTTTAGGACTGTTGGGCACAGAAGACCCCTTTCATTATCCGAAACCATTATCTTTGGTGCCGTAAAATAATGAAGGAATTCCACAAGTTTCTCCCGCAAGTGGACTGATGCTTTGGACTGTAGTGGGAAGAGTTTAGCGAATTTGGAGAACTTGTCTATTCAACTCAAGTATATGTTCTTTTCCAATGTGAAAATATCGATATGGAGTATCTCACATGGGTAACTTGCAATTGGGGTTGGTTGAAAGTCCGGTTTGTGGGGATGTCTGTCATATTTAAAGAGTTTGCAATTCGTGCAAGTAGACACCAGATTGCGTATGATGTTAGACATCCTAGGGAAATAATATTTCTCCAATATTTGTACGCGCATTTCTTTTGGGTTTCTATGAGCCCTACGATGTTCCTTCTCGATAACCTCGCATATCTGCTCTTCGTCTGATAGATCTGTTACGAGACGTTGGGTTATACGGATCCTGTATAGTCTAAAGTTTTCGTGGCAACAGTTTTGAAGGAATTGCAGATAAGCATCCGGCATTTTAATGCCGTTCACCACAGAAGGCTTCAAGAATTTTTTCAGGGAATCTGTCAGATTCGACATAGCGTTATTTCCTACTGGAATTATATGACGCACATAGCCGAGATGTGGCTGCTCCCTTGAGTACTCTAACTGATTGGGGTCGAATATCAACTGATTCCGATAAACATTGATAGGAACCTCGACATGAGGAATCAAATTTGAAGCGTCTTCGAGAGCGCTATGAATGGTTGCCACAGAATCTGCATCTGCTTCGGATGCCGTGGCCGTGTCTGAGCCCAAGTGGTTTACGTAGGATGAAATACGTGAGAGAGCATCAGCAACGATATTAGATTTCCCAGGCTTGTAATATAACTCGCAGTTGTACTCTTCAATGCGAGCTTTCCAACGCTTCAACTTAGCATTGAAATTTCTATTCCCTTATGCGAAT
Source organism: Drosophila phalerata (assembly GCA_951394115.2). Taxonomy (NCBI): domain Eukaryota; kingdom Metazoa; phylum Arthropoda; class Insecta; order Diptera; family Drosophilidae; genus Drosophila; species Drosophila phalerata. The sequence goes on along the minus strand of OX596006.1, from coordinate 9,825,775 downwards.
GTGAGTGGCTGATGATCTGTAAAAATTTTGATTGATCCCGCACCATACAAGTAAGACCGCAAATTATCCAATGCCCATACTATCGCGAGCATCTCTTTCTCGTTGGTGGCATAACTTTCCTCGGATGTATTCAGAGTTCTCGAGATGTAGGAGATCGGACGGTCTTTGTTTTGGTCGACTTGGGAAAGAACTGCCCCGATGGCGTAATTTGACGCGTCCGTGGTCAAATGAAATGGTTTGGAAAAATCGGGAAATGCTAGCACTTCTGACGACGAAAGAATAGCTTTTAGGTCATCGAAAGCTTTTAGAGCTTCCTCATCGAGTTCAACGGGGACTTTCTTTGATTGAGATGACTTCACCCTGGCGAGTTCTCCTCGAGTCATGTTTGTCAGTGGTTTCGCTATCTTGGCATAGTCTTTGATGAACTTCTTATAGTATGAGGTCATACCCAGGAAACTTTTTAGTTCCTTGACATTGGAAGGGGGTTTCATTTTATTTACCGCCTCCACCTTTTTGTTATCTGCTTTGATACCATCTGCGGACACCACGTAACCCAAAAATTCGACCTGTCTTGATAAAAAATGTGTCTTTTCCAAATTTACTTGGAGTCTTGCTTTTTTCAGCTTGTCAAAGACCGCGCGGAGGTTTTTCCAATGACTTTCATAGTCTTCACTAAAGACTATTATGTCGTCTATATATACGTAGCAAATCTTACCGATGTACTCTCTCAGTACATCGTCGATCATGCGTTGAAAAATAGCAGGGGCGTTCTTCAACCCAAAAGGGAGACGAAGAAATTCGTATTTCCCATTTAGTGTTGAGAACGCTGTTTTCTGCGTGTCTGATTCCTTCATGTAAATCTGGTGGAACCCTGACGTTAAGTCGAGGGTCGTAAAGTACTTTGCCTTACCGAGGCTAGCCAAGATAGAGGTAATGTCCGGAATCGGACAAGTGTCTGAAATAGTGACGGCATTCAATCGCTTGAAGTCTATTACCATGCGAAATTGTTTTTCGCCGTTGGGATTGTGTTTCTTGGGAGCTATCCAAGCCGGGGAATTATAAGGGCTCTTAGATGGTCTAATTATCCCTTCGCTCAAAAGCTCTTTTATTTGTTTATCCACTTCCGACCTCATATTAGCTGGGTAAGGGTAACTTTTCATGTAAATTGGGTCTGAAGTTCTTGTCCGGATTTCTGCCCTCACGATAGTGTCCACCGCCTCACCGGATGTAAGTGGGTCAAAAATCCTAGAGTATTCGGTAATGAGTGAGTTCAACGTTTGTTTAATAGAATCAGGATGATCCACATCTAATAATGGGTGTACTGTAGTATACCTACCCTGCCAGCAATTCAAATCAAAGGGTATAACAATAATTACATACAATGTGACACTCTGTCATAATGATAATAAATATACAAATACCCAAAAGACCACACTTATACACATACACATTCCAGCGCACAAGAAATACGATCTATCGCTTATACATAAGCCGATCGCGGCGCGTGGGAATGCTGAGCATGCACTTTGCAGCTCAAGTGGTCAAGATATATACAGCATATGTATGCCCTCTGCATACATATGTATACACCAGTAAACTAACACATAAATATAAGACACTAGGGGGCTCCGCCCCCTGCTCGCTTCGCTCACCAACCCCCGGCTCGCTTCGCTCGCGGAATTGAAGCGTAAAAGAGCGAAGCACTTCTTATATTTGTCTTGAATTAATTTTTTATCTATAAAAATAATCTGTTGCCCAGGCACCATACAAATCTGTTGAGTCTGAAATCCGATCACATTAACGTGTTTGCGTGTAGAAAAAAGAATAAAAGTAGCAAAAATATGTGCAAGAGAAGGCATTAAAACTAAAGTTTCTGTCATTTTATAGGAAAGGGTCGTCTCTCTAACATTGGGTTTATTTAATCAGATTTTTTAATCAGTAATCTCTCTTTAATTCTGATGGATCAGTTATCAGTACTTGCTAAATGACATGATACCTTCTTATACATATTAGACTACCACGTTTTTTCACCGTTCGTACAAAGCAATTATTATCAGTAATCAGGTTTTAGAGAAGAATTAAAAATTTTTTGTTGTTGGAAATTCCCTTCTGAATGTTATAAGTAGCAATAAAATTATATAATATAACAATTTAAGTAAAAGAATCGAACAATTGTATGCACGCTGATAGATTTGACAGAAAAGTTAGAAATTTGGCGTGCAAAAGCAAATCTGTGAGTTTTGTTAAGAAATTGCAAAAATTAAAAATATTTTTCATATTAAAGGTTATTTTGAAACCGACGTTCATATGTCATCTATATTATAACTCATCCGACTTAGACCAAATTTGAACAGGGTTTAACATTTAGTAAATAAAGTGTTTGGTTGAGATAGCTCAAAACGAAAATAATTTTCATAGTAAAAGTTCATTTCCATCCAATTGTTCCAATGGCAGCTATATGATATAGTTACTCGATAATGACCAAATTTGGTCAGGGTGTAGCCATATTGTACTGTAACCCGATTTTCACCAAATTGTAAAATATTATGAATTTAAAAAAGAACTTAAGAAAAAGTAAATTCTTGCCTTTGCTGGGGTGTGATCGTGCGCCGGCGAACGCCTCGGTCTAACACACCATCCTCTGCACTACCAACTCACTTATGTTAGTCCTCCGCCTCACCAAACGCTGCTATATATAAATCAAAGTAACATTTAAAAAAAAAAAAGAAACGAATAATTATATTCACGCTGCCCGCTGCCACTGAGATAGCTGAAGAAACAAAAAAGTTTTTCATACTGAAGATTAATGTGAGCCCGATGTAGCTATACTATATAGTAACCCGACTTTTATCAAATTGTAAAATATCGTTAAATTAAAAAAAGGATAAAAAAAAATTTAAAAAAAGTTCTTGCCCTTGCTGGGATTTGAACCAGTGCCTGCACGCACCTGGGTCTAACACACTATCCTCTGCACTACCTAACCATTTCGCCTGCCGGCTGACCAAACGCTGTTATATATAAATCAAAGTAAAATTTTTTTTTTATGAGAAACATAATTATATTCACGCTGCCCGCTGCCACTGAGATAGCTGAAGAAACAAAAAAGTTTTTCATACTGAAGATTAATGTGAGCGCGATGTAGCTACACTATATAGTAATCCGACTTTTATTAAATTGTAAAATATCGTAAAACTAAAAAAAGTATTAAAAAAATTAAATTCAAAAAGAAAAATTAAAAAAAAATTCTTGCCCTTGCTGGGGTTTGAACCAGTGCCTGCACGCTCCTGGGTCTAACACACCATCCTCTGCACTACCTAATCATTTCGCCTGCCGGCTGACCAAACGCTGCTATATATAAATCAAAATACACGCGAACTTTGACCTCGATTTTGACGCACTTCCACTTACAATATTACAAAATGGCGTCTTAAACGCCGATGAAATTATCTTAAGTTTATTTTGGCCAAGTTTCAGACTTGTATCTTTAGCCATTTGGCCTGTGCAATGCTAAGTCAGTGAATGAGGTCAAGCAATTTTATATATATAGATATATATAAGTATTGCATGTTTCGGGTTAGCAAAGCCCAACATGAAGATATAAAGATGATTCTAAATAAAGACACAAAGAGGAGCAGACGCTCCATAAGAAATGAACTAAGTTTTCAATTATTACATGGCGACCGTGACAAGTGTGTCAAAACATGTTGACATATATTAAGAAAAAATGTTAAAACCTTAAAAGTGCCCGTTAAAGTCTAAAATAACAACAATAACGATATCAACTGTATAAACGTATTGAAAAAAAAAATATAATACTTACATTTAATGGATAAACAATGATATGATTATAATGACAATGAATGAAATGAATAAAAAAAAACTGCATTGAAAAAAAAAAACCACTGTGTTGTGTAGTAATGTATAAATGCATTGAAAAAAAAAAAGGGCAAATACATGTACATGAAATTTTCGAGTGAACTGCTGTGAAGTACAACTGCTATCGGAATTAGAAAATGACAGTACAATAAACAATACGATATCAAAAGTACATTAATATTTACAACACGTCAAACAACTGAACCACCTGCCTGTGCGATGACCAGCACCGGCACCGCCTGAGCCCATAGGCCCCGGACAGCAGCAACAGTATACAAGTGTGAAAGGCAGTCCGCCGCTTACACCGACGTGGGACAGTTAATTTAATACACATGGCAGAGGAGCCACAGTTTATCAACGCTGTTCCTACCGAACAAAGGGATTTGCCGACGTTGCAAGAGGCTTTGCAGGCAAATCCAGCCGATGGACCACGCCCACTCACAATAGCTGAGTACCGGGCTCGACAAGAAAAAAAAGCAGCCCCGAAACACAAGAGAAGCGGAAAAAGAGTAAACATTTTACAACAACGGCGACTAATCAAGGACATGATTAAGTTGGCCAAAACCGAGTCAGACCGACAACGCTACACAGAGCGTCTTCATAAATTAGATGACCAGCTTCGCATTGGTGCGAAACAACGCAAACGGGCTGCATAATTGCCAATGCCCCAATTTGCCTTAAATATAAGCTCTAATCTCAAGCCTATGCGGGGAACCGCTGCTTGAAAAATACTAAACTCTGTTAGGCTTTTTACTAACATATGTGGTTGGAGAATTTTTTTTTATATATTTGAAATGTAATTTGACTTGTGAGCCAACCACATAAACTAAACAACTAACTTTTCCACGTCTCTGGCGCTGAGTATTTATACTTAGCTGCGTTTAGAATCTTTGTGTAATTGATAAATATTGCAACAAGTTCACTGCAATGAAAATATCACTCCAATCTTTATTTTCGATTTTCAAAGCGAGGAATATATTCTTTCTTTCTTTATAAATCCCATATAAAAAAAAAAAAAAAAAAGGTTAAATGAAAACTAAACTAAGATTTTGAAGATAAAATTCATTATTCTTTCATGAACGTTAGATCAAAAAAAAAAAAAATTCTTTTCATTGAATATATACAAAGACAATTAGAACTACATAATGGGGTGGTTTAGTGATTCCAGCGATGCAAAGGACAATACTGCAAACGTTGTAAACAACGTAAAGATAATTGATCATACGGATGACATTAACGCATTGTGGATCCTATTATTAATTATCACGATAGTATTGGTTTTGCAATTTCTGCTTACACTCTATGTTAAGCATAACAAAATTATCAAGAAAAGATACATGAGCAGAGCAATTAACCTGAATAGTGTATAAATAGCACAGAAAATTAAAAATTCAAAGTACTTCAAATACATCATAGTTTCTCTATCAAGGCTAAAGAATATATATATATATATATCTGTACACATCTTTAAAAATCGAGATAAATTCAAAATGCATTCAAGCATTAAAGGCCTTATACAAAAATTACAGGTCGATGATCCCAGTAGATTACGTTGCGTATAAATATTAATGGATTGGCGAAAAGTAAGTGCCACCATTACCGAGCAACGAGCAGAATTTCAAAAGTCATTTAAATGCCTAAATAAAACTGCACCTGTCTCCAATAATACGAAACTCAAACATTTTCGAGTACTGGTGAATTCATTCAATACAGTACGCCAAATCGTAATTGACAATTTGGGGAAATGTGATTCGTTACAGTCCATACAATTAAAGGACGTAATAAAAAGGCTTAAGGAAAATCTCCTTTATGTCGCAGAACGGCACAACTTACACATTTTAGTGCCCAATACTCTAAATTTTCCAGCCGAGTTCGATGAATCGGTTCTACTAGAACCAGATACCGAACTAGAAAGTATTGATTTCAAAGATCCGATGACCTCAGAGGTATCAAAAATACCCGAATCATCAGATCAAGTTAGCTCTGAATCTGATAGAGACATCGAAACACTAAAAGAAAGCGATCCAATCGAAACAAAACCGGAAACGACAACAATTTCAGAAATGGCACAAACAGTTACAGAATTTATCAAGCTAGCCACATCTCTACTACCAGAGTTTGATGGTAAGCCGGAAAATCTGCAAAGTTTTCTAGATTCTCTGAATCTATTGGATACTTTAAAAGGCACACATGAGCCAACAGCCATAAGCCTTATTAAAACAAAACTAAAAGGCCATGCAAGTAATCTAATAAGTAATGAGCAGACAATTGCTGCTATCATTACGCAACTGTCAACTGCAGTAAAAGGAGAATCGGTAGAAGTCGTATCTGCCAAGCTACTTAATCTGCAACGGCTAACCAATACACCCAAGAGGTGGAAAAACTGACAAAGGCCCTTGAAGGAGCCTATGTCAGTGAAGGTCTAAGTCAATCACTTGCTAACAAATACAGCACTACAACAGCTGTAAAAGCTATGACACAAAATTGTTCGATTGATAAGGTAAAACTTATCATGCAGGCAGGCACATTCACATATATGAATGATGCCGTCTCCAAATTCGTCAATAGTTGCACGGAGATAACAGGTCAAAGTAACACTGTCCTGTATTATCGACGAGGTGCAAACAACAATAATAGAGGAGGCCGAGGTTATAATCGTGGCAGAAATTACAACCACAACAGTTACAACCGAGGCGGTAACAACAACAACAATAGTTACAATAACCGTGGAGGAAGACGAGGCCAAAATCGGGGAAGAGGCCGAGGTAACTCCAACCAAGGTTATAATAATAACAACGTGAGAGTGGCGCAAAATGCGTCGGAAAACCCTCAGAACCCTTTAGGAAACAATCAATAAATGTAAAAGTTCATTCAATCAATTACAGTCTTAATATATTTGTCACCTTTTGTAATCACTTAACTCATAATAAACTCACATTCCTAATAGATACTGGTGCAGATATCTCACTACTAAAAATAAATTCAGATAAATTCCAAATTCAAAAAGATAAAATTATAAACATCCAAGGCATAGGCCAGGGTGTAATAAAATCTCAAGGAACAACTTCGATAGAACTTCAATCCACAAAATATATTATTCCACACGACTTTCATTTAGTAGACTCAGATTTTTCAATACCATGTGATGGAATAATAGGCATTGATTTTATTAAAAAATTCAATTGCCGATTAGACTTCAAACCAAACGAAGACTGGTTTATAATTAGACCTCCAAACTTAAATTATCCTATTTATGTTCCAATAACATATAGTGCTGGCAACAATACAGTTCTTCTGCCAGCCAGATCCCAAGTAATTCGAAAAATAGAGATTAATTCAGTAAACGATTATATATTTGTTCCAAATCAAGAAATACATAATGGAATTTATGTTGCAAACACAATAGCAGCATCCAAACATGTATACATTCGCCTTCTAAACACAACTAATTTCGACCAATTGGTCAAAGTAAACAAAATTGAATATGAAAATCTAACAGATTACGATATTCATATAACTAATCCAATAAACAGGTCCGAACAAGTACTTTCAAAGTTAAAGAAAAATTTTCCAGAACAATTCAGAAATCAATTAACAAAATTATGCACCAAGTATAGTGATGTATTCGGACTGGAAACCGAACCAATAGCGACAAATAATTTCTATAAACAAACATTAAGACTGAAAGATGATGAACCCATTTATATCAAAAACTACAGAAGCCCGTATAGCCATGTTGAGGAAATCCAAAAACAAGTAGGAAAATTAATAAATGATAAAATCGTAGAACCGTCTGTGTCCGAATATAACAGCCCACTCTTGTTAGTTCCGAAAAAATCTTTACCAAATTCGGAAGAAAAGAAATGGCGATTAGTAATTGACTATCGTCAAATCAACAAAAAATTACTTTCTGATAAATTCCCGCTCCCCAGAATTGATGATATTCTAGACCAACTGGGTAGAGCTAAATATTTTTCATGCCTTGACTTAATGTCAGGCTTTCATCAAATTGAACTTGAAGAAAATTCAAGAAACATAACATCTATTTCAACGAGCAATGGCTCATATCGTTTCACGCGATTACCATTTGGTCTTAAAATAGCACCAAATTCATTTCAGAGAATGATGACAATAGCATTCTCGGGTTTAGAACCCTCTCAGGCATTCCTTTATATGGATGACTTAATGGTGATAGGATGTTCCGAAAAACACATGCTTAAAAACTTAACTGATGTTTTTAATGTATGTAGGAAATATAACCTTAAGTTGCGTCCAGAAAAATGTTCATTTTTTATGCATGAAGTGACATTCTTAGGTCACAAATGCACTGACAAAGGAGTAATGCCAGATGACAAGAAATCTGACGTCATCAAAAATTATCCTGTCCCTCACGATGCGGACAGTGCGAGACGATTTGTAGCATTCTGCAATTATTATCGTCGATTTATTGAAAACTTCGCCGATTATTCACGGCACATAACTAGATTATGTAAAAAGAATGTTCCTTTTGAATGGTCAAGTGAATGCCAAAATGCATTCCAATACCTAAAAGAAAAGCTTATGCATCCCACATTATTACAATATCCAGATTTTCGCAAAGAATTTTGCATTATAACAGATGCTAGTAAACAAGCTTGCGGAGCAGTTCTAACTCAGAACCGTGAAGGAATTCAACTCCCAATAGCTTATGCATCTCGTGCATTTACAAAAGGGGAAAGCAATAAAAGCACAACAGAACAAGAGTTAGCAGCAATTCATTGGGCAATTACCCATTTCAGACCATATATTTATGGCAAACACTTTACTGTTAAAACGGATCACAGACCATTAACATACCTTTTTTCTATGACCAATCCCAGTTCAAAATTAACTCGCATGCGGCTAGAGCTTGAAGAATATGACTTCACAGTAGAATACCTAAAGGGGAAAGACAATTTTGTAGCAGACGCACTTTCGCGTATAACTATAAAAGAACTAAAAGACATACAACATAAAGTCCTGAAAGTCACTACCAGGCGACAAAGTAGACAAACAAAAAACTGTACAGTAGAAAATTATGAACTTCTGCCAAGGCAAAGTCATAAAAATGTATCCAAGCCCAACGTCATCATTACAAATGATGAAGTACGAAAAGTAGTGACCTTGCGCATAGGTTAGGGCGGCTGTCGATTCAACGACTCACTTAGGCCACAGTTGGGCCCATTGTGGTACCGCGGATCTAGATTTCCTTTCTACCTTTGTGGTGACATGTCAATCACTATGGCGTCCAGTTTGATAGCTGAATAAATTTAGCGATTTTGCGCGGTGTAACTGAGGCAAGTTCACCTAAAGTGGAGAGAAAAGGTTTTCCCAGGGTGTGGAGTCTTCTATTACTCAATGCGGGACAGGAGCAGAAGAAATGTTCAGGTGATTCAATTTCTTCTTCGTCTCTACAGCTCCTGCAGAAGTCATTGTATGGGGCATTCAGCCTTGTGGCGTGGATACCTACCAGCCAATGTCCTGTCAGTGCTCTTACTACTGCAGAACAATCTGTTCTACTTAGTTTACAAAGAATACTAGAACGAGTCTTATTCAGGTGAGGCCAGGTTTGCCTCGCGACACGACAATGGTGTGTGTTTTGCCATCGGTCTTCGCTAACTGTTATAGATTGGGCTAGAAGTAGTAGCTTGCAGGTCGCCAGTGGCATACGCGTATCCTCCTTGTCAGGAAGGAGGTGTACTGTTGTACCATTCCTGGCTATTTCATCAGCTTTACAGTTTCCTGTAATGTCCTGATGCCCTGGTACCCATATTAGGGAAATGTCGAAATGCTCAGCCATCTCATGTAGAGATTTGCGGCATTTCGAAACTGAGGTGGAATTAGTTGTGGTCGATTCTATGGACTTGATAGCTGCTTGGCTGTCACTGTATATGTTAATACGGCCCGAATTGACTTGGGATTCCCTTAGGAGTTTTAAGGCTTCATTTATAGCCAGGATTTCGGCTTGAAAGACGCTGCAATGGTCAGGTAGCCTAAAAGAGACCTGTATATTTAGATCCTGAGAGTATACCCCTCCACCCACTTGATTGTTCAACTTTGAACCATCTGTGTAGAAGGATATGGCCCCATTTTGTCCTGGGGTATGTGATGACCATTCCTCCCTGTGCGGAATGGTTGTTTGAAAGGGAGTTTCAATATGCTCAATTGGCATACAGTAGTCCGTTCTAGAAGGAACTATTTGGTTATCCTTAAGGATAGCGGAGTGCCCTGTTGAGCATTCTGTCCAAGAGTTAGAGTCTCTCAGTCGAATTGCTGTCATGGTGGCAATATTTTTGCTAACTTGCCTGATTGGTTGTATGTTAAGAATGGCGTCTAGAGCTTCGCCAGGTGTTGTGTTGAGAGCATCTGTGATGCAGATTTCGGCCATCCTTTGAATTTTGCTGAGCTGTTTGTTTATGGACTGCTTTGTTAAGGCAGGCCACCATATTGCTATACCATATAGTAGTATCGGTCTGACTATAGCTATGTATAGCCAGTGGACGATATATGGCGACATGCCCCATTTCAGGCCGATCGCTTTCCTGCAAGTGTAGAGTGCAACTGTTGCCTTCCTACATCTATCTTGCGTATTAATTTTCCAGTCCAACTTCCTGTCCAGAATTAAACCCAAGTATCTGGCGCTTTCGCTGAAGGAGAGGACGGAGTCTTTTATTTTTGGGGGTATTAGAGTTGGGATTTTGTATTTTCTAGAGAAAAGTACAAGTTCCGTTTTGGCTGGGTTTACTCCCAGGCCACACTCATCGGCCCAGGTGACCAGTTTTTGTAGCTTGACTGACATCAAGTCGCATAGTGTTTGAGGGAATTTTCCCGTGAAAATTAGTGCAACGTCATCCGCGTAGGCAACAACCTGGCAGCCTCCACCCTCTATGTCGCATAGCAGCCTGTTGACTGCTAGGTTCCATAAGAGAGGAGATAGAACCCCTCCTTGAGGTGTTCCCCTACTGACAAACCTGGTGAGTGTTGAAGAGCCAAGTGTGGACGTTACGACCCTGCTTGTGAGCAATTGGTCGATGAGTCCCACTAGCCGGCTTTCAATCCCCAAGTTTGTCAGTGCTCTAGTGATAGCTTCCGGGACGACGTTGTTAAAAGCCCCCTCGATGTCTAGGAAGGCTATGAGGGAGTATTCAGTGAGCGAAAGGGATTTTTCTATAGTGGCGACTACGGAGTGCAAAGCTGTTTCTGTCGATTTGCCTTTCCGATATGCGTGTTGAGAATTGGATATGAGATGGGGGGGAATGGTTGCTCTTAGGTGTAGAGCCAGGAGTCGCTCGAAGGTTTTGAGCATAAATGACGACAGGCTGATTGGTCTAAAATCCTTTGCTGTCGTATGGGATGATTTCCCAGCTTTTGGTATGAAAACTATTTTTGAGACTCGCCATGTATCAGGGATATGACCAGTTTTTAGAACTTCTGTGAAGATAGATTGCAGCCAGTTTATGGCAGGAAAAATGCCGTCTGGTCCAGGTGACTTGTACGGTTTAAAGCTGTTTATAGCCCAGGTTATATTACGTCTGCTTAGAAGAGAGGGGCTGATTGGCACCTCAGTAGGGGTTTGGTGTCTACCTTGATTGGTTGCTTTGCAGCCCGGAAAGTGCTTTTTCAAGAGTACGTCTAGTGATTCTTCGCTAGATGTAGTCCAGGTGTTATCCTCTTTTTTGAGGTACCCTAGTGTGGGGGCAGATTTCGATAAAATCTTCCTCAGTCTGGCCGCATCCGGTGTTGATTCTATGTCAGAACAAAAGTCTCTCCATGAATCTCTTTTGGCTTGTCTAGTCGCCTTTTTGTATATTAATAGGGCGTGTTTATAGTCTAGCCAAGTTTCTTCTGTGTTAACAGCCTTGGCTTGATTGAAGAGGTTTCTCGAGCTCTTGCGGAGTTCGTTTAGGCTGGGGTTCCACCATGGTGGTTGCTTACCCCTTTTGGGTCTGCTAATGGGACATGCTGCCCTGAAAGCCGAGTTGCAAGCCTCAGTAAAGGTTTTTATTAAGTAGCTCAGTCGCTCTGTAGAGTGAGTTCCTTCTGGTGCTATCTCTGGGATAGCCTTTTTAAGGATATCAATAAATATTGGCCATTTGGTTTTTTTGGGTTGGTAAACGGGGCTGGTTTAGAGTGCCTCGATTTAAGGGAGAATTCAATGTACCTATGATCAGAGAAGGAGTGATCGTCTGCCACTTTCCAGTCTCTGATTAGATCATATATAGGATAAGATACCAGGGTAAGGTCAATGACCTCCTTTCTGCCCTTAATTATAAAAGTAGGTTCGCAACCTTTGTTGCCTAAAACTAGGTTAGTGTTGAGAAGGTAGTTTAGGAGTGACTCACCCCTTGTGTTTGTATCTGTGCTGCCCCACTGGGTGTGGTGTGCATTGGCATCGCATCCAATGATGAGGTTGATACCTCGTGTCTCGCAGTCTTTTATTAGACCTCTCGTGACTTCTTCTGGAGGAGGGCCCGGTTGGTCATAGGCCATGTAACAGGACAGCAACCTTATCGGAGCTGACTGGAGTTCCAGGCTTGCTGCCGTGTTGTCCTCATTGCTGAAATTATGAAGCAAGAAAATACTCAGATGTTTTCTGGCCAGAATACAGGTACGGGTTTTACCTTGTGTTTCAGCAACTACTAGCTTGTGGTCTGGTGTTCCTAGTCCAGAAACCTTACCACCAATCAACCAGGGTTCCTGGACTAGGACTATGTCGGCTCCGTCTCCAGCCAGACGGAGTAGTAGTGCAGCGGAGGCTGCTTTACAATGGTGGAGGTTTATCTGCAGAATCTTTACAGACATCTGAAGATGGTCCCTCCACCACTGTCACGTTCGCGTCCTCATCGTCCGACGCTACATCCGAGGTGGCCTCTCCTTCACCCAGTTGGCACATTGCCTTCAGATCCCGCGTTATGGTGGACGCATCGGAAATATAGCCGCGTTCAGCGTCGCTATGCTCCGGATCCTCTGGCTCTGCCGTTATGTCCTCCTCGACTGGCTTGTCGGGAGAATCTATACCGGCCGCGGTGTCCGACTTATACACCCGAATGGAAACAGAGCTGAAACCGAAGTTCAGCTCGTTACCAGCGGCCTCAATTGGGGCGAGCGATTCTTTGTTGAGAATCAGCACGACCTGGTTCGTTGGACCCTTCATCTCCTCTACCTTCACAACTTTCCAGTCGTGAGTGGGGAGACTCGGGTTGCATCGTTGGAGCATCTTAACGATTCGCTCCGGTTCCTTGATGGAGGATGGGATCCACATTCTGGCCCTGGGCCGGACCGGAATGTCGCTCCACTTTACAGCCTCCAGCTTGGCTCCAGGATACACCTCGCCGATATTTGAGACTGCCGCTCTGTAGAGCTCTGCAGACCTCTCATCGTCGCAAGCTATAACCTTCACTCTACACTGATACCACCCGACATCTTTGCAGACCGGTGGTGGTCCAGGTTCCTGCTCCAGCATTTTGAAGCAGCGGATGGCCAGTGCCGTCTCCACCCACTTCCACTGGTTTCTGGGAATCCTCCCGCCCGAATCACCTCGGTCAACGACTCCAATGAGGATCCGATCCTTGGCGATTTGGGCGAAGGATTTGCCCACCTGAACCCTTGACTTCTTGGCGGATGGGCCAGGAGTCTCTTGAGACCGCTGTCTCTTTGCCTGAGCCATTGCTTGCGCCCTGGGTGCCTGCTCGCTGTAAGCGGGTAGCACACTCTTGGCCCATGCCACCTTTTCCAGCCACTCCGCTGAAGGACTGGCCTCTGCTCCTGCGTTTTGACGCTGAAGGATGTTGCCAGCAGTTCTTTTCTCAGCATATGAGAATTTCCTTGCGACGCTGGCTGTTGGAGGTTTCCCCATCGAACCTGCACCCGAAAGTGGCACTGCCGCACTAGTGCTCTGCTGTTCCTCTTTGGTGACAGGAGATGGTGAAATCACTCCATCTACCCCAAGGCCCGGGTGGAATACGGGTTTGCTTGGACCAGCTATGCAAGGTCCACCGGCTGGCATGGTGACCATCTCCGGTGTCAACGGTAGGCTTTGGCCAGGCTTTGAAGCCCCTGCCGCTGCCGAGGACGAAGAACCCGCGGTTCCGTCGTCGTTAATGTTTTTATTTTTTTGTGGTTTTTTATTTTTTATATTTTTGTTGTTATTTATGTTTGTGTTTTTATTGTTGATTGTGTTCATGTTTGAGTCCCACGAGTTGCGGAGAAAGGGTGGTCCGCCTGCACAGAGATCCGCACTATGCAGGTAAGGCTATCACGACCGGAGGGCGCCAGGTATCCGGCCGCTCCGTTTACGACTGGGCTATTTTTGGTAAGGGCCCCCAGCCAGGCTGACTATCGGCACGGGTCGCATGACACCTTAGTCCAGCCCTCGTTACCTCAAGACCATGACAGGAGCTTCAGGCATGCGTTAAGTCTATTAAGAAGCCATTACACATGTCTTCGACAAATGCCTTAGCTAACACCAGTTCCTAAGGGAACAATTGGAGTGTTATTACCAGTCGGCACCCTCGTGGAGGGTTCAGTCGAGGGTTTTTGCCGACCTGGACCTTGCGCATAACAGAATCTAAATGTTTATTTAAACATGGAAATAAAATTATCGCAAGAATTGAAGTTAGCGATTTATATACCAATGGAATTCTCGACTTAGGTCAGTTTTTCCAAAGGCTCGAAAAAGAGGCCGGTCTATTGAAAATCAGCAAACTCAAATTGGCACCGAGCGAAAAGATCTTTGAATCAGTTTCCATAGATTCTTTTAAAAAAATGGGCAATGAAATATTAAAATCATTAAGAGTAGCGCTACTCCAGCTGGTGACCCAAATAACAGATAAAAAAGAGATACAACAAATATTGTCTACTTACCATGACGACCCAATTCAAGGAGGCCACAGTGGCATAACAAGAACGCTAGCAAAAATAAAAAGACACTACTACTGGAAAAATATGACACGTCATATAAAAGAGTACGTACGTAGATGTCAAAAATGCCAAATGTCTAAAACAAAGACACACACTAAAACTCCTTTGACTCTCACAGAAACACCTGTGAATGCATTCGATATAGTGATAGTGGATACAGTGGGTCCACTACCTAAATCAGAAAATGGCAATGAATATATAGTCACATTAATCTGTGACCTTACAAAATATTTAGTAGCCATTCCAATTAAAAGCAAAAGCGCAAATAATGTCGCAAAGGCTATATTTGAAAATTTCATACTCAAGTTCGGTCCAATGAAGACGTTCATTTCGGACATCGGAACAGAGTATAAAAACCAGATTTTAACCGATTCATGCAAGTATTTGAAGATCGAGAATCTCACCTCTACTGCATATCATCACCAAACATTAGGGACAATAGAACGGAGTCATCGAACAGTCAATGAATACATTCGTTCATACATCTCTGCAGACAAAACTGATTGGGATGTCTGGATTCAATATTTCACTTATTGTTTCAACACGACACCATCAGCAACGCATGAGTATTGTCCATACGAACTAGTATTTGGCAGATTACCAAAACAGTTCATAGATTTAAATAAAACTAATTACATAGATCCTATTTATAATCTAGATGACTACTCTAAGGAAATAAAGTTTAGATTAGAAATAGCATACAAACGAGCTAGAATTATGTTAGAAAAAGCCAAGGCTTATAGGAAATTAGCATACGATATGAAAACAAAAAAATTTTGAATTAAAAGTAGGAGATAAGGTACTTTTAAGAAATGAAGCAGGCCACAAATTAGAGCCAGTATATTTAGGACCATATATAGTAGAAAAAATAGAAGATAATAATAACATTTACATTAAAGATAGTAAGAATAAGATACAAAAAGTACATAAGGATAGGTTAAAAATATATATTCAATGAAACGTTTCAATAAAAAAAAAAAAAAAACAGGTCTGATCAACCTAACAAAAAAAAAAAATATAGTATAATGATATAATGAAAAACAAATGGGAATAAAATAAAGTAAATTTAAATTCTTTTATGAAAATCGAATGAAAATTTAAATTTGAATGGAGTTAAAGTAAAGTAAAAAAAAAAAAAATATTTTTATCAACAAACACAAATATTTTAAAACAGAGAAACACATTTCAATACACTTATAATATAAAAAAAAAAAATTATTAAAATAATTATTATTTTTACTATTAATTATATTTTTACACTAAACTAACAATCTCCAAATGACTACATGTATTACGTCATTTCTTTAAAAAGGGAGGTGTAGTATACCTACCCTGCCAGCAATTCAAATCAAAGGGTATATCAATAATTACATACAATGTGACACTCTGTCATAATGATAATAAATATACAAATACCCAAAAGACCACACTTATACACATACACATTCCAGCGCACAAGAAATACGATCTATCGCTTATACATAAGCCGATCGCGGCGCGTGGGAATGCTGAGCATGCACTTTGCAGCTCAAGTGGTCAAGATATATACAGCATATGTATGCCCTCTGCATACATATGTATACACCAGTAAACTAACACATAAATATAAGACATATATATAAGTATTGCATGTTTCGGGTTAGCAAAGCCCAACTTGAAGATATAAAGATGATTCTTAATAAAGACACAAAGAGGAGCAGACGCTCCATAAGAAATGAACTAAGTTTTCAATTATTACAGTACATTCAAAGATCGTCTAGCTAAAAGAGGTAATTTGATTCCAGGCGCTAGTATAAGGAGGTCATTCTTCCTATCGATTAGAGCTTTTAATTCTTTGAGAGTGTCGTCACCGATTATACCGTCGAAGGAACTTAGCCCAGGAAGTACAAAAAAGGTTACAGCCGTTTCGTTTCCGATTGGCTTAAAAAACTGTCCCACGAGACTATGCGTGATCTTAACGCGACCCGTGGCAGATTGGACAAAAAAAGGAGTAGACAGTACTGCGCTGCCGGCCGCGTTTTTGGGGCTTATGAAATTCTTATTCGCGCCGGTGTCTATAAGAAATTGTAGCCTAGCCCCATCCTTCGTACCATACTCTATGTACGGTACACCAGAGAGGCGTCGGTCATAAAATTTGCCTCATTCCCATCTGAGTGACCTGCCGCTTCAACCGATGCGTCCAGGTTTGCTTCCTGAGGTGAGGTATCGCTCTCGTGGTTTGACTCCCTATAGTATGCTTCATCCGTCTGTTCTTGGGGATCGAAGTGCAAAACTGGTTCCATGTGATATAGCCTCTGAGCCTTCCGGAAAGGATTTAGGCTCGAGGATGCGCTTGGACTGCGCTTGACGGGAACCCCAGCCTCTAGAGGAGGTGAGTTAAAGTTAGATCGGTAACTCTGCCCAGACTGGTTCAATTCAGGTTTTATTGCCAGTCTTGACCCCTGAAATCTATGTGGGGGACCCCGATTAAAGCCTTGGCTATATGCTGTGCCCATTGGTGGCCTGGGGGACATTTGGAATGTTGATGGGAATCTCTGGGAACCCATGGGGTGGTATGCCGGGGTGTATGGCACAAACTTGCCTACTGCGTTTTTTTGCGTAGCGTGTCCCCTAGGACTCAACCTTTGCAACTCTAAACATATAGAGTACGCTTCTGGCAAATCTTTAGGATTACGGACCACCAATAACCTAGAAGTATCTGCGCCGAGTCCTCTGATAAAGACGTCGAGTGCCTTGTCCCTATAAGTGTCAATCAAAGCGCTGATAACGTTTGCGGGGTGATTTCCGCTCTTCAAGCTATTAAGAATTAGCGTAAAGTAATTGTTCACTTCCATGTAAAATTCTTCTAATTTCCTTCCGCCCTGGGTCAATTGACTTATCTCATATTCTAAGGTACGAATGTCTCGCTTGTCGGCATAATGCAGTGCCAAGACGCGCTTGACTTCTAGCCAATCATCGTCCTGCACATTATAAGAGATGAGCGCCAAATCCGCACTTCCTCTTATCTTTTGTCTAATGTGCACGACAATGGACCTATACAATGGTTTATCTTTGATTATCTTGAAGTCATTTAGAATGGACTGCGCCCTATTAATCCAAGAGATGTACGTTTCGGACTGGCCTTCAAATACCTGGAGTTCTTTGACACAGTCCGGTAAAGTCGAAGCCTCCTTCAATTCGTACTCGTTGCGCGGACGCACCAAAGGCAATGGCTCGACTACCACCGGGTTGCACGTTCAAAGTCAGATTCCAACGTGACGACTCTAGCACCAAATTTCTTCATTTCCTCTCTCATACCTGCCAACTGAGTGGTCAACATCGACAAGGTTGCATCAAAATTGCTCAATGTCTCCTTCATCTCCTCCATTTCTGCTTAATTTGGTTCCTTTTCTTGTGTCAAAAAAAAACAAGTGGGAAAGGCTATAGTCGAGATCCCGACTATAGGATACCCGTTACTTATTTCACTACATATAAAAGTACTTTAAAGAAAATTTTCTAACAATACAAAATCTATTGCATACTCTAGGGGGCATGTATTGCCATGATTGCTTAAAGAATCATTTTCAGACAATAACTGCTGTTCTACTTGTCCGATCGTGTTGCGATTCAGTGGGATAATAAATAATAATAATAGATATCAGTAACTACAAAAAAAACTATATTATCTTAAAAACTTTGGGTGTGGTAGCTTTTCGCGATTTGTGGGGGCGGAGGGGGGCGTGGCCAAAATTTGAAACAAACTTGATCTGCGCTAGGTATATAGAAATCTGTGTGCCAAATTTGGTTACTCTATCTCTTATAGTCTCTGAGATCCTTTTGTTCATACGGACAGACGGACAGACGGACAGACACACATGGCTATATCGACTCGGCTGTTGATGCTGATCAAGAATATATATACTTTATAGGGTCGGAGATGCCTCTTTCTCCCTGTTACATACATTCCAACGAACACAATATACCCTTATACTTATTTTTTATAAGTAACGGGTATAAAAAACAAGTCGAGTCGGAGCTCCAAACAATGCAAACGAAATTGCGAGAAAAGCCAAGAGTATGAGAAAACTACCAAATTCCCCTTTTATTTAAGTTTTTTTTATCTTTTTTTTTTTTTAAAGTGTTTGCTATTTATTTTTCGTTTGGATTTCTTTATTTATGTGAGTACTGAGAATGAAAAAAAGAACGCTTTACTCACCCCTTTGTTTTGTTTCACTTCGTGTGGTGTTGGCAAATGCGTTTTCTTACAATTGAATTCTGAAATAGAAAAGACTTTAGTATTTGCTTTCTTTTAATTTTTCCATAATTTTAAATTCTTCGTGAATATTTTTTATTTTTGGTTTGTTATTTTTTTAATTTTTTTTGTTTTAAATTGTGCTTTTGTGCCCGGGTACTGGATACGTGCGGGGAAAATACATTCCCTCCCTTTTGACTCAAATTTTATTATCGGCACCGGGCACGGTGGTCCGTATTTATCCGTTTTGGCGTTTCGCCTACTAAGGTACGGTTGCCACACAATCCACCAGTCGGCTTTTTTCGATTGCATTCCGCAACCATTAGCACTTCCGGTAGATTGCCACACGCCACTTTTTTCTTTATAAATATTTATTGTTAGGAAACTGCCGCTCGTAAATAAATTACCGCAGCGGTTATCATATTTTTTATATTTTATATACAATTTATACGCTAGCGAATAAGCCACTCGAGGTGTGGACAGATCGCCGCAGCGTGTTATTGTTTCTTTTCTTTTGACAACAGATTTTTGCGCCCGCGAATAGGCCACATGTACGTGAGCAAATCGCCGCGGCGGGTTACTGTTTCTTTATTATTCACAACACTATGCGCCCGTGGGTAATGCTGACTATGGTGAGCAACATCTCCACTGTGGCGGGTGGTTGCACTTTATTCAAGACTTAATTTAATTTTTATTTTTATTTTGAAAATTTTTCTTTTTTATCACACGTAACACCCAGAGCACAGCACAGAACGAACGTTTTACATTTATTTTTCTTTTTTTCTTTTTTACTTTTTTTGTTATTTTTATTCACGTTTTAAATTTTTTCCACTTTCGTGTTTTTTCTGTTATTTTACTTAAAATTATAAGGCTCCACTTTGCAAAGAAAGTGAACCTGCTCGGGCGCCAGTTAAGTCCGGGCGCCCTGCGAGTGCCCGAACTTATAAGTCTGGGCGCCCCATGGGCGCCAGACTACGTTTACCTAAACAAACCTGTAAAATCCTTGAGTGGGCTGCTTAGCTGCATACAGGATCTCTCGATGCAAATGAAGACAAGAATACAAGGCTTTTTTGATTGCCAAAGTGCTGACCGGTAACCGACTGCTGATTGCCAAAGTGCTGACCGGTGACCGACTGCTGATTGCCAAAGTGTTGACCGACAACCAGATACGGCCAATGACCCGCTGCAGTTGTTGTTGCAGTGGCGCAACTGGGCTGGAATAGGGGAGGGGGGGGGGGGGGGGGAAGAGTGCCAGCCGGTGTTAACTTATATATATATGTATATGTGAATGCGCGAGCGAATTTGAGTGAGAGCTTGAGTGTAACTATCGGTGTCGTTGTCGGTATCGGTTGTGATTCTCTTGTGCTGTGACCATTGAACTAATAATAATCGCCGGTTATTTATTTAAAAGAGCGAGTGATTTATTAATTCAATGGTGCATTAATAACATAGTTTGCAGTAATTTAAGAAAGCAGTGAGGTGATTATAGCTCCGCGTATCTCATTTTTGGGCTATACATGCATATATGTATGTACATATGTATGTTTATATGTATATCCTAAGTGCGCGCGCGAATTTGCTTTTGTCCGTTACGCATTCTGTGTACATTGAGTAAGAGCGCTTGAGTGCAACTATCGGTATCGGTTGTTGAAAAATTTATATAAGTTTATATAAATTACTAATTTAATTACGAAAGTTTGGTGGCGTTGTAAAGCGAGAGATAAAAAAACTAGAACGTATCGTGCTTTCGATATAAATTCTATTCAACAACTGAAACTTCAATGTTCATAAGCCTAGCTCTAACTAATGGTGGCGAAGCGAGGCGAATTCATTCTGAGAGCGACCAACGAAAGCTTTATTGTGCTCTCGCTTCGCCATAAACCTAAATTACACTAGACTTCATGATTTATATAAAGAATAAAAAACAAAAGCGCTGAACTGCGCCAACATCGACCCCCATGAAGCACTGTGGCTTCATCAAACCGGCAGCCGTGCCAGCTTATGATTAAGCCTCTTGAATTCTCCTCCATTGGACGTCCTAATGTCGACGACCCGAACGACGCCGTCCTCTCCTCTGTGGACCGCCGTCACTCTACCGACCAGTCAATTTTGGGGCGGCAGATTGTCCTCGGCGACGACCACCAGCTCCACCAGGTGATGCCTTTTGTTCCGAGCTTGGAGTCCCAGGGCATACTCCTTGGACCATCGCCACCAGAACTGTCGCTTGAGCGACGAGACAGTTCGCCATCGATTTTAGCAAGTCAGGCCCTGCTGATCCGGGGCCCGCTCTGCTGGCATTGCTGCTAATGGTCCTTCCACTGGCAGGTGGCTCGGAGTTAGTGCCTCGCCGTCGCTGGGGTCGTCGCTGAGTGCTCCTATTGGTCGTGAGTTGAGCACGGCTTCCAGTGCACCAGCGTTGTCTGCAGTTCCTTTTCTGTAAGCAACAGGCTGCCTACCGTCCGTAGGAGTAGGTGGTTTGCAGACTTCACACCTGCCTCCCACAGACCCCCGAAGTGCGGAGCTCTTGGCGGTATGAACGCAAATTCGCATCCGCTTCTTGATGCGAATTCGCGAATTGCGTCCGCCTCCTCCTCGATTTGAGTCCGCAACCCCCGAAACTGGCGACTTGCTCCGACGAAGTTCGTCGCGTTGTCGCAATGGACGGTCTGTGGGACTCCTGGACGGCCGACGAACCTTTGAAAAGCCATTAAAAAAGTGTTAGTGGATAAGTCGGAAACTATTTCTAAGTGTACCGCTTTGGAGGCGAAGCAAACAAAAAGAGCGATATACGACTTATACGTAGGCTTTCCACGCATTCGAAAGGTCGTGTTAATTTGGCCAGAAAAATCAACACCACATATAGAGAATGGGCTGACTGCTTATAGTCGGTCTGCTGGCAAATTACTCATTATTTGGGTTAGCAGACGAGGCTTGCATTTAAAACAAGGGATACAAGATCTCACTGCCTGGCGACAGACCTCTTGAGCATTAACGAGCCAAGTTCACTCACGAAAAATACTCACGAGCGCTCTCGGGCCAGCGTGACAATTCGTTAAATGCAGGTATCTAATGTAGCTTCTAGCGAATTGCGAGCTTTTAGCATCGGAAACTTAGCATCATATGAAAGAGGAGCATTTGCAAGTCGTTCCCCCACTCGCATTAACGTAAAGGGGCACCAATATCCATTATATCTATGTATAAAAGGAATGAGACGCTGCAAGCTATGACTCATACGGACCCTTTCGAACCCTATCTAGGTTAGGTTAGGCTAGAGCGGCTGTTGATTCTACGACTCACTTAGGCCACAGTTGGGCCCATTGTGTTACCGCGGATCTAGGGTTCCCTTCAATCTTTGTGGTGACATGTCACTCGGTAGGGCGTCCAGTTTGATAGCTGAATAAATTTAGCGATTTTGCGCGGTGTAATTGAGGAAAGTTCACCTAGAGTGGAGGGAAAAGGTTTTCCCAAGGTGTGGAGTCTTCTATTACTCAGTGCGGGACAGGAGCAGAAGAAATTTAATTACGAAAGTTTGGTGGCGTTGTAAAGCGAGAGATAAAAAAACTAGAACGTATCGTGCTTTCGATATAAATTCTATTCAACAACTGAAACTTCAACGTTCGTAAGCCTAGCTCTAACTAATGGTGGCGAAGCGAGGCGAATTCATTCTGAGAGCGACCAACGAAAGCTTTATTGTGCTCTCGCTTCGCCATAAACCTAAATTACACTAGACTTCATGATTTATATAAAGAATAAAAAGCAAA
Organism: Drosophila phalerata; assembly: GCA_951394115.2. Classification (NCBI taxonomy): domain Eukaryota; kingdom Metazoa; phylum Arthropoda; class Insecta; order Diptera; family Drosophilidae; genus Drosophila; species Drosophila phalerata. The sequence continues at coordinate 9,802,969 of OX596006.1, read as the reverse complement.
AGCGCTGAACTGCGCCAACATCGACCCCCATGAAGCACTGTGGCTTCATCAAACCGGCAGCCGTGCCAGCTTATGATTAGGCCTCTTGAATTCTCCTCCATTGGACGTCCTAATGTCGACGACCCGAACGACGCCGTCCTCTCCTCTGTGGACCGCCGTCACTCTACCGACCAGTCAATTTTGGGGCGGCAGATTGTCCTCGGCGACGACCACCAGCTCCACCAGGTGATGCCTTTTGTTCCGAGCTTGGAGTCCCAGGACATACTCCTTGGAACATCGCCACCAGAACTGTCGTTTGAGCGACGAGACAGTTCGCCATCGATTTTAGCAAGTCAGGCCCTGCTGATCCGGGGCCCGCTCTGCTGGCATTGCTGCTAATGGTCCTTCCACTGGCAGGTGGCTCGGAGTTAGTGCCTCGCCGTCGCTGGGGTCGTCGCTGAGTGCTCCTATTGGTCGTGAGTTGAGCACGGCTTCCAGTGCCACCAGCGTTGTCTGCAGTTCCTTTTCTGTAAGCAACAGGCTGCCTACCGTCCGTAGGAGTAGGTGGTTTGCAGACTTCACACCTGCCTCCCACAGACCCCCGAAGTGCGGAGCTCTTGGCGGTATGAACGCAAATTCGCATCCGCTTCTTGATGCGAATTCGCGAATTGCGTCCGCCTCCTCCTCGATTTGAGTCCGCAACCCCCGAAACTGGCGACTTGCTCCGACGAAGTTCGTCGCGTTGTCGCAATGGACGGTCTGTGGGACTCCTGGACGGCCGACGAACCTTTGAAAAGCCATTAAAAAAGTGTTAGTGGATAAGTCGGAAACTATTTCTAAGTGTACCGCTTTGGAGGCGAAGCAAACAAAAAGAGCGATATACGACTTATACGTAGGCTTTCCACGCATTCGAAAGGTCGTGTTAATTTGGCCAGAAAAATCAACACCACATATAGAGAATGGGCTGACTGCTTATAGTCGGTCTGCTGGCAAATTACTCATTATTTGGGTTAGCAGACGAGGCTTGCATTTAAAACAAGGGATACAAGATCTCACTGCCTGGCGACAGACCTCTTGAGCATTAACGAGCCAAGTTCACTCACGAAAAATACTCACGACCGCTCTCGGGCCAGCGTGACAATTCGTTAAATGCAGGTATCTAATGTAGCTTCTAGCGAATTGCGAGCTTTTAGCATCGGAAACTTAGCATCATATGAAAGAGGAGCATTTGCAAGTCGTTCCCCCACTCGCATTAACGTAAAGGAGCACCAATATCCATTATATCTATGTATAAAAGGAATGAGACGCTGCAAGCTATGACTCACACGGACCCTTTCGAACCCTATCTAGGTTAGGTTAGGTTAGAGCGGCTGTTGATTCTACTACTCACTTAGGCCACAGTTGGGCCCATTGTGTTACCGCGGATCTAGGGTTCCCTTCAATCTTTGTGGTGACATGTCACTCGGTAGGGCGTCCAGTTCGATAGCTGAATAAATTTAGCGATTTTGCGCGGTGTAATTGAGGAAAGTTCACCTAGAGTGGAGGGAAAAGGTTTTCCCAAGGTGTGGAGTCTTCTATTACTCAGTGCGGGACAGGAGCAGAAGAAATTTAATTACGAAAGTTTGGTGGCGTTGTAAAGCGAGAGATAAAAAAACTAGAACGTATCGTGCTTTCGATATAAATTCTATTCAACAACTGAAACTTCAATGTTCGTAAGCCTAGCTCTAACTAATGGTGGCGAAGCGAGGCGAATTCATTTTGAGAGCGACCAACAAAAGCTTTATTGTGCTCTCGCTTCGCCATAAGCCTAAATTACACTAGACTTCATGATTTATATAAAGAATAAAAAACAAAAGCGCTGAACTGCGCCAACATCGACCCCCATGAAGCACTGTGGCTTCATCAAACCGGCAGCCGTGCCAGCTTATGATTAGGCCTCTTGAATTCTCCTCCATTGGACGTCCTAATGTCGACGACCCGAACGACGCCGTCCTCTCCTCTGTGGACCGCCGTCACTCTACCGACCAGTCAATTTTGGGGCGGCAGATTGTCCTCGACGACGACCACCAGCTCCACCAGGTGATGCCTTTTGTTCCGAGCTTGGAGTCCCAGGACATACTCCTTGGACCATCGCCACCAGAACTGTCGCTTGAGCGACGAGACAGTTCGCCATCGATTTTAGCAAGTCAGGCCCTGCTGATCCGGGGCCCGCTCTGCTGGCATTGCTGCTAGTGGTCCTTCCACTGGCAGGTGGCTCGGAGTTAGTGCCTCGCCGTCGCTGGGGTCGTCGCTGAGTGCTCCTATTGGTCGTGAGTTGAGCACGGCTTCCAGTGCCACCAGCGTTGTCTGCAGTTCCTTTTCTGTAAGCAACAGGCTGCCTACCGTCCGTAGGAGTAGGTGCTTTGCAGACTTCACACCTGCCTCCCACAGACCCCCGAAGTGCGGAGCTCTTGGCGGTATGAACGCAAATTCGCATCCGCTTCTTGATGCGAATTCGCGAATTGCGTCCGCCTCCTCCTCGATTTGAGTCCGCAACCCCCGAAACTGGCGACTTGCTCCGACGAAGTTCGTCGCGTTGTCGCAATGGACGGTCTGTGGGACTCCTGGACGGCCGACGAACCTTTGAAAAGCCATTAAAAAAGTGTTAGTGGATAAGTCGGAAACTATTTCTAAGTGTACCGCTTTGGAGGCGAAGCAAACAAAAAGAGCGATATACGACTTATACGTAGGCTTTCCACGCATTCGAAAGGTCGTGTTAATTGGGCCAGAAAAATCAACACCACATATAGAGAATGGGCTGACTGCTTATAGTCGGTCTGCTGGCAAATTACTCATTATTTGGGTTAGCAGACGAGGCTTGCATTTAAAACAAGGGATACAAGATCTCACTGCCTGGCGACAGACCTCTTGAGCATTAACGAGCCAAGTTCACTCACGAAAAATAGTCACGAGCGCTCTCGGGCCAGCGTGACAATTCGTTAAATGCAGGTATCTAATGTAGCTTCTAGCGAATTGCGAGCTTTTAACATCTGAAACTTAGCATCATATGAAAGAGGAGCATTTGCAAGTCGTTCCCCCACTCGCATTAACGTAAAGGAGCACCAATATCCATTATATCTATGTATAAAAGGAATGAGACGCTGCAAGCTATGACTTACACGGACCCTTTCGAACCCTATCTAGGTTAGGTTAGGTTAGAGCGGCTGTTGATTCTACGACTCACTTAGGCCACAGTTGAGCCCATTGTGTTACCGCGGATCTAGGGTTCCCTTCAATCTTTGTGGTGACATGTCACTCGGTAGGGCGTCCAGTTTGATAGCTGAATAAATTTAGCGATTTTGCGCGGTGTAATTGAGGAAAGTTCACCTAGAGTGGAGGGAAAAGGTTTTCCCAAGGTGTGGAGTCTTCTATTACTCAGTGCGGGACAGGAGCAGAAGAAATGTTCAGGTGATTCAATTTCTTCTTCGTATCTACAGCTCCTGCAGAAATCATTGTATGGGGCATTCAGCCGTGTTGCGTGGATGCCTACCAGCCAATGTGCTGTTAGTGCTCTTACTACAGCAGAACAGTCTGTTCTGCTTAGTTTACATAGAATACAAGAACGAGTCTTATTCAGGTGAGGCCAGGTTTGCCTCGCAACACGACAGTGGTGCATGTTTTGCCATCGGTTTTCGCTGACTGTGTACTGTTGTACCTTTCCTGGCTAGTTCATCAGCTATACAGTTTCCTGTAATGTCCTGATGCCCTGGTACCCATATTAGGGAAATGTCGAAATTCTCAGCCATCTCATGTAGAGATTTGCGGCAGTTCGAAACTGAGGTGGAATTAATTGTGGTCGATTCTATAGACTTGATAGCTGCTTGGCTGTCACTGTATATGTTAATAAGGCCCGAATTGACTTGAGATTCCCTGAGGAGCTTTAAGGCTTCATTTATAGCCAGGATTTCGGCTTGAAAGACGCTGCAATGGTCAGGTAGCCTAAAAGAGACCTGTATATTTAGATCCTGAGAGTATACCCCTCCACCCACTTGATTGTTCAACTTTGAACCATCTGTGTAGAAGGATATGGCCCCATTTTGTCCTGGGGTGTGTGATGACCATTCCTCCATTCAATATGCTCAATTGGCATACAGTAGTCCGTTCTAGAAGGAACTATTTGCTTGTCCTTAAGAATAGCGGAGTGCCCTGTTGAGCATTCTATCCAAGAGTTGGAGTCTCTCAGTCGAATTGCTGTCATGGTGGCAATACTTTTGCTTACTTGCCTGATTGGCTGTATGTTTAGAATGGCGTCTAGAGCTTCGCCAAGTGTTGTGTTGAGAGCACCTGTGATCCAGATTTCGGCCATCCTCTGAATTTTATTGAGCTGTTTGTTGATGGACTGTTTTCTTAAAGCAGGCCACCACATTGCTATACCATATATTAGTATCGGTCTGACTATAGCTATGTATAGCCAGTGGACGATATATGGCGACATGCCCCATTTCAGGCCAATCGCTTTCCTGCAAGTGTAGAGTGCAACTGTTGCCTTTCTACATCTATCTTGCGTGTTAATTTTCCAGTCCAGCTTCCTGTCCAGAATTAAACCCAAATATTTGGCGCTTTCGCTGAAGGAGAGGACGGAGTCTTTTATTCTTGGGGGTATAAGAGCTGGGATTTTGTATTTTCTAGAGAAGAGTTCCGTTTTAGCTGGTTTTACCCCCAGGCCACACTCATCGGCCCAGGAGACCAGTTTTTGTAGCTTGACCAACATCAGGTCGCACAGCGTTGCGGGAATTTTCCCGTGAAAATTAGTGCTACGTCGTCCGCGTAGGCAACAACTTGGCAGCCTCCACCGTCTATGTCACACAACAGCCTGTTGACTGCTAGGTTCCATAAAAGAGGAGATAGAACACCTCCTTGAGGTGTTCCCCTACTGACGAACCTGGAGAGTGTTGAAGAGCCAAGTGTGGACGTTACGACCCTGCATGTGAGCAATTGGTCGATGAGTCCCACTAGCCGGCTTTCAATCCCCAAATTTGTCAGTGCTCCAGTAATAGCTTCCGGGACGACGTTGTTAAAAGCTCCCTCGATGTATAGGAAGGCTATGAGGGAGTATTCAGTGAGCGAAAGGGATTTTTTTATAGTGGCGACTACGGAGCGCAAAGCTGTTTCCGTCGATTTGCCTTTCCGATATTCGTGTTGAGAATTAGACAAGAGATGGGGGGAATGGATGCTCTTAGATGAAGAGCCAAGAGTCGCTAGAAGGTTTTGAGCATAAATGACTACAGATTGGTCTAAAGTCCTTTGCTGTCGTATGGGATGATTTCCCAGCTGTTGGTATGAAAACTATTTTAGAGACTCGCCATGCGTCAGGAATATGGCCAGTTTTGAGAACTTCTAGAAAGATAGATTGTAGCCAGTTTATGGCAGAGTCTCCTGCTTGTTGTAGTTGGGCAGGAAAAATGCCGTCTGGTCCAGGTGACTTGTATGGTTTAAAGCTGTTAATGGCCCAGGTTATGTTGCGCTTGCTTAGAAGAGAGGGGTGATTGGCACCTCAGTCGGGGTTTGGTATCTACCTTGATTGGTTGCTTTGCAGCCTGGAAAGTGCTTTTTTAAGAGTACATCCAGCGACTCTTCGCTTGATGTAGTCCAGGTGTCATCCTCTTTTTTGAGGTATCCAAGTGTGGGGGCAGATTTCGATAAAATCTTCCTCAGTCTGGTCGCGTCCGGTGTTGATTCTATGTCAGAGCAGAAAGCTCTCCATGAATCTCTTTTAGCTTGTCGTGTCGCCTTTTTGTATGTTAATAGAGCGTGTTTGTAATTTAGCCAAGATTCTTCTGTGTTAACAGCCTTGGCTTGATTGAAGAGGTTTCTCGAGCTCTTGCGAAGTTCTTGTAGGTTGGGATTCCACCATGGTGGTTTATTTCCCCTTTTAGGTCTGCTGATGGGACAAGCTGCCTTGAAAGCAGAGTTGCAAGCCTTAGTAAAGGTTTTTTATTAGGTAACTTAGTCGCTCTGTAGAGTGAAGTCCTTCTGGTGCTACCTCTGGGATAGCCTTTTTAAGGATAGCAGTATATATTGGCCATTTGGTCTTTCTTAAATAGGTAAAAGGGATTGGTTTAGAGTGCCTCAAGTTGAGGGAGAATTCGACGTATCTGTGTTCAGAGAAGGAGTGATCGTCTGCCACTTTCCAGTCTCTGAAGAGATCATATAGAGTATAGGGTACCAGGATAAGGTCAATGACCTCCTTTCTGTCCTGGATTATAAAAGTAGGTTAACAACCTTTGTTGCCTAAAACTAGGTAAGTGCTGAGGAAATAGTTAAGGAGTGACTCACCCCTTGTGTTTGTATTTGTGCTACCCAGGACAGCAACCTTATCGGAGTTGACTGGAGTTCCAGGCTTTTTGCCGTATTGCCCTCATTGCTAAAATTATGAAGCGGGCTTTATCTTGTGTTTCAGCAACTACCAGCTTGTATTCTGGTGTCCCTAGTCCAGAAACCTTACCACCAATCAACCAAGGTTCCTGGACTAGGACGATGTCGGCTCCGTCTCCAGCCAGACGGAGTTGCAGCGCAGCGGAGGCTGCTTTACAGTGGTGGAGGTTTATCTGCAGAACCCTTATAGACATCTGAAGACTTACCCTCCACCACTGTCACATTCGCGTCCTCGTCGTCGGACGCTACATCAGAGGTGGCTTCTCCTTCACCCATTTTGCACAGTGGCTTGAGGTCCCGCGTTATTGTAGACCCATCGGATGTATAGCCGTGTTCAACGTCGCTATGCTCCGGATCCTCTGGCTCTGCCGTTATGTCCTCCTCGACTGGCGTGTCGGAAGGATCTATACCGGCCGCGGTATCCGATCTGTAGACCCGGATGGAAACGGAGCTGAAACCAAAGTTCAGCTCGCTACCAGCGGCTTTATTTAGAATCAGCACGACCTGATTTGTTGGTCCCTTCATCTCCTTTACCTTGACAACTTTTCAGTCATGAGTAGGGAGACTTGGGTTGCAACTCTGGATCATCTTCAAGATTCTCTCCGGCTCTTTGATGGAAGATGGGATCCACAATCTAACCCTGGGCCGGACTGGAATACCACTCCACTTGACAGCCTCCAATTTTGCTCCTGGGTATACCTCGCCGATATTTGAGACTGCCGCTCTGTAGAGCTCTGCAGATCTCTCGTCGTCGCAAGCTATCACCTTCACGCTACCCTGGTACCAGCCAACATCTTTGTAGACTGGTGGTGGTCCAGGCTCCTGCACCAGCATCTCGAAGCAGCGGGTGGCCAGTGCCGTCTCCACCCACTTCCATTGGTTTATGGGAATCCTGCCGCCCGAATCACCTCGGTCAATAACCCCTATAAGGATCCTTTCCTTGGCGATCTGTGCAAAGGATTTACCTAGCTGGACCCTCGATTTCTTGGCAGATGGGCCGGGGGTCTTCTGGGAGCGTTGCCCCTTGGCCTGAGCCTGTGCCTGCGCCCTAGGCGCCTGCTCGCTGGATTCTGCTCCCGCATTTTGTCTCTGAAGGATGCTGCCTGCACCCCGGGTGGAAAACGGGTTTGCTTGGACCAGCTTTGCTGGGTCCACCGGCTAGCATGGTGACCACCTTATCTATGTTGTCTTTAAACTCAAATTGTTTGATGACTTCAACTATTTTCTCAAAAGCTTTTTTTCTCTCTTATGCCGTAATGCTGTCAGTCCGACAGCTGTTTTACGTACTTACGCATCTCGTCTGTAATCAGATGCTGGTTAAACGGTTAGATTTAGATGTCAACAAGGAGACATGATAACCTTCTGCAGTATAAATGCGTATATATACACATGCGTCAAACGCTCGCATTGATGCGTCGGCAAGGCCATGTATCTCAATCGGTGAAGTTCGCTCTGTAAAGATAAATCGTGATATCTTGATTCTTTGCAATTGAATCAAAGTTGATTTCAATTGCTGCCACGAGTTATCCAAGCTCATAGGGATTGATTCATCCCAATCTAGCCTTTGTAGCCAGAGCTCTTGGAGCAACATCTTTGCCTTGATAATCAGAGGGCTTAACAGGACGAGTGGATCAAATAACCGCGATGACACTGAGAGAATATTCCGTTTTGTCGCTCTAAGACCCATGAATGAATCGTCTATCTTAAATTGAAAGACATCTTCATTTGGCAACCACAGCACGCCTAGTGTTTTGGTTGTGTCAGACTCTGAGATCGTTATCGGCTTAGCTGCATTGGTTGCGGAGAACTCAGGAGCATTCGAAAACCATTTGGTTACTTCAGATTTAATTTTCTGAAGGTTCTCTACGCATGCAGCACCCGTTAATTAATCATCAACTTAAAGGTCGTGCCTGATAACGTCAGCAGCTTTTGGGTGTGACAACTCAATCATGCCACTTACCTTTGTTACAGTGCTTAATCTAAAAGACCTTAAAGAGTCTGATGGGTTCTGTCACCACTCTATGAGCTGAAAATTTCGATCTGCTTCATGCATCATAACCAGCAGAATCGAATACAGCTCCTCTTGAATGGTCGATCCAACCATCAACAGATCATTCAACGCAACTTGAGACTAAGTACGACCAGATCCGTCAAAAACAACGCGTAACTTCGTTGACGTGCTCTGTGATCTTAGGACACATTGGTGCGGAATAATATAGTGTGGAGTTCTTGGAATTTGAGTGTCTATTTCAGACATGTGACCAAGGGAAACATATTCTTCCATAAATTCCAAGTACATACTTCTGCAATGTTGTGTCTATCAAGGTATATGTTTCTTCCTGACAAGTTAAGTTCACTACCTAAGCTGTCTTGGGACCTGTAGGCGTATAACGCTCTGAGACAATCCAACCAACAAGAGTTTTTTGCAGAATCCGACAATTTGGACCTTGTTTAATTTGACCGACAGCGAGCAGTTCAGAGAGCGTCTCAGCTCCGATAAGCATGTCGATCTTCTGTGGCTTGTGGAAATATGGATCAGCCAATTGCAGGTTCTCAGGGATTTTCCAACCATTGACATTGACCGTGTGGTCAGGCTGATAACCAGAAATCGTTTTCAAGACCCATAGGATTAATGAAAACTCAGTGCAATTGACTCGCGTCTTCACCACAGTGTGTATCTTGCTTTTCACTTGTATATTGCATTGAGCAATTCCAAGTAAACTGCTACTAGCCTCTTCTCGACGCAGTTGCAATCGTTGAGATAGCTCGTCTGTTACGTAATTGATTTGCGATCCAGAATCAAGCAAAGCCCTGGCTAGAACGAAATCGCCACTTTTCGTTTTAACACTAACGACTGCTGTAGCTAGCACTATCTGACACATTCGCATGCATGGACGCATGAGAAGACGATGGTTGATCATGGGCGGAGTCTAAGGGTGATGGTAACGCTCGATGGTGCTGTTAGAAACAGCAGAGTATCTATGCAACAGCGCATTGTGTGCACGATTGCATACTCTGCACCTATTTGCCTTGCATTTGGCAACAGTGTGTCCCTTCCGAAGGCAATTAATACATAATGGAGCCGCCTTGGCGGGCTCAAAACGCTGCTGCACAGATTGCGCGGCATATGCGGAACAACTCAAAGTATTGTGATCTTCGGAATTTCAGAAAAGGCATTTAGGAGACACCTGATTGTTTCTAGCACTGGCCACAGAACAGGAAAGTGAACTTCGATTATTGTTTTTTATTATTATTTGGTTTTTAATAATTTTTATCCACTTAAAGCACTTAAAAACAACAAAAATCAATTTTACAACTGTCCACCCGGGGGCGCCATGAAAAATGTATATGAGTTTATATAAATTACTAATTTAATAAACAAACGAATGTTTGGTGGCGTTGTTAAGCGAGAGATAAAAAAACGAGAACGAATCGTGCTTTCGATATAAATTCTATTCAACAACTGAAACTTCAATATTCTTAAGCCTAGCTCTAACTAATGGTGGTGAAGCGAGGCGAATTTGCTCTGAGAGCGACCAACGAAAGCTTTATTGTGCTCTCGCTTCTTTAGGACGACTCCAGCAACTTAAAATTTCTTGTCAGGAACTTGACAATTATTTCTTGTGTTTGTGGAACATAACTAAAACAGTGTGACCAAGCACCTAATTTGTATAAGAAGGTATCATGTCAATTAGCAGGTACTGATTACTGATCCATCCGAACTAAAGAAGGGATTACTAATAAGAAAACCTGCTAAATAAACCCAATGCAATGAATAATGTGATCGGATTTCAGACTCAACTGATTTGTGTTTATTAGACCCCATACTTAAAAAAAGTACAGGGGTCTATTGGGCTTGTTTTAACGAAAATGTGCGTAACAGGCAGAAGGAGGCGTGGCAGACCCCATAATGTATATATATTCTTGATCAGCATCAATAACCGAGTCGATATAGCAATGTCTGTCTGTCCTGCTGTCCTGACGTCCTGACGTCTGTATGAACACATAGATCTCAGAGACTATAAGAGCTAAAGACACCAAATTTGGTATGTAGCTTTGTCTATATTGAAAGCAGATCAAGTTTGTTTTAGTAATCGGCCACGCCCCCTTTACCGCCCAAAAATCGACATAGAAAATTTCATATCCATATTAAAAGAGCACTTTAAATGGTAGAGACACCAAAATTGGTATGTAGGCTCCTCTATATTACAAGCAGATCAAGTTTGTTTCACAGCTCGGCCACGCCCCCTTTACCGCCCAAAAATCGACATAGAAAATTTCATATCCATATTAAAAGAGCAGTTTAAATGCTAGAGACACCAAAATTGGTATGTAGGTTCCTCTATATTGCAGATAGTTTGTTTCAGAATTCGGCCACGCCCCCTTTACCCCCCTAAAATTGACATAGAAAATTTCATATCCAAATTATAAGGGCAATTTAAAAGCTAGAGATTCAAGATTCACAGACGAAGAGAAAAGTGTCATAGATTTTTGATGAAAATTTCATTCCGATCAGACAGTAAATAACCAAGATATTTAAATAATAAATTTTGCTGTTTAGATGATGGAGCGTTGGCAATAATTAAGAATAATTAAAACCAATATAGAAATTTGGCGACTTGCACGCAATGCGATGTGTGGCTCAATAGGTTGAGCCACTGTAGTTTTAAACTTTCTTTTAAAACTAGGTCGTGGGTTCGATTCCCGGCTCCAACAACATTTTTTATTTTGCGGGTTCGACTCCCAGCTGGGACGATTTTTTTTTAAGGTGATCTTTTAGCTATTTTAAATTTTTTTTGTATTATTTAATTTTAAAACTTTTTTTAAATTACTTATTATCTAATAATGTTGTATTGACATATTAAGCATCGAATACCTGTTAAATCATTTTATTTAAATAATGTTAAATTGGCAGTTATATAAATGTTGTGCAAGAATTCTAGGTAAATTTAATGTTATTTACATTTACAATGTCAATTCATGTTTTTAATAAATTTATCTTTTAATTTCTTTTGATTCAAATATATTATTCAACTAAATTACAACATTTTGCATGTTAAACGTGTAGTTTTAGTTTTATCTCTGTTAATGTTTTACATATGCTTCACAAGACCAAATAATAATGTTAAGCTAGAAACTTCTTTTGTTTTGTCGCGTGCTTAAATATGTATGTATGTGTGCACTTAACAGATCTTAGAATTGTGTATATGGCTGTCTCGCTCTCCCTTAGGCTTTACGCATATGTATTTCTATTTGACTTTACATTGGCTCTTCTTCAATTCTTTTTTGAGCTTTGTCTTCGAGCGATTTTGAAATTGACTTTGCGATTTAACGAGGGTAACTTAATAAGATAAATGGTGCGACTAGTGTTCATAAATAATGTTTAACAGAAGACCCTAAATATTATTTAATTTTTAGCAGTGGCTGCTTTTGGATAGTAAGTACGGGGTCTCCGACAGTCGAGTATGCTCGACTGTAGCACCGTCCGACTAGTTATTTTTGTTTTAGTTTAGTATTTCTCAATGTCTATTTGATCTATGGTATCTTTTACAAATTCAATTTGTCTCGGTGATTTGAATGTAATTTTCGCTACTTTCTGATGCGCTGTGTATTGTTGCTGCTGTTGAAATATTTTCTTCTTCTTCTTCTCCTACCATGTTTTCTTCTAGTTTAACACGAGAGAGATCGTCTGCTACAAAATTTAATTTTCCTTCCAAGTATTTTATTTTGAAATTGTATTCGCTGAGTTCTTTTCGCCAACGCTGTCATTTCATATTAGGTTGCTTGATATTATTCAACCAAGAAAGTGTTTGTGATCGCTTAGAATATCAAAAGGGACTCCATATAAAAACGGACGAAAATATTTCGTTGCCCAAACAATAGCTAGTAATTATTTTTCTATTGTGCTATAATTTTGTTCATGGTTATTAAGAGTCCTACCTGCAAAGCTAAGTGGTTTGTTATCTTGTGATAACACGGCTCCTATTGCGAAGTTACTAGCGTCAGTAGTAACTTGGAACGTTTTTGTTTCTCAAAAACCTTTCTCAGTGAGTCTAGGTGTTCATTAAGAGACGTGGAATAGACGATGACGTCATCCAAATATATAAGGCAATGCTTGTTAATGAGGTCTTTCAGGACAAAGTTCATACAACGCTGAAATGTTTCTGGGGCATTTGATGGAAACCTTTTGCTAAATCAACTGTGGTGAAATACTGGCATTTGCCAAGTTTTCCCAATAGTTCGTCCATATTCGCACATTGTCGCACACTTCAGTCACCGCTTTAGAGGTAGAGAAACATCAATGTTTGCGTCCATCGATGTTTTTACATCGGAACAGAGATGTTTTTACATCGGAACATCGATGTTTCTCGTAAAATTGCTTTATTTAATGCAGTGGTGACCAAAATGTAATTTTGTTGCCAAAAATTATTTTATATTGTACATTTAGACAACACTAATTGATTGGATACTTAATTTTAATTAAAGAAAACTGATTTGGGTTATTGTCTATTAGTTAGGGCACATTTCATTCCGATCAGACAGTAAATAACCAAGATATTTAAATAATAAATTTTGCTGTTTAGATGATGGAGCGTTGGCAATAATTAAGAATAATTAAAACCAATATAGAAACCAATATATTGTCTATTAGTTAGGGCACATTTCAACAAAAAAAAAAAACCCCAAATAGGGGGTGATTTATGATGAATTTAGCAATAAAAATTGAATTGGGGTCTCATTTAGTTTATTTTTAAAAAATCTTTAAAGTTTCCATACTAAAATTGCTTTTTTGTTGTTGCTTTGTGCAACTTGTCATTCTTTTGGTCCGTTTACCAACTATTTTTCTATGATATGGTCATATTATGGCCTGTGTACCAAGTTCATCATAAGTTTGTGAGGTTTTATTGTTTGAAAAATCTTAATCGAAAAATAGTGTTGTGAAAACGGTCATTATATTAGATAATTGACGAAGTTCCAATTCCAATTCCAATTCCAATTTTTTTTCGCTCAAAGTAAAACTCAACAAGTGGGGAAGGCTATAGTCGAGATCCCGACTATAGGATACCCGTTACTTATTTCACTACATATAAAAGTACTTTAAAGAAAATTTTCTAACAATACAAAATCTATTGCATACTCTAGGGGGCATGTATTGCCATGTATTGCTTAAAGAATCATTTTCAGACAATAACTGCTGTTCTAATTGTCCGATCGTGTTGCGATTCAGTGGGATAATAAATAATAATAATAGATATCAGTGACTACAAGAAAAACTATATTATCTTAAAAACTGTGGGTGTGGTAGCTTTTCGCGATTTGTGGGGGCGGAGGGGGCGTGGCTTAAATTTGAAACAAACTTGATCTGCGTATACTTGGCACATATATTTCTATAGACCTCACGCAGATCAAGTATGTTTAAAATTTTAGCCACGCCCCCTTACGCCCCACAAATCTAGAAAAACCACCACACCCACAGTTTTTCAGAAAATGCACTTTTAGATAACGGTATATATTAATATTATCTAAAATCTCACATAACCGCAGCAAGATCGGACAAGTAGAACGGGAGTATAAGCTATTAAAGTTATTAATAAATTTATTATTTTAATAGAATCACCTAAAAGTATGCAGTAATTTTGTTAGGTAGTAATTTCTTTAAAGTAGTTTTATATATATTGAAATAACTAACGGGTATCCTATGGTCGGGATCTCGACAATAGCCTTTCCCGCTTGTTATACCCGTTACTTATAAAAAATAAGTATAAGGGTATATTGTGTTCGTTGGAATGTATGTAACAGGGAGAAGGAGGCATCTCCGACCCTATAAAGTATATATATTCTTGATCAGCATCAATAGCCGAGTCGATATAGCCATGTCCGTCTGTCCGTCTGTCCGTCTGTCCGTCTGTCTGTCTGTATGAACAAAAGGATCTCAGAGACCATAAGAGATAGAGATACCAAACTTTCACTAAAAGACTTTTATATACCCCACGCAGATCAAGTTTGTTTCAAATTTAAGCCACGCCCCCCTCCGCCCCCGCAAATAGCGAAAAACAGTCTGAACAAAGAAATCTCAGAAACTAAAAGAGATAGAGTAACCAAATTTGGCACACAGATTTATATATACCTCACGCAGATAAAGTTTGTTTCAAATTTAATCCACGCCCCCATCCGCCCCCGCAAATCGCGAAAAACCACCACACCCACAGTTTTTAAGATAATACGTTTTTTGTGATTATTACCGTTATCTATTAGCATTATCTATTATCCCACTAAATCGCATCAACATCTGACATGTAGAACGACAGTTATGGCGAATTAAAGTTTTCAGAGCAAAACAAGTATTTTCTTTAAAGTACTTTTCAATATATTTAAGTAAGTAACGGGTATCATATAGTCGGGATCTCGACTATAGCCTTTCCCGCTTGTTTTCTTTTCAAAGTGTTGACAGTGTTTGATCGTCTTAAATTCTTTTACGCTTCGTTTAGGTATTTTTTATCGGACCACAGGTACGAAAGCTTATGAAAAGTGAAATTTTTATGGCCAAATTGAACCCTGTGGAGAAACGAGCTTGGGAAAGTTATATTGCATTGTGTGATAATTTTCTTGGCAATAACAGAAGCGCCGATTATGTAACTGTTGTAAACGATTTTTTAAGGGCGTACAATAACATGGGCTGCAACATGTCGATAAAAATCCATTTTATACATTCGCACCTAAGATTTTTTCCTGAAAATTTGGGCCAGTTCAGCGATGAACAATTGGAACGGTTTCACCAAGAGATCGCTGCTATTGAACAGCGAAAAAGTCCAATTCTTAATTCTTAATTCAAAAGTTGATATCTCTTAAAGTATAATTTTGTATCCAAAACTTTGTATTAATGAATTATAGATATATTCAATGGCTTTCAGGAAAAGTAAAGTTCGGTTTTGGCGTTCTCGAGTAATGATGAAAAAACTGGGCGCACCTCTGAAAAAAAGTACGAAAAAAAACGCCAAATTTCAAAAAATTCTAAAAAAAAAAAAAAAATGTTTTTCGTCATTTGGAGCCCCAAATCTATCCAAGCAAGTGGGTTTGGTTCGTGTAATAGACAAAAAGTTGAAAATTGTTGCCTAGTGTTATTGACCGATTTAAGAAAATAAAAAAGCGTTTTACTCGTAAAAGTGTGTTCTTTTTAAATAAAATATCAACGTTAGAGGGTTTGTTGCAAAATAGTGTTCAAAAACATCACTTAAGTCAAAAAACTGAAAAATAAAACAAAATAAGGAATTAAAACCTGTTAAGTCAAGTATGGACCATTTAAACACCTAAGTTTCTTCTTTCAATAAATTAAAATCGGGAAACATTTGACGAAGCTTTGCGCGTATAAGTGAGCGCAACTATGAAAAAACGGTTCTTTTACCGTAACTTAAAATTTCGATGTGATCAAAAAAATTCCAGAATGCAAAAAAAATTTAATTTTTCCGTACCTACAACATACGCTATGTCCCATCCCAGAAGTTTTGCTTTGATTTTTTTTAACACAGTGTAATATTCCGCGTTTTTTGGTATATCACACATATCTGTAAAAATTAGTTTGGGCGAGATATTACCATTTAAGTGTAAATATACATTTTACATAAGCTTGAGAGATGACAGCGGGAAAAACGTGTCATAGCAGCAAACCTACGTACCATATAGCTTACGCGTCATAAACAACCGGTGCTGCCAGAAAGTTTTGTTTTGCGGTGAAAAAAATCCAGCGTTGCCAGACCGTTTAATATTTTTTTTTAGAACTCAAGCTTGCATCTTTCTGCAATACATATTAAATTTATATGGTCTTTTTCTCTTTATTATTGAAGAAAAATTGTACAATCTGCCTGCATTAGTGATAAAGGTCTGACTCCAGCAACTTAAAATTCCTTGTCAGGAATTTGACAATTATTTCTTGTGTTTGTGGAACGTAACTAAAACAGTGTGCCCAAGCACGTAATATGCATCAAATATTTACCTAAAACTGGCATATTTTTGACCCTGCACCTAAAACATACATGGTCACTCTGACAAATCAGTTTGGCTTGTAAACTGCGCCAAATTTGAATGGTCACCTAAAATTAAAAAAGAAAGCAAATAAATTTGGACGATGAAATGATTGTGTTGGTTGCGCCAATTATTATTCAGTTATTTCTCGAGCCACACTATTCCAAGTACTTTTCATAGATATTTTATCAAAATGATTCGTATTTGCGATTCGTCAAAGACATGGTCGTGCCTCCACTGCTTTAATTAAAGTTATCTTTCCTCGCGTTGAAAACTTAAATCTCATTTTTTTGTTTTGCGCACAGCACCTTGAGTCTTCACGTTTGACATTTGTATGAGTCCACCAGGAAAAATTACTAAATATATTTTCCTGATAGACTAATCAGCTGTTCTCTCAGTCCACACATGTTATCGATATGCCAAATATCGATAAGAATTTGTGGATTTCGTTAAAGTTGCTGGATACACACAAAACGAAAACTAAAAATTCCTGCCAAAGTTTTTTAGACCCCGTACTTAAAAAAAAAACAGGGGTCTATTGGGTTTGTTTTAACGAAAATGTGCGTAACAGGCAGAAGGAGGCGGGGCAGACCCTATAAAGTATATATATTCTTGATCAGCATCAATAGCCAAGTCGATATAGCAATGTCCGTCTGTCCGTCTGTCTGTCTGTCTGTCTGTCTGTATGAACACCTTTACCGCCTAAAAATTGACATAGAAAATTTCATACCGAAATTATAAGAGCAATTTAAAAGCTAGAGATTCAAGAATTTACATAGACGAAGAGAAAAGTGTACTAGATTTTTGCTGAAAGTTTCATTCCGATCGGACAGTAAATAGCCAAGATATTCAAGATATAAAATTTACTGTTTCGATGATGGAGCGTTGGCAGTTATTAAAATTTGAGTAACTTGATAACATGAAAATTGAGTTAACATATTATGTAACAAATTGGCGTCTGATCAGTCATGGGCTTTTGTGTGATGAGTCGAAGCGCTAAGGATATGGTTGATCAGCCGGTCGTGAGTTCGAACCCTGCAAGGGACGCGTGTTTTTTAATTCAATAATTTTGCTTGGACATTCAATTTGTATTTATTAATGTTATGATAACATATAATATTAACATTTAGTGTTATTAAACATTTTTAAAATTATGAAATAGAGTACTGTAAAACCAATATGGCAATTGGGCATCCTGTACACAACACCGTGTATGGCTCAATTGGTTGAGCCACCGAAGTTTTAAGCTTTCTTTAAAATTAGGTCGTGGGTTCGATTCCCGGCTCCATCAACAATTTTTTTTTTATTTAATAGTTTTTGTTAAAATTATTTGTTTCTTGTTTTTTTGATAATATTGTTTTGTCATGTACATTAACATTTTAAACACACATATATGTGTTTTATACATATGCATGTGTGTTTTTTTAACAAAAACTCGGAAATGAACATTTCGCTTGGAAAAAATCAAGTCTATAAGATATGTATCTTAACCAAACTAACAGCATTTGCATGTGGGTTATTCTTTTAATTCATGACCGAAGTTGGTGCAAATCGGACAACTATATTATAGAGCTCCCATAGGAGGAATCGGACGAAAATCAAGTTTAAGTATGAAAAACTTTCTTTTTGTAGAAGATATCGTTACCAAACTTTTACCATATGCTTTTAAATTAGTTTTGTATACCCTTAGCGAAGTTGGTTTTAATCGGACCACTATATCATATAGCTGTAATAGGACCGATCGGTCGGTTTTAGTATGAAAAACTTTTTTGTTCAATTAGATATCGTAACCAAACTGATATAATATAATAATTGAGTTGGTGTTATACATCCTTACTGAAGTTGGACCAATTCGTTACACTATATAATATAGCGGTCATAGGACAGATCGTGCGAAAATCAAGACTTAGTATTGTAAGTGAACCTTTTTTAACCATAGTAAGTACGGGGTCTCCGACAGTCGAGTATGCTCGACAGTAGCACCGCGAGCGAAGCGAGCAGGGGGCGGAGCCCCCTAGTTTTATATGAAGTTTGACAGGAATTTTTAGTTCCAGGCCTGCTGGAGAGAGGCCTTAAACCTAAATTACACTAGAGAAATCATGATTTATATAAGGTTGTCAAAAAAGTCTTGCGGTATTTCCGCTTGTCTTTGCAAGCGCGTAGTTCTAGTTGTATTCGTCGCATCGGTTCACGCTATAGCTTTTTGGAAAGCTCTTTTCACGCGCTGACACGTGTTTGATTTATTGTTGTTTGTTTTTAGTCGTTCGTGAGAAAGAGAAAATACGGCATATTTTACAGTACTACTACGATAAAGGCAAAAATGCATCTCATGCTGCCAATAAAATTTGTGCAGTTTATTGACCCGATACAGTTTCCATTTCCACCGAACAACGATGGTTTCAACGTTTTCGTTCTGGTGCAGAGGTGATCGAAGATGCGCCACGGTCCGGAAGGCCTGTCGTCGAAAATTGCGATAAAATCGCTGAATTGATCGAAAGAGACCGGCATAGTAGCAGCCGTAGCATCGGCCAAGAGCTGGACATGAGTCATCAAACCGTTATAAACCATTTGAAGAAGCTTGGATTCAAAAAGAAGCTCGATGTATGGGTGCCACACGACTTGACGCAAAAAAACATTTTTGACCGTATGGATGCATGCGAATCGCTTCTGAATCGCAACAAAATCGACCCGTTTTTGAAGCGGATGGTGACTGGCGATGAAAAGTGGGTCACTTACGACAACGTGAAGCGCAAACGGTCGTGGTCGAAAAGCGGTGAAGCTGCCCAGACGGTGGCCAAGCCTGGATTGACGGCCAGGAAGGTTCTTCTGTGTGTTTGGTGGGATTTGCAGGGAATCATCCACTATGAGCTGCTCCCCTATGGCCAAACGCTCAATTCGGACCTGTACTGCCAAAAACTGGACCGCTTGAATGCAGCACTCATGCAGAAGAGGCCATCTTTGATCAACAGAGGCCGAATTGTCTTCCATCAGGACAACGCCAGGCCACACACATCTTTGGTGACGCGCCAGAAGCTCCGGGAGCTCGGATGGGAGGTTCTTTTGCATCCACCGTATAGTCCGGATCTCGCACCAAGTGATTACCACCTATTTCTGTCCATGGCGAACAAGCTTGGTAGTCGGAAGTTGGCCACAAGAGAGTCCTGTGAAAATTGGCTCTCCGAGTTTTTTGACAATAGGGAAGCGAGCTTCTATAAGGGGGGCATTATGAAGTTGGCATCTCGTTGGGAACTCGTCATCGAACAAAACGGCGCATATTTGACTTAAATCGCATTATTATAACCAATTTTATGAACAATTGAAAATTCAATAAAAATACCGCAAGACTTTTTTGACAACCTTATATAAAGAATAAAAAAAACAAAAGCGCTGAGCTGCGCCAACAGTTGTGTTTTCCTTGAGTTGTGAACATTGAGGTGATAATAATCACAAGTTATAGATTTAAAAAATGATTTATAATATCAACTCTTTATATTTTTCATATTTTTTATTTAAAAATAATACTCTTTTTATTAATTAATTAATTTTAATAATTTTTATTATATTTTTAAAATTTCATAGCAATTATTATTATTTTCTAAATATAATAACAGTTATTATTATTATTATTATTTATAAAATTTATTTATTTTAATATTTTTTATATTTTCCATGTTTATTATATTTTCATATTTAATATTTATATTTTTAACATTGTATATTTAATAATAATAATAATATTTTTATTATTATTAATGAATTCTAATAATTATTATTATATTTTAGAAATATAATAGCAATTACACTAGGCAACAATTTTCAACTTTTTGTCTATTACACGAACCAAACCCACTTTTTTGGATAGATTTGGGGCTCCAAATGACGAAAAACATTTTTTTTTTTTTTTTTATGGTGAGATTTTTTTTTTAGAATTTTTTGAAATTTGGCTTTTTTTTTCGTACTTTTTTTCAGAGGTGCGCCCAGTTTTTTCATCATTACTCGAGAACGCCGAAACCGATTTTCAAAAACATTAATTTTCCTGAAAGCCATTGAATATATCTATAATTCATTAATACAAAGTTTTGGATTTAAACTTATAGTTTAAGAGATATCAATTTTTGAATTAAGAAAATGATGATTTTTTTTAAGCTTTTTTATTAGCTTTTTTTACTTTAAAATTCGAGGAAAAGTCGAAAAAAATTTATTACATTTTGTCTTTAATTTTATTTGCATATCTGCATTAATTACGCGTCGTTTATGATATGTCTTAGCAAAATCTGTGGAGAGACGGCGATGTATTATTTTTTTTTGTCTAGGCATGTTTTTGTCGAATTTTATGACTTCCTTGTAGAGCGGCATGACATTTAGTATGAAAAACTTTTTGGTTTCTTAAGATATCTTAACCAAACTCACAGATAGTGTATTTGGGACTGTCTCATACACCCTGACCAAATTTGGTCTAAATCGGATTACTATATCATATAGCTGCCATAGGAACGATCGTTAGAAATACAAGGGTTAGTATGAAAAAGTTTTTTGTTTTTTGAGATATATCATCCAATCTTGCTGGTTATGTATTTAGTAATGTGGTATATATCCCTACCAAAATTGGTTCAAATCGGATTACTATTCAATATAGCTGCCATAGGAACGATCAGTCGAAAATTCACCTTTAGTATGAAAAACTTTTTAATTTTCTAAGATATTTTAATCGAACTCACAAATTGTGTACTCTTTGTTGTCCTTTACATCTTTATTTATTTTGGTTCGAATCTGTCTACTATATCATACAGCTGCCATAGGACCGATCGGTCTAAAAACAAGTTTTAGTATAAAAAACTTTTGTGTTTTTTGAGATATCTTAACTAAACTGATAGAATATGCATATAAGTTGGTCTTATGCATCCTGACCAAAGTTGGTTCAAATCGGTCCACTATATCATATAGCTGTCATAGGACCGATCGGTAGAAAATCATGTTTTAGTATAAAAAACTTTTTTGTTTTTGGAGAAATCTCAATAAAACTCATAAATTGGGTATCTTTAATTGCCCATTACATCCTTACCAAATTTGGTAGAAATCGGACCACTATATCATATAGCTGCCATAGGAACAATCGATACGAACGGTCGATAAGCAACCTTTAGTATGAAAAACTTTTTTGTTTTTAAAGTTATCTGTTCAAAACTTACAAGTTATAAGCCTTCTATTGCCTTATACAACCTGTCCAAATTTGGTTGGAATCGGATCACTATAACATATAGCTTCCATGGGACCGGTCAGTCGAAAGTCTACCTTTGCGTAAAAATTGTTTTATTGTCAATATACTAATAACTTAGCCGTCCTTTCATAGATTTTAACGGTAAACATACGCAACGATTGGTAATTAATATAGCTATATATATATAAACAAATTTAATAGTTCAGATGACCATCTTAAATGCATATTCTGTCAGATTGGTTAAAATATCTCAAAAAACAAAAAACTTTTTAATACTAAACCTTGATTTTCAAACGATCGTTCCTATGACAGCTATATGATATAGAGGACCGATTTGAACCAAATTTGGTCAAAATGTG
Organism: Drosophila phalerata; assembly: GCA_951394115.2. Classification (NCBI taxonomy): domain Eukaryota; kingdom Metazoa; phylum Arthropoda; class Insecta; order Diptera; family Drosophilidae; genus Drosophila; species Drosophila phalerata. The sequence continues at coordinate 9,780,979 of OX596006.1, read as the reverse complement.
TAAAATAACAACAATTTGATATTGTGTGAGATTGGTGAAGATATCTTAAAAATCACAAAAAATTTTCATACTAAAGGTCATGCCGCTCTACAAAGAAGTCATCAAAGTCGACAAAAACATGCCTACACACAAAAAAATATTATATCGCTGTCCCTCCACAGATTTTGATTGGACTTATCTTTAACGACGCGTAATTAATGCAGCTATGCAAATAAAATTAAAGACAAAATGTAATAAATTTTTTTCGACTTTTCCTCGAATTTTAAAGTAAAAAAAGCTAAAAAAAAAGCTTTAAAAAAATCATCATTTTCTTAATTCAAAAATTGATATCTCTTAAACTATAAGTTTAAATCCAAAACTTTGTATTAATGAATTATAGATATATTCATTGACTTTCAGAAATAGTAAATCTTTTGAAAATCGGTTTAGCCATTCTCGAGTAATGATGACATAAGTCGGCGCACCTCTGAAAAAAAGTACGAAAAAAAAGCCAGATTTTTAAAAAATTCTAAAAAAAAAATTTCACCATAGAAAAAAAAAAAAAAATGTTTTTCGTCGTTTTTGGCCCCAAATCTATCCAAAAAAGTGGGTTTGGTTCGTGTAATTTTTTGGCTGTTGCCTAGTGTTATTATTATTATTTATTACATTTTATTTATTTAAATATTTTATATATTATCTATATTTTATATATTTTCTATATATTTATATTATATATATTTTTATATTTTATACATTTTATATATTATATTTATATATAATAACATTTTTACATAAGTTTTATACTATTTTATAAAAGTGCCAAGACAGGAAAGATTGTCAGCTTCCGCTATGTCTAGAAGACAACAACATAGAAACAATTTAAATAGGTCAGATTCCGAATACGCTGAACGTGAGAGACAAGATAATGCTTTATATCAAAGAGAGCGTAGGGAAAATGAAGAATATAGTCAAATTCAAAGGGTTAAGGATAATAGTAGTAGAAGTAGTAGAAGTAGTAGAATACTAAGGATTACTGATCAGGCATCTAATACTTTGCAACACCAGTTGCACAGACAAGATCCAGAATTTCGAGAAAGAGAAAGGCTAAGCGACAATTTAGCCCATGCTTTTCGAAGGGCTGATACTTCAGTTAGAGAATTGGAGCAAGCAGCTTATACTATGCAACACCAATTGCACAGACAAGATCCAGAATTTCGGGACAGAGAACGACAAAGAGACAGCTTCGAGCATGCTATTCACAGACAAGATCTTGAATTTCGAGATATAGGAAGTCTAAGCGACAATTTAGCCCATACTACTCGAAGAACTGATACTCCAGTTATAGCATTGGAGCAAGCAGCTAATACTTTGCAACATCAGTTGCACAGACAAGTCACAGAATGTAGGGAAGGAGAACGAGAACAAGACAGAGCTCGGCGGGCTTCACAGCGTCAAGATTTGAATAGAAGAATTGTAGAAAATTAAAGGGATAGAAGTCAAAGGGCTGTGGTTAGAGGTGATCGCATTCGCAGGATTATTCAGCAAGCAAGTAATACAAATGCTAGGCTAAGTGCTCGAATACTAGCATGACAGCAGGTCATTGACGCTTATTTGAATGTGTCGCAAAGAGTAAGTCAGTATAGAAGCAATAGTCCAAATAGAGCAGCAGTGAATAGAATAAATGCGACACGAAATAGGCTTTTGCCGAGCGAATATTCTTCCGGAAGATAGAGAATCTGAGCGTAGAAACAATAGTTTAATTAAAATGATAGCCGAATTTAACAAAAACGTCAAGGAAGGGCCCACTCACGTTTGCTTTTGCTGCAAAGGATTATTCTTAAAGGATATTTCTTAAATCTTGCATCTGAATCCCCCACGGATACCAAATAAAGCTTTTGCAAGACTTGCAGTACAGACATTCAAAAAGGCAAAAAACTAAGAGCTTCAATAGCAAATGGTCTTGATTTCCCAAAGCTTGATAGGCTAATTTCTCCACGTCTTCCTTTTATGACAATTAAGACTCTGGGATATGGTCGCCAAAATGCTATTAAAGGAGCAGTGGTAAATGTTCCAATTCCAGTGGCCAATATTGTAAGAATACTTCCAAGACCGTTTGATCAAGCGGATGTAATTTGACTACACTTTAAACGGAAATTGGAATACAATCATGATTTTATGGCTGAAGCCATCAGACCTTTCACAATTCTTGAAGCAATCAGGTTTCTGAAAAACCCAGAGCTGTATGTGAAACACAAAGTTACTGGTGATGAACACTGGTTGTCCACGTTTCCAAATAATGATACGGCTGTTCCTTTTGTAGCATCACCTGATGATAGGAATTTAGTTACAGAATTGTTAGAACGATCTACACGATCTAATTTTAATGAACAAAATAATATAGAGGAGGAAAATATTAACCCAGAAGGTCAAAAAACCCTGTTAGAAAATGTTGCCATGCAAAGAATTATTATTGCTCCTGAAGAAGGTCAGGGTCCATTAGATATGATTCAGGATGACGATTTGAGGAGTTGGCGTTTCCAACTATATTTGCTGGCAATAAAAGAAAGTTTCAGGAAAGTTTTACAACCATAGTAAGGTCAGAACTCAGGAATAGTGATAGGAGAGGTTGTAGAGCTGACATATTATTTCTTAACTATAAAAAGTTAGAAATGATTAAATTTAGGAATAATACTTATATTTGCTTACGTAATCATAGCGCTAATCATGGCATTTCGGCATTAGTGAGGATCACATAGAATCTTTAATTAGACATGATGATGGATATAGGATGTTAAAGGGTATTCGCACTTCTCCTGCCCATTGGGAAGCTGAATAGAAAAAAGTTATGGCTATGATCAGGCAGATTGGTTTGCCTACCTTTTTCATAACATTTTCGGCAGCAGAGACTAAGTGGACGGAGCTTTTAGTCTTGCTATCTTATAATGTAGATAAGCAAACTATAACAGAAGAAGCCGCATTAAATTTAAGTTTTGATACAAAAGCCCGTCTTATTAGAGCAGATCCTGTAACATGTGCTAGGTATTTTGAGCATCGATATAGGGAGCTTTTAAAAACAATGAAGCAAGATAGCGGTGTTTAGGGTAGCCATAGGGTCATTCAGTTTTATTGGCGAGTTGAGTTCCAGCAAAGAGACTCTCCACATGTCCATGGCATATTTTGGCTGAAAGATGCCCCAAAGCTCGACTTAAATGATGAATCTAGTATTCAACCTATCAAGTCATTTATTAATCAGTTTATCACAACTGATACTATTTGCCAAGAGGTTCGTCCATTTCTTGCAAGCGAGAAGTTAGAGGAAACAAAATTTGTCGATTCGGTTTTCCATACTCTCCTATGCCTCAAACTTAAAATTTTGTTCACGTTTGGAGCGAACACTCAAAATGTAGAGGAGCATAGAAGAAATTTTGAAAAAATTCAAACAGTGCTAGAATATCCATTTAATAATGAATACTTGGAACTATTTGAAGATTTTAATAACTTCCTGTCCCACGTTCATCCTAACCTAACCTATAAGAAGTATATTAATACACTGAGATCAGGTCTAAAGAATCCCAAAATTTTCTAAAAGCGATCTTTAGTGCTATTAAGATAAACAGCTATAATAAGCTACTTCTCTTGATGCAGCGAGCAAATATAGATATTCAGTTCATTCTGAATCCCTATGCTTGCTGCTCCTATGTTGTTAATTATATTGACAAGTCCCAGCGAAGAATTTCACAATTAATGCGAGAACCAGTTAGTGAAATTAGCCGAAGTAATGTAACAATCAAGCAAAAAATACAACACATAGGAAATATTTTTGGGGCACTGCGATTTCTGCTCAGGAAGCCGTTTATTGCTGTTTAGGGATGCCATTGTCTAGTAGAAGTACTAATATAGTATTTATAAATACTGCACATCTAGAAAAATGGGTTAGAAATCTGAAATCAAGAGAACAGTTTCAAAATCTTCCTGAAGATTGTGAAGACATTTTCGAAATTGGACTTACAGAGCATTATATTCAACGTCCAGACGTTCTTGAAAACTTATGCCTAGCTGATTTTGCTGCTTTTTATGTTTTTAGCAAAGGGCAACTCAATCTGTGATATATCCCCTTCGCGATGGTAGCGGGTTCATTAGAAAAAGACTCAGTCTAAGGAGGGATGAGCAAGCTCAGTTGTGAGAAACATATTTGTTTCTCACCAAAAATATACAAGTTATTTCAGCAGCAACGATTTGAACCCCCCTGCAGCGACGCCCCTGGAGCACGTCACCGTTATGGCGACGGTTTGAACCCCCTCAGCGACGCCTCTGGAACACGTCACTGTTATAGCGACGCTCGCGACAGAAGTGCCGTTAGTTTTCGGCTCACAAACAATTGACTGGTGAGTGCATGTGCCGTTAGTTTTCGGCTCACAAATTATAAAAGGGCATGCAGTCACAGAGGCGAGTCAGTTTTTTTTGAGAAGTAGCGAAGTTCGAAGGTAGAGATCTAATTGTCCTCGCGTCTGTCAGGACCTAGCTTAAAATATCCTCGCGTTGCCAGGATCACCAGCCAATTGTCCTCGCGCTGTCAGGACCTAGCCTAGAATATCCTCGCGTTGCCAGGATCACCAGCCAATTGTCCTCGCGTCTGTCAGGACCTAGTTCAGAATATCCTCGCGTGGCCAGGATCCCCAGTCAATTGTCCTCGCGTCTGTCAGGACCTAGTTCAGAATATCCTCGCGTGGCCAGGATCCCCAGTCAATTGTCCTCGCGTCTGTCAGGACCTAGTTCAGAATATCCTCGCGTTGCCAGGATCACCAGTCAATTGTCCTCGCGTTTGTCAGGACCTAGCTTAGAATTTCCTCGCGTTGCCAGGATCCCCAGTCAATTGTCCTCGCGTCTGTCAGGACCTAGCTTAGAATATCCTCCCGTTGCCAGGATCACCAGCCAATTGTCCTCGCGTCTGTCAGGACCTAGTTCAGTTTAGATATCCTCACGTTGCCAGGATCCCCAGTCAATCGTCCACGCGCTGTCAGGACACAGTTTAGATATCCTCGCGTTGCCAGGATCCCCCGACAACTGTCCTCGCGCTGTCAGGACCTAGTTCAGAATATCCTCGCGTTGCCAGGATCCCCAGTCAATTGTCCTCGCGTCTGTCAGGACCTAGTTCAGAATATCCTCGCGTGGCCAGGATCCCCAGTCAATTGTCCTCGCGTCTGTCAGGACCTAGCTTAGAATATCCTCGCGTTGTCAGGATCCCCAGTCAATTGTCCTCGCGTCTGTCAGGACCTAGCTTAGAATATCCACGCGTTGCCAGGATCACCAGCCAATTGTCCTCGCGCTGTCAGGACCTAGCCTAGAATATCCTCGCGTTGCCAGGATCACCAGCCAATTGTCCTCGCGTCTGTCAGGACCTAGCTTAGAATATCCTCGCGTTGCCAGGATCACCAGCCAATTGTCCTCGCGTCTGTCAGGACCTAGTTCAGAATATCCTCGCGTGGCCAGGATCCCCAGTCAATTGTCCTCGCGTCTGTCAGGACCTAGTTCAGAATATCCTCGCGTGGCCAGGATCCCCAGTCAATTGTCCTCGCGTCTGTCAGGACCTAGTTCAGAATATCCTCGCGTTGCCAGGATCACCAGTCAATTGTCCTCGCGTTTGTCAGGACCTAGCTTAGAATATCCTCGCGTTGCCAGGATCCCCAGCCAATTGTCCTCGCGTCTGTCAGGACCTAGCTTAGAATATCCTCGCGTTGCCAGGATCACCAGCCAATTGTCCTCGCGTCTGTCAGGACCTAGTTCAGTTTAGATATCCTCACGTTGCCAGGATCCCCAGTCAATCGTCCTCGCGCTGTCAGGACACAGTTTAGATATCCTCGCGTTGCCAGGATCCCCAGTCAACTGTCCTCGCGCTGTCAGGACCTAGTTCAGAATATCCTCTCGTTGCCAGGATCCCCAGCCAATTGTCCTCGCGTTGCCAGGACCCCGTCAAGACATTCCGGAGTTGTATTACTAGGATTTCCCCCCCCCCCCCCCCCCCAGAGCCGGCGGAACAAACCGCACTATAACCGACGACCAAGGATCGAATCGGCAGGACGACGACCGGACCAAGCAGGATACACCAGCATAATCAATTCACATAACCATTTCTTGTACAATTAAGAGTCGGCATTGAAGTCGCAAATAAACCACATCATTGAAATATTGAAAATATATCTGAGTTCTTATTTATTCGCAAGTGCTGCAAAATATAAATTTGTTGCACGAAACCCACAACGCCGACCGAGTTAGCCCGGTGAAGCTTTAAGGATCGTTACAACTGGCGCCCAATTTGCAGGGTCTTGCGAATAATAGAACAGATAAATTTCAATATGGTACGAGCATGGGTTTACAACCTGAAAAAGGAAGAACTGCTGCAATATGGCACCGAGTTCGGGATCCCATTGACCGAATATGTAGATGTGATGCGAAGGGACTTCGGCGAATGGGTCCAAACACAAGAAGGACAGATGCCTCACGCCGTACGGTTAGATACATTGGCCAAGAAACACGCCCGCGCATCTCCATTTAGGGAGACTACCACTACAAGGGAAAAGACAGAAAAAAACACATTGATGGCAGATTTGGAGAGCATGGATGTCGCTTCAATAAGCGCGGAAGCACAGCGACGGGAACAACAACAGAGACGGGAATACCAAGAATCGCAACGACAGAGCACATCGACCATGAACCACGATCACCGGCAATACACAGAAAGGAATCCAACACGGGATTATGCAGCAGTAGCCAAACAAGTGAGGGAAAGGAGCTTCAAATTTGATGGCACCTCGAAGCCCTTAGAATTTCTGGAGCAAGTGGAATGGTCGGCGGAAACCTATGGTTTAGAACTGGACCAGTTCCCACGAGCAATGCCAGAACTCCTGAAAGGCACGGCTCTCAAATGGTACATAGCGAATAACGAGCACTGGAGGACCTGGACATCGTTCGCTATAAGCTTCCAGGAATTTTTCCTGCCGAGAGACTACATTTCAAAGCTGGCGGAGGAGGTTGCTCGGAGAAAGCAAGGCATGGATGAACCGTTCAAGAAGTTCATGGTAGAGATGCAGACTTTGATGAGGCCTTTAAGGCTTTCAAAGAAGAGGGAACGGGAAAAGATATACAACAGCAGCCTTCCCGACTTCAGAGCATTCGCAAGACCATATCAGAACGGCAGTTTGATCGAGCTAATGCAACTTGCGGAAGAGTTTGAAGAGCTGGAGCGAGACAGGGAGAAATTGCGGCAACAAACTCGTGTAAACCGTCCCAGACTAATGGCCATAGAAGACACCAGGCCAACAGAAACCAGAGGCCCATGTCCTCGTTGTACAGACAACGCAAGGACACAACCACAACCAACACCAAGAATATTTGCGGGACAGCCAACGCATATTCCAAACCCAACACAGGCATGTAGAAGATGTGGAAATGAAGGACATTGGGCGAGAGAATGTCAAAACCCGAGTCTTCTATTCTGTTGGATATGTGGACGAATAGGGGTTCGCACAGTTCAGTGTTGCCGACAGGGAAACGACCGACGGCATCCAGCGCCCAGGAGCGAGCGGATGCCGATAGAAGCGGCTCCACACAATTAATCGGCATGTTGAAGGACGAGGGCCAACGCCTGTCGGCAACAGTTCAAATCGGCAAAAACCTCTACAACGCTACCATCGACACGGGGGCAACGAGCAGTTTCATAAGAGAGCAGTTGGCAGTGACGTTGTGCGAAGAAGGATTTGAATTGGGAGCAACACAAAAACAGGTGCGATTGGCAGATGGCCGAACGGGTGTCGTGACGGAACAAGTGGAGGTGCAGATCAAACTAGGAAACAAAAAGGTGGAGATGCCGCTATTAGTCCTACCAGGAGTCATCGACGAATTGGTGCTGGGATGGGATTTTCTGTCTAATATAGGAACAATCTTTGAATGCGCCGGCATCGAAGTCAGAATCCCGACTCGTCGACAAAACACCAAAGGACGAGAGGAGAGACTCTCTGTGGTCACCACGGCACACGTACAAGAGCAAGTAACACAAGAACAAGTAACACAAGAGCAAGTAACACAAGAACAAGTAACACAAGAACAAGTAACACAGGAGCAAGTAACACATGAGCAAGTAACACAAGAACAAATAACACAAGAAGAAGAACCAATCGTGAAGGAGACACCAAGTATCAACAGGGAACGTGGCGAACCCTTACATCCAGATGCAGCTGTGGATGAATTTCTTCGGCAGGAATTAGCTGCATTCACGGTCATGAACGGCACATCACCAATTACGGAACATTGAATTGTGATGAACGATGACCGACCGATTAAGCAACGATACTTCCCGAAGAATCCAAGAATGCAGGAGGAGATCAAAAAGCAGATCGACGAACTGCTCGCCAAAGGATGTATCGAGGCTTCTAACAGTCCACACAGCGCACCGATAGTGATGGTCAAGAAAAAGACGGGCAAATGGAGACTGTGTGTCGACTTCCGGCAATTAAACAACTGAGGGAAGCTCACTACATAACGAGCCTCGATTTGAAAGACGGCTATTGGCAAATCCCAATGGAAAAATCAAGTCGACCATTGACCGCATTCACCGTCCCAGGCAGAGGATTATTCCAGTGGAAAGTCATGCCATTCGGACTTCATTCAGCGCCGGCGACGTTCCAGCGTGCGTTGGATCGGGTGATTGGCCCGGAAATGTTGCCCCATGCTTTCGCATACCTGGACGACATCATTGTCATGGAGAAAACGTTGGAGGACCACATGGCCAATTTAAAAGAGGTGTTTCGACGACTGCGGGCAGCAAACTTGAAGATCAACGTCGACAAGTGCGACTTCTTCAAAAAATAATTAAAATATCTGGGTCACTTGGTAACCGACCATGGAATATCCACCGATCCGGATAAAGTGGCTGCAATTTCACAATTAAAACCACCCACGAATGTCAAGGAGCTGCGACAATATCTTGGAGTGGCATCTTGGTATAGGCGATTTGTTCCTGATTTTTCGAACACGGTACATCCCCTCAACGGATTATTGAAGAAAGGCGTAAAGTGGGTATGGAGCGAGCAGCATCAACAGGCGTTCGAGATGGTGAAGGAGAAGCTGACAAAGGCACCAGTCTTGGCGTGTCCCGATTTCAGCCGGCAGTTCACATTGCAAACTGATGCTAGCAACTATGGATTAGGAGCCATACTCACGCAGGAATCCAGCGAGGGAGAGCGGGTGATCGCATATGCCAGTAGAACACTCCACGGCCCCGAGATAAACTATTCAGCAACAGAGAAAGAATGCTTGGCCATCGTCTGGGCAATTCAAAAGATGAGACCATACCTAGAGGGTTACCATTTCGCGGTCGTGACGGACCACATGGCGTTAAAATGGTTAAATTCGATCGACAGCCCCACCGGTCGTATCGCCAGATGGGCGTTTGAGTTACAGCAGTACGATTACGAAGTGGCTTATCGGAAAGGAAAGCTGAATGTAGTGGCAGACGCGCTATCCAGGCAACCACTGGAACAGGTGATCTGCGCACGAGTCTATACTCATAATGAAACAGCAAATATCGGCGGCACGGACTGCAAATGGGTACAGAAGATGCTACATAAGATTGGCAAAGACCCAAGAAAATTCCCAGACTACTTGGAGGAGTCTGGTAATCTATATAGACACATCCCTCACCGAGCCGGACATGAGGATGTGCCATCATGGAAATTATGCGTACCAACGATGAAGAGGCAGCGGGTATTGCACGAAAATCATGATGCAGCTTCAGCAGGACACACAGGAACAAGGAAGACAATAGCTCGAGTGAAGGCACGATATTATTGGCCAGGGTTACACCGAGATGTTCGCAACTATGTCGAACGGTGCGAGGTTTGCCAACGATACAAGCCGAACCAGTTACAGGCAGCCGGCAAGATGCTAACCCAGATTCCAGCAGAACCATGGGAAACAGTGTGCGCAGATTTTGTCGGCCCATTACCACGGTCAAAACACGGAAATACGACATTGTTAGTATTTATAGACCGATTTTCGAAGTGGACCGAACTGATACCGTTGCGTAGTGCAACGGCGGCAGCACTACAGAAGGCGTTCAGGGAGAGAATACTGGCAAGGTTTGGTGTACCAAAAGTCCTCATCACCGACAACGGCGCACAGTTTACGAGCAAGGCTTTCAAGGACTTCCTGCAGGATTTGGGTGTGAAACATAAATATACGGCACCATACACACCACAGGAAAATCCAACAGAACGAGCAAATCGCACCGTAAAAACGATGATAGCTCAATATGCGGGGACAAATCAACGGTGTTGGGATGAAGCATTGCCGGAGATCACCTTGGCAGTCAACACCAGTGTATCGGCATCGACAGGCTACACCCCTGCGTTTATAACACAGGGTCGAGAACCTCGACTGCCACAGGCATTGTACGATGAGGTAGCCATCGGCACTGGTCAAACATCCCAAGACCCCCGAGCAAACGCTGGAAAACTCAAGGAAATTTTCGAGATAGTACGCAGAAACCTGGAGAAAGTTGCACAGGACCAGGCCAGATACTATAATCTACGCAGGAGACCATGGAAACCCATCGTGGGAGAGCAGGTGTGGTTGAAGGAGCACCATCTGTCCAACGCAGCGGACGGATTCGCGGCAAAATTGGCACCCAGGTTTGGAGGACCATATCAGATCGTGGACTTCATATCACCGGTAATTTGTAAATTACAATCCCAGGTGGACAAGAAAGTACGAAGAGCACACGTGGGAGACCTGAAACCACACACTGCAGGTCAGAGTAGCAACTAAAATTTTTTTTTTGTGGCAACCCTGCGATCAAAATTATTTTTACACGGCGGGCACATGCACGAAGGACAAGGATTTGTTTTTGTTTTTATTTAAAAAAAAAAAAAAAAAAAGAAAATTTTTTGGGTGGCAACCCTACAACACCCAAAATTTTTTTTTTACACGACGGGCACATGCACGAAGCACAAGGATTTGGATAAAAAAAAAAATTTTTTTTGGGTGGCAACCCTACCACACCCAAATTTTTTTTTTACACGACGGGCACATGAACGAAGCACAAGGATTTGGATAAAAAAAAAATTTTTTTTTGGGGTGGCAACCCTACCATACCCAAATTTTTTTTTTTACACGACGGGCACATGAACGAAGCACAAGGATTTGGATAAAAAAAAAAATTTTTTTTGGGTGGCAACCCTACCACACCCAAATTTTTTTTTTACACGATGGGCATATGCACGAAGCACAAGGATTTGGATAAAAAAAAAAAATTTTTTTTGGGTGGCAACCCTACCACACCCAAAAATTTTTTTTTTCCACCACACACGGCGAACACACCCGAAGGGACAACAAAAAATAATATACGAGGATTTTTTTTTTTTATCATAAAAATCAAATTTTTTTTTTATTAAATGTGACAACTCTACCACGCCCACACAATTTTTTTCCCCGAAGAAGAAGGGGAATACATATATTTATATGAGCATATATAAATATATATAACAAAAAAAAAAAAAACCAGACAAACAAGTGAATTCAGCAACGGAACATAGGAATCAGACCACGGTAAACATGTGTCACACCATCATCAAAATTGGCAAACCAGAATGCAGACAATGCAAGAAAAAAAAAAGAGAACCAAACATACATATACACTGCAGAGCGAACAGCAGCCGGCGTCAGAGCAAAGCACAGATAAGAAGATAAAAGCTTTTGCCTGCATAGCAGCAGCCAGCGTCAAAGCTTGAACAGATAAGAGAAACGAAAGCTCTTATCTGCATACATGTAGCGTGACGTCAGCAGACGAAACAACTGCATTATGTTTGCCATTAACAATGCAGCAAGAGACCATCTGTCGTGGCGCTCTGCATAGGGCGGCCGGTCAACCAAATTGCAAACCGTAGGCCGCGGTTCGATTCCCCGCTCTGATGGGCCGATGCAATTTCTCTTTGACACATTTCGACAGCAACTTTGCTTGTCACTTGCCCTCCCATCTCCCCGCTCGTTATATTCGGGTTAACTATTAGTTAATATTAACTCGCTCACTAATAGAAATATTAGTTCCAATTGAATTAATAATTATTAATTCACAGTTAATAATATTCAATAATTAACTAAAATGATTTCAAGTACCAAGTAGTACACCAGCCGCGAGTTATATATATACACATGTATATATATATACGAAGGGAAATGTTTCTTCCCCCCTCCACACAGGCGAGACAGGCAAAAAGAGATTCAGTGTTTCAACACTAAGAGCGGGACGCTCAAAGAGAAACGCGGTTTAGCCGAAACACGTGCATCGGCGGCCGCCTATAAAAGGGACAAACGCCCACGCATGCGCTCTATTCAAAAAATATGAGTGACCGCAGCAACAACGGGACGAAGGCTAGCAGCAGGCGAGTTCGAGTGCAGCGGAAACCTACACGGTTACCGTTCCACCCTCAGCGGAGCACCAGGGCAAGGCGGGCCCATACATCGCCTGATCAGACGATGACGGACGTGCTGGAACTGATGCCGTCGCCCACCTGGGATGGCCCAATGACGCCACCACCAACCGGGGACATCGAGGCGGGCGGTTTCACCTGGCCGGAACCGGTGGAGGCGACGGTAGAGACGTCCGAGGCGGCGACCACCTCAACGGCACCGATGTTCGGACCATGGCCACTCCCCGACCCGGTAGCCTACATAGAGCTATCATCGGAATCGGAGCAGGAGGAAGGGGGACCGGCCGATTCGACGACCAGGTCCGGTCAAGTCCCCACATCGAGGAGCGAACCACCACCGACGCCGCGACGACCCACGACACCTGGAACACCGATCCCCAGTGGACAGCCGACGTCGCCACACTACGCGCCACCGACGCCGCGACGACCGACACCACCCGGTGCGCCGATTCCCCGTGGACAGCCGACGTCACCGTGCTACGCACCGCCATCACCACCGGCCGGGACGTGGGTGGAGTCACCAGGCTACCGGCCAATGACGCCACGCTTCGCCCCGTCCTGGTACATTCCGTGTGTACAGGTGGCTGCACCCGCGGTCCAACCAGCGACAGAGATGGAAGCGGTGCCGAGTCGACGCAGGCACGAACCAGTACGTTTCCCCACACCAGACGTACGGGCATCCAAAAACCCTTGGAGCGAGGTAGAGTCCAACAGGTGGCCGCCGGTGGTACGGGAAGAGGCGGGCAGGTTGAACCCGTGCCGCCGGCAGGTGCGCTTGGTATGGCACGCCGGGAAGCGATACCGCGTCAAGGCCGGACAAGGGCGAATCCTCGTGTACCAGGAACAGAACGTGAAGTAAAGAAAAAAAAAGACAATGTAATAAATGAAATAATAAAAAAAAAGGAAATATAATATTTGAATGTTTACTTATGGGGCGGGCAGTGGGTTCTTCATTTCCCGAAGAAAGAGGGGAGTGTGAGAAACATATTTGTTTCTCACCAAAAATATACAAGTTATTTCAGCAGCAACGATTTGAACCCCCCTGCAGCGACGCCCCTGGAACACGTCACCGTTATGGCGACGGTTTGAACCCCCTCAGCGACGCCTCTGGAACACGTCACCGTTATAGCGACGCTCGCGACAGAAGTGCCGTTAGTTTTCGGCTCACAAACAATTGACTGGTGAGTGCATGTGCCGTTAGTTTTCGGCTCGCAAATGATTGACTGGTGAGTGCATGTGCCGTTAGTTTTCGGCTCACAAACTATAAAAGGACATGCATTCACAGAGGCGAGTCAGTTTTTTTTGAGAAGTAGCGAAGTTCGAAGGTAGAGATCTAATTGTCCTCGCGTCTGTCAGGACCTAGCTTAAAATATCCTCGCGTTGCCAGGATCACCAGCCAATTGTCCTCGCGCTGTCAGGACCTAGCCTAGAATATCCTCGCGTTGCCAGGATCACCAGCCAATTGTCCTCGCGTCTGTCAGGACCTAGTTCAGAATATCCTCGCGTGGCCAGGATCCCCAGTCAATTGTCCTCGCGTCTGTCAGGACCTAGTTCAGAATATCCTCGCGTGGCCAGGATCCCCAGTCAATTGTCCTCGCGTCTGTCAGGACCTAGTTCAGAATATCCTCGCGTTGCCAGGATCACCAGTCAATTGTCCTCGCGCTGTCAGGACCTAGCCTAGAATATCCTCGCGTTGCCAGGATCACCAGCCAATTGTCCTCGCGTCTGTCAGGACCTAGCTTAGAATATCCTCGCGTTGCCAGGATCACCAGCCAATTGTCCTCGCGTCTGTCAGGACCTAGTTCAGAATATCCTCGCGTGGCCAGGATCCCCAGTCAATTGTCCTCGCGTCTGTCAGGACCTAGTTCAGAATATCCTCGCGTGGCCAGGATCCCCAGTCAATTGTCCTCGCGTCTGTCAGGACCTAGTTCAGAATATCCTCGCGTTGCCAGGATCACCAGTCAATTGTCCTCGCGTTTGTCAGGAACTAGCTTAGAATATCCTCGCGTTGCCAGGATCCCCAGTCAATTGTCCTCGCGTCTGTCAGGACCTAGCTTAGAATATCCTCGCGTTGCCAGGATCACCAGCCAATTGTCCTCGCGTCTGTCAGGACCTAGTTCAGTTTAGATATCCTCACGTTGCCAGGATCCCCAGTCAATCGTCCTCGCGCTGTCAGGACACAGTTTAGATATCCTCGCGTTGCCAGGATCCCCAGTCAACTGTCCTCGCGCTGTCAGGACCTAGTTCAGAATATCCTCGCGTTGCCAGGATCCCCAGCCAATTGTCCTCGCGTTGCCAGGACCCCGTCAAGACATTCCGGAGTTGTATTACTAGGATTTCCCCCCCCCCCCCCCCCCAGAGCCGGCGGAACAAACCGCACTATAACCGACGACCAAGGATCGAATCGGCAGGACGACGACCGGACCAAGCAGGATACACCAGCATAATCAATTCACATAACCATTTCTTGTACAATTAAGAGTCGGCATTGAAGTCGCAAATAAACCACATCATTGAAATATTGAAAATATATCTGAGTTCTTATTTATTCGCAAGTGCTGCAAAATATAAATTTGTTGCACGAAACCCACAACGCCGACCGAGTTGGCCCGGTGAAGCTTTAAGGATCGTTACACAGTTACTAACTAGGGATTATATAATGAATTAGATGCTAGTAAGCTTGAGTATGCATTGGAAAATGCAGTCCAGGCAGAATATGAGGATTATATAGAAAACCCAAAAGATAATGAGTTTAGAGTCTTAGGATTTCCTGAGATAGATCCTCAACTAAATGTCTTAAACGTCAATGGGGATGATAACAATGTAGGCGACAATAACGTTTGCTTGATTAAGCTTCCACCCTTAGTTTCAGAGGAAACTTTATCTAATATTGCTGGGTCCCTCAATTTAAAACAGAAACCTTATTTAACCCATGTAATGCACAATGCCAAAATAAAACCTGTGCACCACTAATTTGTTGGAGGCGGTGCTGGAGTTGGTAAGAGCCGACTTATTTTAGCAATTTTCCAATCCCTATCTGATATGTACAATCGGAAGGCAGGAGCCGTTCATGGGCCTAATAATGATAATAATAAATATATTCTTTTGTGTGCCCCGACCGGAAAAGCCGCATTCGGAATCAGTGGGTCAACTCTGCATTCCATATTTTCTCTTTCAGTCAACCAGTCTCGCTTTCATTTGAGACCATTAAGTCATAATTTGGTCAATGCATTGAATTCAAACTTAATTGACCCTAAATTAATTATTATTGATGAAATTTCAATGGTTAGTTCATTAATGTTTTCACACTTGGATTCCCGATTAAAACAAATTTTCAAAAATTCCGCTCCCTTTGGAAATTTTTCTGTCATTGTTTTCGGTGATCTAAGACCATTAGGATCAGTAGGTGGTCGTTGGATTTTTGAATCCAATATCACTGATCTTTATTTTGCTATTTTTGGCACTTCTTTGTGGGACCTGTTTAAGTATTTTGAGCTTAACAGGAATCATGCGACAACGGGATGACCAACAATTCGCGTCTGCCTTAAATAATATGGCATCGGGTTGCATGACTGCTGATGATATTCAACTTATCCGATCACGCATTTGTCAACCATCCGATGTGCCTGATTACGTAATCCATCTCTTTACTAGCAATAATGAGGTGGATAATTTCAACACAAAAAAACGTTATTTGATTCCAACAGAAAAGGTTTATTCTACTGCTGAAGATTTCATAAAAGCTGTCCATTTAAGTGCGGCACAAAGAAATAATGTATTAGTAAGTGCTAGTAGTTTTAAAACTTTCGAAACGCAGGGACTTTGTATGTCTCTTCTCTTAAAAATTACTGCCAAATTTATGACGACGGTCAATGTAGATACAGGGGATGGGTTAGTTAATGGAGCATCCGGAATATTGATGCAAATAGATTTTGATATATCCAACACTCCAACTATTTTATGGATTACATTTTCAGAAGAGACCGTAGGAGAAATGGCGCGCTCAAAGCGTGCATACCAATCTGAACCTTTATGGACCCCTATTCGGAAAATAGTAAGAAGCTTTCATTATAAGAACAATGACCATTGACAGTCAGCAGTTTCCAGTTGTACCTGCAGAAGGTTATACTATTCACAAAAGGCAGGGCGCTACTTATGGCAAGGTGGTAGTCCACACCAGTTCAAGAATGAACCGTGCTTCCATATATGTTGAAACAAAAAGCATATTTCTTCCGTCGCAAAGTGCCATATAAATAAATAAATTCCAACGCGTCTCAATTTTATCATAAAAACTCTTATGATTTTTCATGGCGCCCGAGCAGGGACAAGTTTAAATTTATTTTGAAGGCATGCTAAAAAAGCGTGAACTGTGCGTATATACACACAGAAAAAAAAAATCAAGATTTCCGTACTTAAACAGGCGATTTTCAAGTACAAACGTTCTCAAAAGCTGGGTAAGTTCGGAATTCCTAAAACTGAGTACAAAAATCTTAATTCAAGTTCGGTTTTCGCAAGTACGGAAATCTTAAAGTGAGATTTTTTCGGGATACTTTAAGTACGTTTTGGGCTTAATTCAAATCTGTAAAAATTTAAAACATACTACTTTAAGTACAAAACAATCTTGAACTTAATCCTAAATATACTTAATTCAAGTACAAAAAATTTTAATAAATAATTAATTGTAATTTTAAAACATACTTTAGTATGTATACTAAAATTAAGCAAAATACCAAAATTAAATACCATTTAATAATGGTGTATTTTCTTTGGATAGCGACCTTTCGAAATAGGTGCTGATTTTACCAGCAAACCAAGCCTAACGTCATATTTGCGTTGCTAGAACCAGTTGAGAATTCTAAGGTACGACAATGCAAAAGAAATATTCCGAAATGTACTTGATTTTAGTTCGAAACGTTCTCATTTTTAACTTTCTTTCCATCTTGAAAATTCTAAATTTTAGATCGATTCATACTCAATTTAAGATTTTAGTACACAACAATCTTAAATTTTTAAAATAGTTGTTTAGTACTCAAAACTCTGTTGATTTTAAAGATATCTCAACCAAACTCACAGATTATGCTTTTGGCATGGTCTAACTAAGTCTTACTTAGTTTGGTTGAAATCGGACTATTAAATCACATTATTGTCGGTAAAAAATTTAAAATTAAGATCGAATCATACTTAATTTAAGATTTTTAGTACACAGGAATCTTAAAATTTTAAGTACAAAACGGGATAAATTTAAGTGCGGTTGTACTTAATTCTAGGATGGTATTTTTTTCTGAGTGTACATATATATATATATATATATACATATATATAATTAGATTTTTCTTTATTTACTGTGAGTTTGAATCTTAAAAAAACCGCGCACAGCTTTAACGGTTAAGTTGAATTTATTATAAAACAAGGGGGCTCCGCCCCATGCTCGCTTCGCTCGCCTACCCCCGGCTCGCTTCGCTCGCGCTGAGGTGTGGTATGTCTACAGTCGAGCGCACTCGACAGTAACTTGCTCGATACCCAAACGTTCACAACCGATTAATTCAATTTCAGTAAAATATGGTCAACATAAAATGCTACAGACTATATGCTATCCTATAGCCTGCAGTTAGGGGTGCTAGTCTGTGACAGAACTGGTATTAATACTAACTATAATACAATACGTGAATAATAAAATACAGATTATATTATATATATATATTTAGTTACTCTTTTCACAAAATAGAGAAAATAGTTGACAAAAAAAAAGGAAATAGTTGACAAAAAAAAAAAAAAAAAGTTGCACATGGGCAAGATTGAAACGGGATTCGAACTCTCGACTCATCGCCTCGAAATACACGGCTCTATCATCAGAGCCATCGGAGAATTATATTTGCACGTTTCTTTTGTTTCAATTATGTCTCGCTCGTTAGAAGAGAAGCCCTACATACACACATACATACATGTGCAAATAAAGCTATTTATAGAACCAAATTCGTTTTGCTGCTAATTCATGGTACTGATTGCAAAATGTGCATCACATAAAATTATTGATTAAGTATGTAAAGTATTCATTTAAAAAGTATGTAATTATTAATTAATATGTAATTAATTTAATGCAATGAAAAAAAAAATAAAAAAATAAAAATAATAATAATAATAAATAATTTGGTTCAAAACAAAGAGTTGTTTTGATCCCGAGTCCAATGTACCCACAAATCGCATGCATTGCTGCAAGTTTTGTACCAAAATCTGGCCACTGCACGTAGGCATGAGAAATGTGAAGTTTTGATTTAATATCTTCTGTATTTGTTATCCGATTGCAATGCAGTTTTCAGGAGTCATTATCAAAATTGTGTTTAGTGTGTGTGCAGATTTTGACATCTGTACCTATTAAATTGGCCTTGTATTTGGATATTTTAGTTTTTTGTCGATTACAGAATAATTGGGGGGCGTGGCAAAATTCTAAAATAAACTTGATCTGCGTGCGCAACATAGCAGTATTGTCACCAAATTTGGAATCTCTATCTCTTATAGTCTCTGAGATCCAGGTGATTATATTTTCTCCATATATCATAATTTCTCAAACTACTTCCCTGTTTATAAACCGATCTCAATGAAATTTTCAGCACACCTCAGGACTCGTCCCCCCATCCTGTGTGCCAAGTCTCAATGCTGTAGCCTTAATAGTGCTCTTGTTATTAGATTTTATATCATTTACGTGGGCGGGGTCAAATTTAAATACAAACTTAGTATCGATCAACATCCTAGGAGTACTGTCACCAAATTTGGTTGCTCTTACTTTTATAGTTGCGGAGATATATGTGTTCAAAATTCTGTACCATAATCGACACGAATCTAATAGGCTCTATACCCATTTTTTGGGTATCGAGCTAATAAAAGACAAGGCGATATTACACGACGACTTAATTTATTCAAGAACAACTTAAGACTAACAGATTATTGTGCATTGCGTTATAACGAAAGCTAATTTCGGGCATTTAAATGTTTACAATATTATAAAGGCTGGGAACGAAATTACTCAGCGTTGGCTGGGAACGCAAATCTGCTGACAGTGAGTTATTTCGATCAATGCTGATCGATAGGGGAGAAGCCCGGCTTAGCTGCTCTTTGTTTACAAGTGCAGCCTGCGAAAGTTTACATTATCGGATGCGAAATTTGGGGTGGCTTAGCTACTCTTTGTTTACAATTGCAGCCTGTGAAAGTTTACATTATTGGAATGGGGAATTTGGTGTCTAGCCTTATGTATAACGTGGACATAGAATATATTATGTATAACGTAGACATAGAATATGCCACTATATATACATATAACGAGTGACAGTGACACATACAAACACCGATAATCACGGTTAAACAGTGTACCACCGAAGTAAAATTATAAACAAAACATAACACTGTGTTACAAAAAAAAATCAAAGCAAAACTTCTGGGATGGGACATAGCGTATGTTGTAGGTAAGGAAAAATAAAAATTTTTTGCATACTAGAATTTTTTGGATCACATCGAATTTTTAAATTACGGTGAAAACCGTTTTTTCATACTTGCGCTCACTTTTACGCGCATTGCTTCGTCAAATGTTCTAGTGATGTTTTTCAACACTAGTTTGCTTCAAACCCTCTAACTTTGATATTTTATTTAAAAAGAACACATTTTCATGAGTATAACGTTTTTTAATTTTCCTAAATCGGTCAATAATTAGCAGAGCTAAAAAAGATTTTCGGAAACCATATGTTGGGCAATATGTTTATGAGGCGCGCCAATTTAACACTGTTGAGCGTAATAATGTTCATCACATTATAGTAAGAATGAAAATGGATCTAATTACTGTTAAATAAAATAAATCATATCAAGCTTCTTAAATATATAAATTTTTTCTTTATTTTTGAACTTATAGAAAAAAGTCAAAAATGTTTAATTGGTCTTTTTCTTTTCAACTGATTATCATCGGTTTCTCGCTTAAGTGACCAGCAGTAATTTGCAATCATGTTAACTTATTTTTTCCACCAAATCGCTGTTCAATAGCAGCGATCTCTTGGTGAACTGAACTGGCCCAAATTTTCTGGGAAAAAGTTTAGGTGGGAATGTGAAAAATGAATTTTTATCGACATGTTGCAGCCCATGTCATTGTTAGAGTTTACTAAAGGGATGTTTAGAACATTTTGGTACCAATTTGAGGTAACGCACGTGATGGCCATTCTTCACGTTCATAGCGTTTTGGTGCTCGGCTGTCCCATTCACAAAGATAACATGGATACTTCGTGTTTCCACCTTGCATGCCAATTCCAATCGGCATTTAATTTATATAATGTTTATTTTATTATTAGCAACAAATTTAAACAATACTGACAAATTGAATTAACGCGAAAGTTAAAACACATCATAAAACTTAAATATGGACAAATGGCTTTTTTCCCAGAAACTTGAATAACTCAGTGAATTATTACTCTATTTTTAAAAAGTAAATTGCATAAGACGCAGAATGTATTTTGAAACTGCATAACAAAAAATTATGGTCTTTTACCAATTTAAGTTAGCCATTTTCGTTCAAAGTACGTTGAAGTTGCAAAAATCTGAAAAAATCCATATATTTTGACACGTAACTCCCTCAATTTTTATCTGAGCTTTTAGTGAAATACATCGTTGGAAAGGTGTTACAATTCTCTTTCCAATGACGTATTAAATTATAATGTAGGATGCATAGCTTACGGAATATGATTGATTAACTCTATCAACCTCGAAAAAACGGTTTTTTTACCGTAATTTAAAATTTCGATGTGCAACAAAAAAATCTAGTATGCCACAATGTTTTATTTAACATTAT
Organism: Drosophila phalerata; assembly: GCA_951394115.2. Lineage (NCBI taxonomy): Eukaryota > Metazoa > Arthropoda > Insecta > Diptera > Drosophilidae > Drosophila > Drosophila phalerata. The sequence goes on along the minus strand of OX596006.1, from coordinate 9,759,694 downwards.
CTACAACCTGCGCTATATCGCATCCCAGGAGTTTTTGGACTGTTACACCGTGTAATTGGCCCGCGACGGTGAACAATAAAACAAATTAACAAACCAATTCGCGGCAGCCGTGTAATGCCAAATCATCGCCAGAAGCCCTGTGATTGCTTGGACTGCAAAAGGAAAGTTGCTGCTGGACTTATGAGCCCAAATTACATCCCAGAGGTATTGTGCTAAAAATTGAAAGGTCAAAGAATAACAATTAACTTTATCTTTGATTCGGTGCTAAGGGAAGCACGTCCCTTTCAATTCTTGGCACTGTAGTACAAATAGTAGAGCTTGGCATTATTACTAACAAATTGCATGATTACACTAGGCAACAGCCCAATTCTGAATTGGACCAAACCGACTTTTTTGGATAGATTTGGGGCCCCAAACACCGAAAAACATTTTTTTTTTTTTCTATGGCAGAATTTTTTTTTTTAGAATTTTTTGAAATTTGGCTGTTTTTTAATGCATTTTTTTTTAGAGGTACGCCCACTTTTGTCATCATTACACCCGAATGCCAAAACCGATATTCAAAAATTTTACTTTTCCTGAAAGCTAATGAATATACCTATAATTCATCTATACACAGTCTAAGATTAGTTAGTAGTTTAAGAGCTATTAATTTTTGAATTAAGAAAATGTTGTTTTTTTTAAGCTTTTTTTTAGCTTTTTTTTTGTTTTTAAATTCAAGGAAAGCTCGAAAAAAAATCTGAACGGGGGTTTTCATTTTTTTTTGCAAAGCTGCATTATTTGAGCGTCGTTTAAGATATGTCTTATGAAAATTTGTGGAGAGACGCGATATAATATTTTTTTGTGTCTAGGCATGTTTTTGTCGACTTTTTTGACTTCCTTATAGAGCGGCATGACTTTTAGTATGAAAATTTTTTGTGTATTTTGAGATATCCTAACCAAACTCACAGGAAATCAATTTGATGTTGTTTTTTCGCATAATGACCAAAGTTGGTTCAAATCCGTCGACTATATCATATAGCTGCCATAGGAACGATCGGTTGAAAATCAAGTGCTAGTATGAAAAGCTCTGTTGATTTTTGGGATATATCAACCAGTCTCACAGGTTGTGTATCTTATAATGGATTTTATATCCCTACCAAATTTGGTTCAAATCGGTTCACTATTCAATATAGCTGCCATAAGAACGATCGGTTGAAAATCCACCTTTAGTATGAAAAACTTTCTTATTTTTTTTTACAAATTTCAACCAAAATCACAAAATGTGTATGCTTTGTTATCTTATATATCGTTACCAAAATTGGTTCAAATCGTTCCACTATATCATATAGCTGTCATGGGACCGATCGGTGTAAGATCAAGCTTTAGTATGAAAAACTTTTTTGTTTTTTGAGATATTTTAACTAAGTTGGAAGAATATGCATTTATGATGGTCTTAGACATTCTAACCGAAGTTGGTTCAAATCGGTCCACTATATCATATAGCTGCCATAGGACCGATCGGTACAAAATCTAGTTTTAGTATAAAAAACTTTTTTATTTTTAGAGATATCTCAATCAAACTCATGAATTACGTTATTTTAATTGCACCTTATATTCTTATAAAATTTGGTTGAAATCGGACCACTATATCATATAGCTGCCATAGGAACGATCGATACGAACGGTCGATAAACTACCTTTAGTATGAAAAACTTTTTTATTTTTTAAGTTATCTGTACCAAACTTACAAATTTAGAATCTTGTATAGTCTTGTACAACCTCTCCAAATTTGGTTGGAATCAGACCACTATAACATATAGCTGCCATGGGACCGTTCAGTCGAAAATTAACCTTTGCGTCAAAATTCTTTCATTGTTTATATGCTAATAACTTAGTCGTTCTTCCATAGATTTTAACGGTAAACATACCAAACGATGGGTAATTAATATAGCTTTATATATAGAAACAAATTTAATAGTTCAGATGACCATTTTAAATGCATATTCAGTCAGTTTAGTTAAAATATCTCAAATAACAAAAAAGTTTTTAATTTTAACACTTTAGTTTCCGTCGATTGTTCCTATAGCAGCTATATGATATAGTAGACCGATTTGAACCAAATATGGTCAAAATGTGTAAAATATTAACAACTTGATATTATGTAAGATTGGTTAAGATATCTCGAAAATCACAAAAAATTTTCATACAAAAGGTTATGCCACTCCACAAGGAAGTCAAAAAAGTCGACAAAAACATGCCTAGACACAAAAAAATATTATATCGCCGTCTCTTCACAGATTTTCATAAGACATATTAAACGACGCTCAAATAATGCAGCTTTGCAAAAAAAAATGAAAACCCCCGTTCAGATTTTTTTCGAGTTTTCCTTGAATTTAAAAACAAAAAAAAGCTTAAAAAAAAACAACATTTTCTTAGTTCAAAAATTAATAGCTCTTAAACTACTAACTAATCTTAGACTGTGTATAGATGAATTATAGGTATATTCATTAGCTTTCAGGAAAAGTAAAACTTTTGAATATCGGTTTTGGCATTCGGGTGTAATGATGACAAAAGTGGGCGTACCTCTAAAAAAAATGCATTAAAAAAACAGCCAAATTTCAAAAAGTTCTAAAAAAAAAAATTCTGCCATAGAAAAAAAAAAAATGTTTTTCGGTGTTTGGGGCCCCAAATCTATCCAAAAAAGTCGGTATGGTCCAATTCAGAAGAAAAAAGTTGCAATTTGTTGCCTAGTGTTATTTATTAATTTGTATATCATCTTGGATGCAAAACTTGTTGTTAATAATAGCTGCACAGTCAGCATCAGCGCAGCGCACCACACACATACATACATACGTGCTAGCAACTGCAATCGGTGTTTTCTTTGGTTTTCGTTCTCGGTCAACGGCACCTTCGCTGTTGCTAACGCTTGGAAAGTGGCGCGCGCCTGAACAGCTGTAAATCAAGTGACGCTCGCTCCCCTACGATTGGTTGGGCATATTCGGTCTTTCAGATCGTTTGCCACCAAGGGCTTTTCGCATTATCGATGATTGATGAGTTCAGTGGGAACCATTATTAATATAAACTAGCTCCCCTACACTTGTTTTTTGAGCATATTAGTTCTAATAATAAATACAAAATTTTTATATAACTATTTTTATATTATTTTTTTTTATTTAATTTTTTTTTACTTAATTTTTTTTGTTTGCTTAAATAAAAATATTATAAAAGAATAAAATTAAAAATGGGACCTGAAGACCAGAAAAATTAAATTTCGTCTCTCGAAGAGTTAAAATCGAAAATCCAGGGGCCTACCAGAAACATTCTTCTGATTATAAAACAATTGGATACAGGAGGCTTGGCGCTCAAATTAATAGAACTTGAGTGCAGGCTTGAAGTCCTAAATAAATATATTGAAAAAGCAAGTCAATTACAGGCTAAAATTGACGAATTGATTAATGATGATGAGGATTAGAAGTACTGTGCATTGTGACAAAGGCAGATCTGCTTTCTCTAATTACTGTTCTTAAAACTTCAAGTGCTGACAATATGACTGTAGCATCTGTTTCTGGATCATCCCAGTCTCGTCTTCCAAAATTATCATTGCCGAAGTTTAGTGGAAAATATTCGGAGTATAAAAATTTCATCAGTCTGTTTGAAACGTTGGTTCATAACGATGATTCGATTCCAGTCATAGAAAAGTTTTACCACTTTATCTCTTGTCTCTCAGGTGCTGCTCTAGGAACTGTCGCAGTATTTCCAGTCATCGAGAGCAATTATGAGAAAGCAAGAGCAGGTTTAAAAAACGTATATGACAACGACTGCATTATCTTCAATGACCATATTTCAGCGTTGTTCAGTCTGCCCAAAATTGCATCACCTTCAGCATCGGCTTTACGAAGCATTATCTACACAGTGTAAAGCTGTGTATGGGTCATTGCTGTCGATTGGCGATGACAAAAAGATTTCGAATGCTATGCTTATTTATCTCGTTATGAACAAAGTGGATCCAGCGACAAAGAAAACATGGGAAGAACAACTTGAATACGAGAGGCTTCAGTCTTGGGAAGATTGTCAGAAGGTTTTGAATCGCAGATATCAGCAGATGTGTGCTGCAGAGTCTGCCAGACCAGTACCAGAAGAGAAGCCAACTAGAAGAGAAGCTAGCTAGACATAATTGGACCTCATTTTCGTGTTCTGCGTCTCAAGCCCCATCAGAAGTACAAAGGTGTGTGTACTGCAACTCGGAAAGCCATTCAATTGGAAATTGTTCTTCGTTCTCCTCGACATCAGTCGCACAGAGGTTTGAGTTCGCAAAGTCAGCCCCCTTATGTATAAACTGCCTTAAAAAGGGTCATACTGTGGCAAGGTGCAAAACAGAAAAGTGTAGAGTTTGTAGTCGTTCCCATTATACGCTCCTCCACAGATATACAGCTGTTAGTGACAGTCCAGCGTTACCGTCACCACAAAATACTATAATTTCCAGTCCAGATAATTCTTCCACGTCGCATTCAATGCATGCAACGGCATTAGAGAAGGTAATATTGGCTACGTCAATCGTTAGAGCTTGCACAACGATTGCAGATACGCAGGGAAGATGCATGTATCCGCTTACTAGGAATTGGTGAAGCATATTCTCAAGTCAAGAAAAAGATACATACGGTGGTGAAGTCGCGAGTAAATTGCACACACAGTAAACGTGAGCGGCTGGAAAATTCCTAAGAACCTGCAATTAGCAGATCCATATTTTTATAAACCACAAAAAATATATATGGGCATTTCCGCGGTCACTCACACGACTTTCGTGAGGAAAATAAAATTTTAAATGTTAAATAAATCAAACACTATTAAATTTTTTACAATTCACCACTAATAATTTTTTGTAGTATTTTGAGACTACTATAATTGGTAAAAAAATTGAGAGCCTCCGGTTTTTATCTTTTGAGATAAAAGCCACAAAAGAGCGGTCACTCACGCGACTTCAAATAGACATGACTTTAGACATCATTGCTAATAATCGGCAAACTCTGCGAATTGTGTGAAAATTTTAAACTTTAAATATTTTTGACATAAATAAGAAATATCAAGCTTTATTATTAGACTTATGAATTTTCAATATTTGGTCTGTCCTTTTTTTGCGAAGGATTCATCTAGGTCACTCACGCGACGTCACTCACGCGACATTTTCTTCCATCATAATTTTTATGTTGTTTGTTTACTTCGTATGAAATACATTTTAACTATTTAAGTCATTAAGAAGCTTTTTTACTAGAATTGAAGTGTTTTCTTTGCATTTTCATTAATTTTAAGTTCCTAAAAGATAGATATCGTCAAAAAATCTGTATAATACAAACACTCCATTTTGGAAGTCAACTTTTGGCAAAACAGGCAAAAATACGGAAAAACGTAATTTATTCAAAGAGGCAGCTGGTATGGTCAGACTAATGAACTAATTAATGTATAAAATGATTAAACAAGTAATTTGAAAATGTTTCTCCAAAAAAATTTCACAAGATGTGAGTTTTTGATCAATTTTACGTTTTTGGCCGCGGTGGACCTTTCTGTGGAAATGCCCATATGTTGATAGGAGCTGAAACATTTTTCGAGCTGCTATCTATCGGTCAGATAAAGCAAGGTCCCAATTGTCCGATTTTACAAAGACCCTTCTGGGTTGGATTGTTTCGGGGCGACATACTATAAACTCGTCGAACAGCCAAGAAAAAGTGGTCAATTTAAGCTGTCAAGAGGATTCGATAGCTTCCATAGTCAGCACGTTACAAGAATTCTGGTCACTGGAAAGCCTCCCATCTCCAAAAATGATTATGTCTCCAGAACAACAGTTGTATGAGAAGCATTTTGCCAACCATGTAATAGTTCGACCATCAGGATGTTTCGAAGTTAGGCTGCCGTTTAAATCTGATCCTAAGGTTCTGGGCAGTTCATTTGAAGTAGCCAAACGACGTTTCTTGTCGCTCGAGAGAAGATTAGCCCGATATGACCATCTAAGGAGAATGTACATGGAATTCATGGAAGAATACATTTCGTTAGAGCACTTGACAGAAATTAATAATAAAATACCGAACACACCTCACTATTTAATTCCGCATCAGTGCGTATTGCGACCTCAAAGTACGTCCACAAAGTTGCGAGTTGTCTTTGACGCGTCATGTAAGACGTCTACTCAGATTGCGTTGAATGACATCCTGATGGTCGGCCCTACGATCCAGGAGGAGCTGTATTCTACTCTACTCCGCTTCCGGTTAAATAAGTATGCGCTAACCGCGGATATTAAAAAGATGTATCGCCAAGTAATGGTAAACGAAGCGGACAGACAGTTTCAGCTCATAGTTTGGCACAGCGCCAGCTCCGTTTCTTGCTATTCGGTGTTTGAAGAGGTTGAGTGAGACTGCTCATGTCTCTCACCCTAAAGCAGCAAATGTTATCCGGAACGATTTTTATGTTGATGATATGTTGACTGGTGTTGCATGCGTCGAGGAGCTAAAGACAATTAAGTCAGAAGTATCTCAGGTGTTGAAAGAGGCTGGGTTTGAGTTGGCCAAATGGTTTTCAAGCTCGCCTGAGATTTCCGCATCCTAGAGCACAGTTAAGCCGATAACAATCTCAGACTCCACCAAAACGTTAGGAATACTATGGGTACCTCATGAAGACGTTTTCAGATTTAAGCTGGACGAATCGTACATAAATGTACGAGCAACAAAGCGGAACATTTTGTCGGTGACGTCAAAGTTATTTGATCCCCTCGGTTTGCTTAGTCCTCTTATTATAAAGGGAAAGATCTTACTGCAAGAGCTTTGGTTATTAAAACTAGACTGGGATGAATCAATTCCGATGAATGTGGAAACCGAGTGGGAAGCTCTGAAACAAACTTTGTCAGATATACAAAAAGTATCTGTGCCATGGTTTGTACATATTGAGCCAACGTTACCGGTTCAAATTCATGCCTTTGCCGATGCTTCGATGAGAGCATATGGTGCATGTATTTATGTACGTTGTTTGACTGCAGAAGGTTTCAAGGTGTCATTGTTGACCTCCAAATCTAGAGTAGCGCCGCTCAAGACCAAAACGCTCCCAAGGCTTGAGTTATGTGCAGCTCACCTTCTAGCAGAACTTTGTCATCGAGTCAAGCATTGGAAATAACGCTCTATTGGATTCGGTCACATCCCTCATCATTGTCTACATTCGTGTCGAATAGAGTGGCCGAAATTCAAGAGTGGACAGAGAACGCAACGTTGAGGCATGTCCCAACAAAGCAGAACCCAGCAGATATTGTATCTAGTGGTTGTGACGTTAACGAGTTGATGGAGTCAATCTGGATGACTGGTCCGTCATTTCTATTGAAACCAGAAGAAGAGTGGCCGAAAGAGGTTCTGGAGATGAAAACTCGAAAATCGGCTGTTGGGTTAACTGTTGCAAGAAAGAATGTAGAGTTCCTGGAAATCATTGAAGGATACTCGTCACACCTGAGACTGCTGAGAGTGTTCGCTTATATGTTCCGATTTGTTCGAAAATGCAAAGAGAAAACAGTCCAGTTTGAAAATATTCCTTCTATACGTGAATTCAAGGAGGCATTTCAGAAAATAGTTGAAATTATCCAAAATCATGAATTCGAAGATGATATCGAAAAGGTTAAAAAGAGCGCGCGTGTAGGTCCAAGTCTCCAAAGATTAAATCCCTTTATCCATGAGTTTCGGGGAGCTTGGTGTGCCTTTTCATTGTTGCGAGTTGTGGGGCGGCTAGTAAATGCTCCTATTGCGTACGATGTCAAGTTTCCACTTCTATTAACGAAACGCTCACAGTTTGTGCAGAGCTATGCTCGCTATCTTCACCAGACCAATTTCCCTTCAGGCCCTAGAGCGCTTGTAATCCAACTCAGAGAGCGACTTTGGCTTGTTAACGCACAAGAAGTTTGCCGTCAAACAGTGCGATCATGCATTCGATGCTTTAAGTGCAAACCTCAGCTGTTGACCCAAATTATGGGAAATTTGCCAGCAGATCGGTTTCGTGCTCTCCGCCCATTTTCAACATGCGGCGTTTGTGGCCCAATTGATACGTCCCTAAAGATTCGTGAAAAGCCGCCGTATAAATCTTATATTTTACTTTTCGTGTGTTTGCATCCAAGGCGGTACATTTAGAACTCGTATCAGACTTATCAACTGACTCTTCCTTATTGGCCTTTCAAAGGTTTGTTGGTCGCCGCGGAGTTCCCCACGTCGTTCATTGCGATAACGCGACGAACTTCGTCGGAGCGAGTCGCCACTTCGAGGAGCTGCGAAGGAAGATCGAGGCAGAAGAGAGCGCAATACGAACATTCGCGTCAAGGAGCGGATGCACGTTTGCGTTCATACCTCTAAGAGCGCCTCACTTCGGAGGTCTATGGGAGGCAGGTGTAAAAACTGCCAATTGCTCCACCAGCAGTCGGGATCCCGGACCAGCAGGATCTCAGCTGCTTGAAGCGAGAGTTCACAAGCTGGCTCCTCTACCAGGATGTTGAAGCCTGTGCAGCCGTTCAAGGGGGCCGGTGTTGACGCAGTCGGCAGATTTTGTTTATTTTTTATATATAGTTTAAGTTAGTCAAATTAATGTAATTTCAGGAAGTCTAGTGCAAGTTAGTTTAGGGCAGAGCGGGAGCGCAATAAAGCGCTCTCTTCGTCGCAAAACGAATTCGCCCCGTTTCTGCCGCACTAGTGTAAGATAGGCTTAGGAGAAAATTATGAAATATTTAAGAGTTAGTTGTCGTTCGCATATGAAACAAAACGCATATTTCTTTCGTCTTAAAGTGCCATATAAATAAATAAATTCAAACGTGTCTCAATTTTATCATAACAACTCTTATGATTTTTCAGACATTTTCTTTCAAACACTCAAAGTCTAAATCTGCATATTGCAGATATTCGATCAGATAGACTTATGTTTCTATTATCTAATCTGTGTTCTGTTGAAGCCACTATTTTTACAGAAAATATAGAGATTCCGGTGTTCAGTGTTGCTGCCCATCTTGAGTCTGTACGACGTTCATCGGGTATTTAAGTTTATGCCAAAAATGAAATTGTTCAGCCAAGTGCTTAACCAGGCAGCGCAGCACAGCTGTAAACGAGAATAGCATGGCGCAAAGACAGAGCGCAGCCTTAAGATGGTCGCTTCACTTTGTAGCTCAAGCCGGCAACTCCTCTTGCGCGGCCACATTTTGATCAGTAATTAATTTTTCTTCTTCTCGTATCGTTCTTGATGCAAACGGCAAGAATATTAGTCTGCCGCCTTTGCAAAACTCAATATCAAAAACTTTGTTAACAACTTGCCAATAAACCTCCAAAATTGTAACTGGTATTAAAACGAAGCAGTTATAGTGTTTTATATTGTGCATTTCGGGCGGTTCAAACCATTGGATTTTTGCTGGCTATTTGAGCCAAAGGTGCCAGTGAAAAGGCTCACTCTGGTCGCAACATTTTTGGTGACCCCGACGTGAATGTGTTTATCACATATTTTAAAACATTAATAGCTTATTTCCACGACCACTCACATTTGGCTCATCCGAGCACATTCAGATGTGACTCAATTTTGGCTTTCCACGACCAAATGTGACACATTCAATGGACTTGCCATATCAGCAGAATAAATCAGCTGTTCGATTTCTGTGCACATATAATAAAAAGATGACAATAACAACAATTTAATATTTATATTGAAATTATAATTGGCGAAAATTAATTGCCTTCTGTTTTTATTGCACAAAACAGCTGGGTTAGGTGATAATTGGTTTTTTTCACGAGTATATCGATCAACATCGGGTGTTCGATAAAAAAAATACTGAAAATACTGGCAAAAAATCGGCACATTCATTTTGGATGACCCAAAAAGATCATCCGGATTTTGTACTGAAATGAAGTCCACATTCGGGTCGGATGATGAAAATGGCGTCGAATGTGCCGAATGTGCTGTCGTGGAAATAGCCTATTAATTGACTATATAAGTTGAATTTGTTTGTTCACTGCAACGATTGGGCTTACATACGTATACACATAATGAACCGTTAGTTCGCACACATTCGATACACAAAGAAATCAAAGTTACGGTTTTTAGTTGCGTGCTCTTCCATTCTCGCTAACTTTGTGTGCACTAAGCAATCCATTTGGACTTCGATTTTGTGACATAACGGTGCACTATGACAAACGAAGAAGCTGCACACGATGCGCCAAACAGGGTGTGTTTTTTTAAGCGCAAGATAAGTACACTGTTTGAGCGTGCAAAGCGCATAGATAGTGAAATCAGTGGTGACAAAATGAAAGTCATGAATAACGTAGATATGGAAGTGCGTTCAAAGTTAATAGACGAAATAAAGTCCGCATTAAATGCCGCACACGATTCACTTGAAGAGCATGATATTAATAAGATCGGTAGCAAGCTGCGAGATGAGTTTGACGAGCTCATAATTACGGCCGAAGTTCGTGTTAATGGTCTAATCCAGAAGTGTCAACCTACTCAGCCGCCTTGCTCCACGTTTCGCCATGACGACTTTACAGTGGAGCGGACAACCGTTATTATGGCCAATCGCCCGCGAATCCCGGAACTAAATCTGCCAATCTTTTCAACTGGCTACACAGAGTATGCTAATTTTTTGTCTATGCTTACAACAATCATCGACGAGGATCCGGATCTTGCACACAGCGAAAAACTCCAGCATTTGCGATCTTGTTTATAAGGCCCTGTCTTGGATGCAATCAGCGCGTTGGAGATTACTAATGAAAATTATGCTGTTTTCTTAGAGTTGCTTAACAAACGCTTTCGTAACAAGCGTCTCGTATTATAGGCACACATCCGCGAGATCTTTAGGCTTGAGAGAGTGGAAACTTCATCTGCAGTCCAGTTACGAAAATTCTCTGACAAGTTGAATGCGCAAGGCGCATGCCAAGGCCACCTACGCGTCTGGCAACCAGGTTGGAAAGAGCAACAAAATTAACTACAATAAAAGTTCACTGGTTGCAACTAACTCTTTAACTTCTGTTTTTTTTTTTAGCTGTTTTTACTTTAAATTTCGAGGAAAAGTCGAAAAAAATTTATTACATTTTGTCTTCTATTTAATTTACATAGCTGCATTAATTAAGATATGTCTTATCAAAATCTGTGAAGAGACGGCGATATAATATTTTTTTTGTGTCTAGGCATGTTTTTGTCGACTTTATTGACTTCCTTGTAGAGTGACATAACCTTTAGTATGAAAATTTGTTGTGATTTTTGAGATGTCTTAACCAATCTTACACAATATCAATTTGTTATTATTTTAAACATTTTGACCAAATTTGGTTCAAATCGGTCTAATATATCATACAGCTGCCATAGGAACGATCGTTTGAAAATCAAGGTTTAGTATGAAATTTTTTTTTGTTTTTATATCGCCGTCTCTTCACAGATTTTGATAAGACATATCTTAAACGACGCGTAATTAATGCAGCTATGTAAATAAAATACAAAACAAAATGTAATAAATTTAATGCGACTTTTCCTCAAATTTTAAAGTAAAAAAAGCTAAATAAGAAGCTTAAAAAAATTAATCATTTTCTTAATTGAAGAATTGATGTCTCTTAAACTTTTAGTTTAAATCTTAAACTTTTTATAAATGAATTCTATATATATTCATTGGCTTTATGAAAAAGAAAAGTTTTTGAAAATCGGATTTGTCATTCACGAGTAATGATGAAAAACAAGTGTGAAAGGCTATAGTCGAGATCCCGACCATATGATTCCCGTTACTTACTTTAATATATTGAAAATTACTTTTACTTGTTTTGCTGTGTAAACTTTAATTCGCCATAACTGACGTTCTACATGTCCGATCTTAATGCGATTCAGTGGGATGATAGATAACGCTAATAATCACAAAAGAGGTATTATCTCAAAACCTGTGGGTGTGGTGGTTATTCGCGATTTGCGGGGGTGGAGGGGGTCGTGGATTAAATTTGAAACAAACTTGATCTGCGTGGGGTATATAGAAGTCTTTTAGTGAAAGTTTGGTATCTCTATCTCTTATGGTCTCCTTCTGCCTGTTAGGCACATTCCAACGAACTTAACCAACTTTTTTGGATAGATTTGGGGGTCCAAACCCTGAAAAACATTTTTTTTTCTATGACAGAATGTTTTTTTGGAATTTTTTGAAATATGGCTGTTTTTTTCATGCCTTTTTTTATAGGTACGCCCACTTTTGTCATCATTACACCCGAATGCCAAAACCGATATTCAAAAGCTTTACTTTTCCTAAAAGCTAATGAATATATCTGTAATTCATCTATACACAGTCTAAGACTAAAGACAGTAGTTTAAGAGCTATTAATTTTTGAATTACGAAAATGCTGTGTTTTTAAAAGCTCTTTTTTTTTTTTTTTTTTTAGCTTTTTTTACTTTAAAATTCAAGAAAAACTCGAAAAAAATTCTAAACAGGGTTTTAATTTTTTTTTTGCAAAGCTGCATTAATTGAGCGTCGTGTAAAATATAATTCATTTAAATCTATAGAGAATCGGCGATATAATAAAATTTTATATCAAGGCATGATTTTGTCGATTTTGATGACTTCCTTGTAGAGCAACATGACCTTTAGTAAGAAAATTTTTTGTGTATTTTGAGATATCCTAACCAAACTCACAGGAAATCAATTTGATGTTGATTTTCGCATAATGACCAAAGTTGGTTCAAATCGGTCGACTATATCATAAAGCTGCCATAGGAACGATAGGTTGAAAATCAAGTGCTAGTATGAAAAGTTCTGTTGTTTCTTGAGATATATCAACCAGACTTACAGGTTGTGTATCTGTGTATGTGTTTCATATCCCTACCAAATTTGTTTCAAATCGGTTCACTGTTCAATATAGCTGCCATAGGAACGATCGGTTGAAAATCCACCTTTAGTATGGAAAACTTTCTTATTTTTTAACAAATTTCAACCAATTTTTCTAGTTTTCCTTGAATTTTTAAGTAAAAAAAGCTAAAAAAAAAAAAAAAGGTTTAAAAAACAACATTTTCGTAATTCAAAAATTAATAGCTCTTAAACTACTGACTTTAGTCTTAGACTGTGTGTAGATGAATTACAGATATATTCATTAGCTTTTAGGAAAAGTAAAGCTTTTGAATATCGGTTTTGGCATTCGGGTGTAATGATGACAAAAGTGGGCGTACCTCTAAAAAACGGCATGAAAAAAACAGCCAAATTTCAAAAAATTCTAAAAAAAAATTCTGCCATAGAACAAAAAAAAAAGGTTTTTCTGTGTTTGGGGCCCAAATCTATCCAAAAAAGTTGGTTTGGTTCAATTCAGATTTGGGCTGCTGCCTAGTGTTATCAGCTCATTATTTTGTTATAATTATAATATCTGCTGATGAAATTTGCAGAAAATTTTAAGTTTTTATTTTGGGGAACTAAGGAGCTGTTAGGCACCTTAAGTCGACTCGTAGGTCACCAAATTATTATTTGGAAAGTGACCCCATTACTATTGTAATGGCCTCCACGTGGTGTTCCCTGGGAACCGATTTTCTTAAAACGGTTTATGGTTTTTTTTGGTTATATCCAAATTTAATTTTGTTAATTAAACCCGTTACTTATAAAAAATAAGTATAAGGTTATATTGTGTTCGTTGGAATGTATGTAACAGGCAGAAGAAGGCTTCTCCGACCACATAAAGTATATATATTCTTGATCAGCATCAATAGACGAGTCGATATAGCCATGTGTGTCTGTCCGTCTGTCCGTCCGTGTGAGCGCCTAGATCTCAGAGACCATAAGAGATAGAGATACCAAACTTTCACTAAAAGACTTCTATATACCCCACGCAGATCAAGTTTGTTTCAAATTTAATCCACGCCCCCCTCCGACCCCGCAAATCGCGAAAAACCACCAAACCCACAGTTTTTGAGATAATACGTTTTTTGTGATTATTAGCGTTATCTATTAGCGTTATCTATCATCCCACTGAATCGCATTAAGATCGGACATGTAGAACGACAGTTATGGCGAATTAAAGTTTTCAGAGCAAAACAAGTATTTATATTTAAAGTACTTTTCAATATATTAAAGTAAGTAACGGGTATCATATAGTTGGGATCTCGACTATAGCCTTTCCCGCTTGTTTTTTTGTTGTAAAATGGAATGGTAGGATCCCCAAAAATCAATGGAAGTGGGTGGAGACGGCACTGGCCACCCGCTGCTTCGTGATGCTGGAGTAGGAGCCTGGACCACCACCAGTCTGCAAAGATGTTGGCTGGTACCAGGGTAGCGTGAAGGTGATAGCTTGCGACGATGAGAGATCTGCAGAGCTCTACAGAGTGGCAGTCTCAAATATCGGCGAGGTATACCCAGGAGCCAAATTGGAGGCTGTCAAGTGGAGTGATATTCCAGTCCGGCTCAGGGCCAGATTGTGGATACCATCCTCTATCAAAGAGCCGGAGAGAATCTTGAAGATGCTCCAGCGTAGCCACCCAAGTCTCCCTACTCATGACTGGAAAGTTGTCAAGGTAGACGAGATGAAGGTACCTACAAACCAGGTCGTGCTGATTGTGAATAAAGCATCGCTCGCCCCAATCGAGGCCGCTGGTAGCGAGCTGAACTTTGGTTTCAGCTCCGTTTCCATCCGGGTCTACAGATCGGATACCGCGGCCGGTATAGATCCTTCCGACATGCCAGTCGAGGAGGACATAACGACAGAGCCAGAGGATCCGGAGCATAGCGACGTTGAACACGGCTATACATCCGATGCGTCTACAATAACGCGGGACCTCAAGGCACTGTGCCAAATGGGTGAAGGAGAAGCCACCTCTGATGTAGCGTCGGACGACGAGGACGCGAATGTGACAGTGGTGGAGGGTAAGTCTTCAGATGTCTATAAAGATTCTGCAGATAAACCTCCACCATTGTAAAGCAGCCTCCGCTGCGCTGCTACTCCGTCTGGCTGGAGACGGAGCTGACATCGTCCTAGTCCAGGAACCTTGGTTGATTGGTGGTAAGGTTTCTGGACTAGGGTCACCAGACTACAAGCTAGTAGTTGCTGAAACACAAGGTAAAGCCCGTACCTGTATTCTGGCCAGAAAACACATGAATATTTTCTTGCTTCATAATTTTAGCAATGAGGACAATACGGCAGCGAGCCTGGAACTCCAGCCAGCTCCGATAAGGTTGCTGTCCTGCTATATGGCCTACGATCACCCGGGCCCTCCTCCAGAAGACGTCACGAGAAGTCTAATAAAAGACTGCGAAACGCGAAGTATCAACCTTATCATTGGATGCGAAGCTAATGCACACCATACCCAGTGGAGTAGCACAAATACAAACACAAGGGGTGAGTCACTCCTAAACTATTTCCTCAGCACTAACCTAGTTTTAGACAACAAAGGTTGTGAACCTACTTTTATAATCCAGGACAGGAAGGAGGTCATTGACCTTATCCTGGTACCCTATACTCTATATGATCTATTCAGAGACTGGAAAGTGGCAGACGATCACTCCTTCTCTGATCACAGATACGTCGAATTCTCCCTCAACTTGAGGCACTCTAAACCAATCCCTTTTACCTATTTAAGAAAGACCAAATGGCCAATATATACTGCTATCCTTAAAAAGGCTATCCCAGAGGTAGCACCAGAAGGACTTCACTCTACAGAGCGACTAAGTTACCTAATAAAAAACATTTACTAAGGCTTGCAACTCTGCTTTCAAGGCAGCTTGTCCCATCAGCAGACCTAAAAGGGTAAATAAACCACCATGGTGGAATCCCAACCTACAAGAACTTCGCAAGAGCTCGAGAAACCTCTTCAATCAAGCCAAGGCTGTTAACGCAGAAGAATCTTGGCTAAATTACAAGCACGCGCTATTAACATACAAAAAGGCGACACGACAAGCCAAAAGAGATTCATGGAGAGCTTTCTGCTCTGACATAGAATCAACACCGGACGCGGCCAGACTGAGGAAGATTTTATCGAAATCTGCCCCCACACTTGGATACCTCAAAAAAGAGGATGACACCTGGACTACATCAAGCGAAGAGTCGCTGGATGTACTCTTAAAAAAGCATTTTCCAGGTTGCAAAGCAAGCAATCAAGGTAGATACCAAGCCCCTACATTCCCTCTCTTCTAAGCAAACGCAATATAGCCTGGGCTATAAACAGCTTTAAACCGTATAAGTCACCTGGACCAGACGGCATTTTTCCTGCTCAACTACAACAAGCAGGAGACACTGCCATAAACTGGCTACAATCTATCTTTCTAGAAGTTCTCAAAACTGGCCATATCCCTGACGCATGGCGAGTCTCTAAGATAGTTTTCATACCAAAAGCTGGCAAATCATCCCATACGACAGCAAAGGACTTCAGAACGATCAGCCTGTCGTCATTTATGCTCAAAATCGACTCTTGGCTCTTCATCTAAGAGTATCCATTCCCCCCCCATCTCTTGTCTAATTCTCAACACGCATATCGGAAAGGCAAATCGACGGAAACAGCTTTGCACTCCGTAGTCGCCACTATAGAAAAATCCCTTTCGCTCACTGAATACTCCCTCATAGCCTTCCTAGACATCGAGGGAGCTTTTAACAACGTCGTCCCGGAAGCTATCACTGGAGCACTGACAAATTTGGGTATTGAAAGCCGGCTAGTGGGACTCATCGACCAATTGCTCACATGCAGGGTCGTAACGTCCACACTTGGCTCTTCAACACTCTCCAGGTTCGTCAGTAGGGGAACACCTCAAGGAGGGGTTCTATCTCCTCTTTTATGGAACCTAGCAGTCAACAGGCTGTTATGCGACATAGAGGGTGGAGGCTGCCAGGTGGTTGCCTACACGGACGACGTAGCACTTATTTTCACGGGAAAATTCCCTCAAACACTATGCGACTTGATGTCAGTCAAGCTACAAAAACTGGTCACCTGGGCCGATGAGTGTGGCCTGGGAGTAAACCCAGTCAAAACGGAACTTGTACTTTTCTCTAGAAAATACAAAATCCCAACTCTAATACCCCCAAAAATAAAAGACTCCGTCCTCTCCTTCAGCGAAAGCGCCAGATACTTGGGTTTAATTCTGGACAGGAAGCTGGACTGGAAAATTAACACGCAAGATAGATGTAGAAAGGCAACAGTTGCACTCTACACTTGCAGGAAAGCGATAGGCCTGAAATGGGGCATGTCGCCATATATCGTCCACTGGCTATACATAGCTATAGTCAGACCGTTACTTCTATATGGTATAGCAATATGGTGGCCTGCCTTAACCAAGCAGTCCATAAACAAACAGCTAAACAAAATTCAAAGGATGGCCGAAATGTGCATCACAGGTGCTCTCAACACAACACCTGGCGAAGCTCTAGACGCCATATTTAACATACAGCCAATCAGGCAAGTAAGCAAAAATATTGCCACCATGACAGCAATTCGACTAAGAGACTCCAACTCTTGGGCAGAATGCTCAACAGGGCACTCCGCTATTCTTAGGGATATCCAAATAGTTCCCTCCAGAACCGACTACTGTATGCCGATAAGGCATATTGAGACTCCCTTTCAAACAACCATTCCGCACAGGGAGGAATGCTCATCACATACCCCAGGACAAAGTGGGGCCATATCCTTCTACACAGATGGTTCAAAGTTGAACAATCAAGTGGGTGGAGGGGTATACTCTCAGGATCTAAATATACAGGTCTCTTTTAGGCTACCTGACCATTGCAGCGTATTTCAAGCCGAAATCCTGGCTATAAATGAAGCCTTAAAACTCCTAAGAGAATCCCAAGTCAATTCGGGCCGTATTAACATATACAGTGACAGCCAAGCAGCTATCAAGTCTATAGAATCGACCACAATTAATTCCACCTCAGTTTCGAACTGCCGCAAATCTCTACATGAAATGGCTGAGAATTTCGACATTTCCCTAATATGGGTACCAGGGCATCAGGACATTACAGGAAACTGTATAGCTGATGAACTAGCCAGGAATGGTACACCTCCTTCCTGACAAGGAGGATACGCGTATGCCACTGGCGACCTGCAAGCTACTACTTCTAGCCCAATCTATAATAGTTAGCGAAGACCGATGGCAAAACACGCACCATTGTCATGTCGCGAGGCAAACCTGGCCTCACCTGAATAAGACTCGCTCTAGTATTCTATGTAAACTAAGCAGAACAGACTGTTCTGCAGTAGTAAGAGCACTGACAGGACATTGGCTGGTAGGCATCCACGCCACACGGCTGAATGCCCCATACAATGATTTCTGCAGGAGCTGTAGAGACGAAGAAGAAATTGAATCACCCGAACATTTCTTCTGCTCTTGTCCCGCATTGAGTAATAGAAGACTCCACACCCTGGGAAAACCTTTTCTCTCCACTTTAGGTGAACTTGCCTCAATTACACCGCGCAAAATCGCTAAATTTATTCAGCTATCAAACTGGACGCCCTACTGAGTGACATGTCACCACAAAGGTTGAAGGGAACCCTAGATCCGCGGTACCACAATGGGCCTAACTGTGGCCTAAGTGAGTCGTAGAATCGACAGCCGCTCTAACCTAACCTAACCTAAACCAATTGTGAATTGCGAAACGTTGCAGGGCAAATTATGAAATATTTTAAAATGTGTGTTATATTGTTGAATTCTGCATAAAACGTTTGTCGTGTTCACATCATTTGTCGTGTGTTCTCATTTTACAATTCAATGTGCAGACATTATCACCAACAATTGGTTATGGGCCCAGTCTAACAGAATATTAATTGTAAAAGATGAGTCATAATTTCCAAATTAAAAGCTAAATGAGCAAAATTGCGATGTGTGGAGTATACAGATGCAAAGTATACTGGTCCACCAAGACTAGAGCTCTTGTGTGTGGAAAACAAGAGATAAATCCGGAAATTTCAAGATCAGTTTTGACCGATGAAAAAGCTCTATCGTGCATAATTTTATTTGTCAATACTTCTCAGCTAAGCTACATCAAAAAGTGCACAACAGCCAAAGAAGCCTTGGATATTTTACGCGAAGTTCATTTGCCAACCGGACCAATTCAAAAAGTGTCGCTTTATAAAAAATTATTGAACATGAAGCTGGAAGCAAACGGTACTATGTCACAATATATAAATGCATTTATGGAAATCGTGAACAAGCTGACTGAGGTTAGCATTGACTTAAGTGACGAATTAAAAGTAATAATTCTACTGACCAGTTTAACTCCTGAGTTTGAACATTTGCTATGGAAACACGTGATTCGCTACCGTCATTAAAGCTGCTTAATAGTCTCAGCACACTGAGCACAACTACGGGGAATGCATGGGAATGATGGTAGATGTGAAACAGCACACACACACTGACTCCATCTACCACCACCATCAATTTAAAACTTGACGTTTCAAAATGAACTGACTTGAAAACAAATTTAAAATTTAAAAAAATGAATTTTGACCAAACATTGGCTATTGCTATTGCTGCGCAACAAGAAATCAATGATTTATAAGGTAATCTAATCACCATTAACACCGCAATGCAGCAGACCAATGATATAGTTAACGACGACGTTGAGGACCTGTTAATGGCGTCCAATAACTTGGCGTTCAATATGCCACGGCGTGTTTATATTTTAGAAGCCGCAGAATGATAAACGCTTTTTTAAGGAATGTTTCCGCATGGAAAGATCGATATTTGCGCTGCTGGTGAGCCGGCTTGGAATTTTAAAGAAAAAAACGCAAAATTCAGGAAAGCCATTCCCCTGGACAAAAGAACAGCAATAGCTCTGCTTACTTTGGGCTCAGCGGCGGAATATCTACCAATTGGCATTCGGCGTCTCACCAAATAGTGTATGCTATATTCTACATGAATACAGAGGCAATTGACCACCATAATAATCGGTTGTGCCATTTGCTATGGTAGATTTCCGGTAAGATATTAAATTATGTAACATAAACATATTTTGATCACGTTCATAATTAAAATGATCATTTGTAGCTACAGATTCCAGAATGTTGATATCGGTTACCCAGGTCGGTGCAATGACTCGCTGATATTCCAACGGTCGAAGCTAAAGAGGATGCTTGACTCTTACCCTTTACTGGAGACGAAATCTAGGAGAATATGTGACGTCGACGTACCAGTTCTTCTGATTGGTGACTCTGCGTTCCGGTTATCACGGAATCTAATAAACCCCTATCCATTAGCGACGATTCAACCCTTAAGAAAGAAGACATTTAACTACAATTTGTCTAAGGCTAGAAGAGTCGTTGAAAATGCTTTTGGACATCTGAAGGCCAGATTTTTACGCGTTGGAAAGGGTCTTGAGAGTCGTCCAAAAAATGAAGCCACAATCATAATGAATTGTTGTGTGTTAAATAGCATATTAAATATGCACAACAGCGTCATTGAAGAGACTTGGAGAGTCGTGGGTGAAAAAGAAAAGGTGCAGCCGCAAGTTTTCCTCTGACATTAGCAGACCGGCCGAGGAAATGCGATCTGCAATTGCAGAGTTTCTTTTACAACAATAAACGCAGATAAAACCATACTAAAATCAAGTGTGTTTCATTTATTTTTTGGATTCTTAAAATTTAAAAAAACTATTTTGGAAATGGCGATTGTCATCTGCAATATCTTTTAATATTTTTGTCTGTTTTTCCATCTCCTGGCTTTTTTTTGTGAAATATTGCTACAAGATGTTTTATATTATAAAATTATATTTAGTAAGCATGGCTCTTCAGTTTGGTCATTCTTTTATATTTTGAGAAAATTGTGCGACAGTGAAATCACGAAACGGTTCAGTTTTGATCACGGTTATATTGATAGACAATTTATTTCTATTTAACAATATTGGCAAAAATAAACTATTTTTTGTGCAATAGTGTGAGGCAGCATTAGGAATACCGCCTCCCATTGCAGTTTGCCGAGAAGGCACCATAGGATATCGGCATGGAGCCGACGCATTATCATTTTTACGTACAATCAAATTATTATAATTAAGTTTAACATGTAATTGATCTATGATTAAGATGGCACGAAGCCTGTGCATGAAGCGCCCACTTAGAAAATTAATTAATATAGATTAAGTTAAGAAAGAAAACAACGGCTTATAATTTGTCGGGGTTAAATGTAACGCATTTGCTAGCAATCAGTTACACAACACTGTCAAGCGAAGTGCCACTTCACCTCGTAGGGAGAGAGCGAAAGCTCCGAGGTGAAGAACAAGAGAGTCGTGGTGATTTGTGGAACTGACGCTGGCACGTTGCCTAGCGACGAGCAGCTCGGCACTTGGTGTTGGAGAGCGCGAGTGAGCGAACATACGAGCTGGTGTTTTTGTGAGGAACGAGTGCGGCAGGGTACGCGTAGTTTAAATAACCGCTAAGTGAATTATAGACAATAAACTGTGAATTAAACAATCGAAATAACCTTTTCTTATTAACGAAATTACCCATATCTAGTAGTATACTAACTAGTTCCCGTTGGGCTGTGTGAAAAATCCCGGCGACATAACTAACATTCTAACTAACGGTAGTTCTGCAACAAGGCTAGTTCCCGTTGGGTTGTGTGAAAAATCCCGGCATTAGAGACGTAGTAGCTGTAATCCGTAAGAAGATAACTGGAATACCAGTGTCGATTGTCCCACACCCAGACACGTGTGTGAGGTTGTAGTTAGGTTATGTTATATTATACATATATCGTTTTTGCAGCGAACATTTCCTTCCCCTAATCCCCGCGTCTAGCGAAACTTACAAATTTCTTGTATGTTCCAAACCCTGGCAGACTGAGATCTGTACGCCGGTTGGAAACTTCCTTACAATAAAAAGAAATAATGTGGCACTACAGATATGGTCACCTTAATTTCCGAAGTCTTAATGACTTAATACGTAACCAGCTCGTGAACGGAAGCAATCTAAAAAATGTTTCGGTTAATACAAATTGTAATGCGTGTAATAAATCTAAGATTTGCTCAAAGCCATTTGCTAAAAACAGTTCGAATTGTGCATCGAAGCTATTAGAGTTGATTCATACAGACGTTTGCGATCCGTCGGTGGCTCTAAATATTTCATAACTTTTATTGACGACATGTCTAAACGAGTTTTCGTGTATTTTATGAAATTGAAGGACCAAGCGTTTGAAAATTTTGTAAATATTCAAAAATTTAGTCGAGTGTCAAAAGGAAAAGAAAATTAAAGCAATTCGCAGTGACAATAGGAAAGAATACGTTAACAATCGATTTGACACTTTCCTTAAAGAGAATGGCATTAAAAGACAATTAACCGTAACGAACACGCCACAACAAAGCGGTGTGGCCGAAAGAGCGAATCGCACTCTTGTAGAAATGGCGCGATCAATGATGATTCATTCTAATGTTCAGGAGCTCTTGTGGGCAGAGGCTATTGCGACTGCTGCATATTTACGGAACAGGTCTCCATTGCAAGCTCTAAATGGTACTACTCCCCTTCAGGTCTGGAGTGGACGCAAGCTTTCTGTCACACACCTGCGTATATTTGGATAGTCTGTCTATGCGCTATCACAAATTTCGTGCTAAGGGAAAGAAATATGTCTTCGTTGGATATTCCCTTACTGCAAAGAACTTAAGGGGCTAAACAAAGAGCAAGATTTAAGCAACAGCAACGAGGTAAGCTAAGCAACGAACTAGAAGAAAATACAGCTGATGCAAACAAAGGCGAAGACGACGAGTTCGAGAGTTTTGACGAGCAGACAACATCCAGCGGATCTGAGGGAAAGATGAATAATCGCCGTGGGCTCGAAAGACCGAAGTTTGTTCGCAACGGGAAACCAGGTAGACCGAAAAAACAATACAATGTGCTTCAGAATATGGTCGCCTATCATGATATTGAAACTCTGAATACTGTTAAACGTGCTTTAAACAGCAAACATTCGTTTGAGTGGGAGACGTCGATGAAACTAGAATACGATGCCCTCATTGCGAACAAGACCTGGTCATTGGTTGACCTTCCGCCTGGAGAGAAAGAAATTGATTCAATGTGGGTGTTCCGAGTTAAAAGAACCACGATGGCAATATAACAAAGTTCAAGTCCAAATTAGTTGCTAAGGGCTGTAGCAAGTAGTATGGGATAGATTACGTAGAAAATTTCTCACCTGTCATACGATACGAGAATATCAGACTTTTGTTAGCTGTTGCTGCGGAAAAGGAGTTGTATTTACATCAGGTAGATGTTTCGAATGCCTATTTGAATAGTAACTTAGATAAAACAGTATACACGAAGCAGCCAGAACATTTCGTGAGTACAAAACATCCACAACGTGTCTTAAAATTACAAAAATCTTTGTACGTGCTCAAACAATCTGGTAGAGCTTGGAATAGTATACTAGATAAGGTGTTACAAAATCAAAGTGTTATATATGGATATGTTATATAGGAATATTACATGATTATTATTTATATTGGAAACACATTATTATTTGTATATCAATATGTAATCGAAATATCGTTTTGTTAACTTTAAGAAATAAATTGTTCTGGCAACGCCAATTAATATTGTAAAAACGGATTAAAGACGACGCTATGAAGTTGAGTCGCAATAAAAAGAATAATTCTGATATTGGACATAACACTGGTGTCAGAAGTGAAAAAGATGAGCATTAACGAGGAACAATTAAATCGGATGTTTGTGTCACTAGCTGGTGCAATTCGCACAGCAGTTGAGCAGGGAAGCCACAATGCTGGCAATCCAGAGATCGACTCAATGACGCCGCGGTTTGCGATGCCAAACTATAAAAGCGGGGAGGAGACTACGGTAAAGGATTACTTCACTAGATTTGACTGGGCACTGCAACTGAGCAAAATTCCTTTTACTGAGCACCATAAATACGCACGTGTGCATATGGGTGCAGAATTGAATACAACTCTACGTATTTTAATTAATCCAAGACGGCCCGAAGAACTACAATATGCAGAAATATAAGAAGTGCTAATTGATCACTTTGATGGAAAGAGAAACAAATATGCTGAGAGCTTCAAATTTCGCCAAATACATCAAGAAAAAGAGGAATCCCTAGCTGCCTTCGTCCTTCGCTTAAAACAAGCTGCATCCTTTTGCGAATATGATATTTTTCTCGACAGAATGATAATAGAAAAAGCCAGCTACATTCGCAGACGATTATGAGGCAGCTTACTCCAGAAAGTTACTACATTCAGTTAGCACTGTCAACGACAAACAGGTACCAGAGGTGGAACCTACATGTAAGCTCGGATACACTCCAATTCGTAAGAAGCCTGGGAACGTTTCTAAGCCCAACGGCCAATGCTACGGCTGTGGAGGACAACATTTACGAAAAGACTGCAAGTTGGAGAATGAAAAATGCTTCCAATGTGGTAAGGAAGGGCATATAAGCAGAAACTGCAGAATCTAACGAGCAGAAAGAGATGCAATCAATGCTATGTACAAACACTATCAATTCAATCAATTCCGTAAAAAGATAAATGATTATATTACATGTAGATGGAATACGATTACCTATTGAATTAGACACAGGAGCTCCATGCAGCATAATTAATGAAACAGAATTTCGGAAGATCAAACCTACACTACGACTGAAAAGAACTGATCGAAAATTTTCTAGCTACACATGTCATCATATTATTTGCATTGGAAGAGTTTTGTTGAATGTTGCATACGAAGGAACGACACGCAAGCTGAATTTATACGTGGTGAAAGGGAATCTAGACACACTCTGCGGTCGAGAATGGATTGCAAAGAAAATTAACTTCGACAAGTTATTTTCAAATGATAACAATAGTTCCATAGACCTAGCAGAAAGCAGGGTAAAGACAGTAGCAGCACATCCAACAGGACTACCAGAAGAGAAGAATTTACAACTAAGCAAATACTAGCTAAATACGAATCGATATTTGATACAACAGCAGGAGCGTTTAAAAGCCCTCCCGTTAAAGTACACCTAAAAGCAGATTCTAATCCTATATTTGCTCGAGCAAGAGATGTACCATTCGCACTGCGTGATGCGTATGCAAAAGAGATCGACAAGAAAATAGCTGCGGGATTCTACAAACGAGTTGATTATTCAGAATGGGCATCCACAACTCATGTAGTGACAAAGAAGAGCGGAGGAATTCGAATAACAGGAAATTACATACCTACAGTAAACGGTCAGATGATAATCGATGAGCATCCAATTCAGAAAACTGAGGAACTATTTAACCAAATGAAGGGAGCTACGGTATTCTCACATCTAGACATTACTGATGCCTATTCCCATTTACTAATTGACGAAAACTTTGCACACATACTAACACTGAATACGATCACACATGGCCTGATTCGTCCAACACAAGCCGTTTACGGAGCAGCAAATATACCTGCATATGGCAGCGCACGATGGAAACATTACTACAAGACATTCCCAATGTACACAACTTCTTCGATGACATTCTTATACATGCTAAGAACACAAATGAATTACTTGGAACACTTGAGACTACTTAGAAAAAGTTACAGGACTTTGGTTTTAAACTAAACAAGTCAAAGTGCGTATTTGCTGCATCTTCGATTGAATTCTTAGGCCACAGAATTGACGCGCAGGGAATACATAAGTCCACCAAACATATTGAGGCCATAACCCACGCTCCAAAACCAACAACGATTGAGCACTTACAATTATTTTTGGGCAAAGCGACATACTACTCCAACTTCATACCGAACCTAGCAACCATCGAAAGACCAATACGGGACATCATGTGAGAAACATATTTGTTTCTCACAAAATACAAGTTCTTATTTCAACAACAACGGGTTGACCCACACTTTGGACCCCCCCTCAGCGCCACCCATGGACTATGTCACCGTTACAGCGACGCTCGCGACGGAAGAACCGTTAAAACAATGAACGGTAACGATTGACTGGTGAGTGCATGTGCCGTTAGTTTTGGGCTCGCAAACGATTGACTGGTGAGTGCATGTGCCGTTAGTTTTGGGCTCGCAAACTATTAAAGTGCATGCAGTCACAGATGCGAGTCAGTCTTTTGAGAAGTGGCGAAGTTCGAAGGTAAAGATCTAGTTGTCCTCGCGTTGCCAGGACCCAGCTTAGCATATCCTCGCGGGGCCAGGATCCCAGTTAGTCGTCCTCGCGTTGCCAGGATCCCGTCAGTATATCCTCGCGTTGCCAGGATCCCAGTTAGTCGTCCTCGCGTTGCCAGGATCCCAGTTAGTCGTCCTCGCGTTGCCAGGACCCCGTCAGTATATCCTCGCGTTGCCAGGATCCCCGTCAGTAAATCCTCGCGTTGCCAGGATTCCATTTAATTGTCCTCGCGCTTCCAGGACCCCCGTCAAGATATCCTCGCGTTGCCAGGATCCCAGTTAGTTGTCCTCGCACTGCCAGGACCCACGTCAAGATATCCTCGCGTTGCCAGGATCACAGTTAGTTGTCCTCGCGTTGCCAGGACCCCAACCGATATCCTCGCGTTGCCAGGATCCCAGTTAGTTGTCCTCGCGCTGCCAGGACCCCCCGTCAAGACATCCCCACGTTATACTACCAGGATTCCCCCCCCCCCAGGGCCGACGGAATACGCCTCACTACAGCCGACGACCCAAGATCGACTCGGCAGGACGACGACCGGACCAAAACAGGATACACCAGCGTCATCTATAGATACATATTTAACTCTGTACAATTACGAGTCGGCTTTTAGGCCGCTAATAAATCTAAGCAAATTCATTGAATAAAAATCACTCTGTGTTCTTATTTATTCGCAAGTGCTGCATCTATAAATTTGTTGCACGTATTCACTCGCCGACCGAGTTAGCCCGGTGGGAATCGACAGGATCGTTACAACTGGCGCCCAACGTGCAGGCTCTTGCGAATAATAGAACAGATAAATTTCAAGATGGTACGAGCATGGGTTTACAACCTGAAAAAGGAAGAACTGATGCAATATGGCACCGAGTTCGGGATCACATTGACCGGAAGCGTAGATGTGATGCGAAGGGACTTCGGCGAATGGGTCCAAACACAAGAAGGACAGATGCCTCACGCCGTACGGTTAGATATATTGGCCAAGAAACCCGCGCATCTCCACTTAGGGAGACTACCACTACAAGGGAAAAGACAGGAAAAAACACAATGGTGACAGATTTGGAGAGCATGGATGTCGCTTCAATAAGCGCGGAGGCACAGCGACGGGAACAACAACAGAGACGAGAAGAACAAGAATCGCAACGGCAGAACACATCAACCATGAACCACGACTACCGGCAACACACAGAAAGGAATCCAACACGGGATTATGCCGCGGTAGCCAAACAAGTGAGGGAATGGAGCTTCAAATTTGATGGCACCTCAAAGCCCTTAGAATTTCTGGAGCAAGTGGAATGGTCGGCGGAAACCTATGGATTAGAACTGGACCAGATACCACGAGCAATGCCAGAACTCCTGAGAGCGAGAATTTTTCCGGCCGAGAGATTACTTCTCAAAGCTGACGGAGGAGGTTGCTCAGAGAAAGCAGGGCATGGATGAACCGTTCAAGAAGTTCATGGTAGAAATGCAGATATTGATGAGGCCACTAAGGCTACCAAAGAAGAGGGAACGGGAAAAGATCTATAACAGCAGCCTTCCCGACCTCAGAGCATTCGCAAGACCATATCAGAACGGCAGTTTGATCGAGCTAATGCAACTAGCAGAAGAGTTTCAAGAATTGGAGCGAGACAGGAAGAAATATCGGCAACAATCTCGTGGAAACCGCCCCAGACTAATGGCCATAGAAGACACCAGGCCAACAGAAACCAGAGGCCCATGTCATCGTTGTACAGACAACGCAAGGTCACAACCACAGCCAACACCAAGATCATTTGCAGGACAGCCAACGCATATTCCAAACCCAACACAGGCATGTAGAAGATGTGGAAATGAAGGACATTGGGCGAGAGAATGTCAAAACCCGAGTCTTCAATTCTCTTGGATATGTGGACGAATAGGGGTTCGCACAGTTCAGTGTTGCCGACAGGGAAACGATCGACGGCGTCCAGCTTCCAGGAGCGAGCGGATGCCGATAGAAGCGGATTCACACAATTAATCGGCATGTTGAAGGACGAGGGCCAACGCCTGTCGGCAACAGTTCAAATCAGCAAAAACCTCTACAACGCTACCATCGACACGGGGGCAACGAGCAGTTTCATAAGCGAGGAGTTAGCAGTGACGTTGTGCGAAGAAGGATTTGAATTGGGAGCAACACAAAAACAGGTGCGATTGGCAGATGGCCGAACTGGTGTCGTGACGGAACAAGTAAAGGTGCAGATCAAACTAGGAAACAAAAAGGTGGATATGCCACTATTAGTTCTACCAGGAGTCATCGACGAATTGGTGCTGGGATGGGATTTTCTGTCTAATATAGGAGCAATCTTTGAATGCGCCGGCATCGAAGTTAGAATCCCGACTCGTCGACAAATCAACAAAGGTCGAGAGGAGAGACTCTCGGTGGTCAACACAGAACATATACATGAGCAAGTAACAAAAGAGCAAGTAACACACGAGCAAGTAACACAAGAACAAATAACACAAGAAGAAGAACCAATCGAGAAGGAGACAACAAGCATCAACAGGGAACGTGGCGAACCCTTACATCCAGATGCAGCTGTGGATGAATTTCTTCGGCAGGAATTAGCTGCATTCACGGTCATGAACGGCACATCACCAATTACGGAACATTGAATTGTGATGAACGATGACCGACCGATTAAGCAACGATACTTCCCGAAGAATCCAAGAATACAGGAGGAGATCAACAAGCAGATCGACGAACTGCTCGCAAAAGGATGTATCGAGGCTTCCAACAGTCCGCACAGTGCACCGATAGTGATGGTCAAGAAGAAGACGGGCAAATGGAGACTGTGTGTCGACTTCCGGCAATTAAACAGTCGATCGGTCTAGGACGCATATCCTTTACCCAGGGTACACCACATCTTGGATCAACTGAGGGAAGACCACTACATAAAAAGCCTCGATTTGAAAGACGGCTATTGGCAGATCCCAATGAAAAAATCAAGTCGACCATTGACCGCATTCACCGTCCCAGGCAGAGGATTATTCCATTGGAAGGTTATGCCATTCGGACTCCATTCAGCACCGGCAACGTTCCAGCGTGCCTTGGATCGTGTGATTGGCCCGGAAATGTTGCCCCGTGCTTTCGTATACTTGGACGACATCATCGTCATGGGGAAAACGTTAGAAGATCACATGACAAACCTAAAAGAGGTGTTTCGACGACTGCGGGCAGCGAATTTGAAGATTAACAAGTGCGACTTCTTCAAAAAAGAGCTGAAGTACCTTGGTCACTTAGTAACCGAACATGGAATATCCACGGATCCAGATAAAGTAGCTGCAATTTCGCAGTTAAAACCACCCACAAATATCAAGGAGCTGCGACAGTATCTCGGAGTGGCATCCTGGTATAGACGATTCGTTCCGGATTTTTTAAACACGGTACATCCACTCAACGGATTATTGAAGAAAGGCGTAAAGTGGGTATGGAGCGAACAGCATCAGCAAGCGTTCGACATGGTGAAGGAGAAGCTGACAAAAGCACCAGTCCTGGCATGTCCCGATTTTAGTCAGCAGTTCACATTACAAACTGATGCTAGCAACTATGGACTAGGAGCAGGAATCCAGCAAGGGAGAGCGGGTGATCGCATACTCAGCAACGGAGAAAGAATGCTTGGCAATCGTCTGGGCAATTCAAAAGATGAGACCATACCTTGAGGGTTACCATTTCGCGGTCGTGACAGACCACATGGCGTTAAAATGGTTAAATTCTATCAACAGCCCTACCGGTCGGATCGCCAGATGGGCGTTTGAGTTGCAGCAGTACGATTATGAAGTGGCATATCGCAAAGGAAAACTAAACGTGTGGCAGACGCACTATCCAGGCAGCCGCTGGAACAGGTGACCTGCGCACGGGTCGATGCGCAAAATACGACAGATATTGGCGGCACGGACTGCAACTGGGTACAGAAGATGCTACAGAAGATTGTCAAAGACCCCAGAAAATTCCTGGACTAATTGGAGGAATCCGGCAATCTGTACAGACACATTCCTCACCGAGCCGGGCATGAGGATGTACCATAATGGAAATTGTGCGTAACAACGATGAAGGGGCAGCGGGTATTGCATGAAAATCATGATGCAGCGGCTGCAGGACACACAGGAACAAGGAAGACAATAGCTCGAGTGAAGGCATGATATTATTGGCCAGGGTTACACCGAGATGTTCGCAACTATGTCGAACGGTGCGAGGTTTGCCAACGATACAAGCCGAACCAGTTACAGGCAGCCGGCAAGATGCTAACCCAGATTCCAGCAGAACCATGGGAAACAGTGTGCGCAGATTTTGTCGGCCCATTACCACGGTCAAAGCACGGAAATACGACACTGTTGGTATTTATAGACCGATTTTTGAAATGGACCGAACTTATACCGTTGCGAAGCGCAACGGCGGCAACCCTACAGAAAGCATTTCGAGTGAGAATCCTGGCAAGGTTTGGCGTACCAAAGATCCTCATCACCGACAACGGCGCACAGTTTACTAGTAAGGCGTTCAAGAGCTTCCTGCAGGATTTGGGTGTGAGACATCAATACACGGCACCATACACACCACAGGAAAATCCGACAGAACGAGCAAATCGCACCGTGAAAACGATGATAGCTCAATACGCAGGGACAAATCAGCGGTGTTGGGACGAAGCTTTGCCGGAAATCACCCTAGCAGTCAATACCAGTGTATCGGCATCCACAGGCTACACACCAGCGTTTATAACACAGGGCCGAGAACCTCGACTACCACAGGCATTGTACGATGAGGTGGCCATCGGCATCGGACAAACATCCCAGGACCCCCGGGCAAATGCTGAAAAGCTCAAGAAAATTTTCGAGATAGTTCGCAGGAGCCTGGAGAAGGCTGCTCAGGACCAGGCTAGACACTATAATCTACGCAGGAGGCCATGAAAACCTAGCGTGGGGGAGCAGGTGTGGTTGAAGGAGCATCATCTGTCCAACGCGGCGGACGGATTCACGGCAAAATTGGCACCGAGGTTTGGAGGACCATATACGATCGTGGACTTCGTATCACCGGTAATTTGTAAATTTCAATCCCAAGTGGACAAAAAGATACGACGACCACAAGTGGGAGACCTGAAACCACACGCTACGGTGGAGGAACCAGGCCAGAACAATAGCTAGGAACGACCGGTTAAAGGAGGAAAAAGAAAGAATTCTAAGAGAATTACAATAAGTTGGTGTTTGGCAAAGAGTCCGTATTAACGTGAAGTCTATTGAGTAAAACATGTTTCCGACTAACCGCGTATGCATGACCAGCTCTGGATTCTTGGTAGATATATTCACTAAAGGGATAGAAACATTTCCCAGCCTGGAGTTCATGATAAATGAGTGCGTACAAGTAAAAGAAAAATTCAAATTTTTTTTCCGGGTGGCAACTCTACCATGCCCACAAAATTTTTTTTTGCCTACACGGCGGACACACACGAAGGGGAAAAAAAACAATTTTTTTTTTAATAATTTTAAAATTTTTTTTTCTCCGGGTGGCAACTTTACCATGCTCACAAAATTTATTTTTTTCCCGATGAAAGAGGGGAATATATATATTTATATGGGCATAAATATAAATATATATAAAGACAAGAACAACAAGTGAATTCAGCAACGGAGCATAGAAATCGGCCCACTGTACACATGTGTCGCGCCAACATCAAAATTTGCAAACCAAAATGCAAACAATGCAAGACAAAGATAAGAGAGAACCCGTGACGTCAGCAGCCAGAGCAACTGCATTATGTTTGCCATTACCAATACAGCAAGAGACCGTCTGTCGTGGCGCTGTGCAGAGAGCAGCCGGTCAACCGAAATTGCAAACCGTAGGCCGCGGTTCAATTCTCCGCTCTGTCGGACAAATGCAATTTTTCTTTAATGCATTTCGGCAGCGATGTTGCCCTATTTACCCACCCCTCCCCCCTCCACTGTTTATGACGTGTATACTTGCGCGGGCATTCACTTTCATTCGCTTCCCGAAGAAAGAGGGGAGTGTGAGAAACAAATATGTTTCTCACAAAATACAAGTTCTTATTTCAACAACAACGGGTTGACCCACACTTTGGACCCCCCTCAGCGCCACCCATGGACTATATCACCGTTACAGCGACGCTCGCGACGAAAGAACCGTCAAAACAATGAACGGTAACGATTGACTGGTGAGTGCATGTGCCGTTAGTTTTGGGCTCGCAAACGATTGACTGGTGAGTGCATGTGCCGTTAGTTTTGGGCTCGCAAACTATAAAAGGGCATGCAGTCACAGATGCGAGTCAGTCTTTTGAGAAGTGGCGAAGCTCTAAGGTAAAGATCTAGTTGTCCTCGCGTTGCCAGGACCCAGCTTAGCATATCCTCGCGTGGCCAGGATCCCAGTTAGTCGTCCTCGCGTTGCCAGGATCCCGTCAGTATATCCTCGCGTTGCCAGGATCCCAGTTAGTCGTCCTCGCGTTGCCAGGACCTCGTCAGCATATCCTCGCGTTGCCAGGATCCCAGTTAGTCGTCCTCGCGTTGCCAGGATCCCCATAGTATATCCTCGCGTTGCCAGGATCCCCGTCAGTAAATCCACGCGTTGCCAGGATCCCCGTCCGCATATCCTCGCGTTGCCAGGATCCCCATAGTATATCCTCGCGTTGCCAGGATCCCCGTCAGCATATCCTCGCGTTGCCAGGACCCCATAGCATATCCTCGCGTTGCCAGGATCCCCATAGTATATCCTCGCGTTGCCAGGATCCCCGTCAGCATATCCTCGCGTTGCCAGGACCCCGTCAGCATATCCTCGCGTTGCCAGGATCCCAGTTAGTCGTCCTCGCGTTGCCAGGACCCCGTCAGCATATCCTCGCGTTGCCAGGATCCCAGTTAGTCGTCCTCGCGTTGCCAGGACCTCGTCAGCATATCCTCGCGTTGCCAGGATCCCAGTTAGTCGTCCTCGCGTTGCCAGGACCCCGTCAGTATATCCTCGCGTTGCCAGGATCCCCGTCAGCATATCCTCGCGTTGCCAGGATCCCCATAGTATATCCTCGCGTTGCCAGGATCCCCGTCAACATATCCTCGCGTTGCCAGGATCACCATAGTATATCCTCGCGTTGCCAGGATCCCCGTCAGCATATCTTCGCGTTGCCAGGATCCCCATAGTATATCCTCGCGTTGCCAGGATCCCCGTCAGCATATCCTCGCGTTGCCAGGATCCCCATAGTATATCCTCGCGTTGCCAGGATCCCCATAGTATATCCTCGCGTTGCCAGGATCCCCGTCAGTAAATCCTCGCGTTGCGAGGATTCCATTTAATTGTCCTCGCGCTGCCAGGACCCCCGTCAAGATATCCTCGAGTTGCCAGGATCCCACCCAGCTGTCCTCGCGCTGCCAGGACCCTTGTCAAGATATCCTCGCGTTGCCAGGATTCCAGTTAGTTGTCCTCGCACTGCCAGGACCCACGTCAAGATATCCTCGCGTTGCCAGGATCCCAGTTAGTTGTCCTTGCGTTGCCAGGACCCCAACCGATATCCTCGCGTTGCCAGGATCACAGTTAGTTGTCCTCGCGCTGCCAGGACCCCCCGTCAAGACATCCCCGCGTTATACTACCAGGATTCCCCCCCCCCCCCCAGGGCCGACGGAATACGCCGCACTACAGCTGACGACCCAATATCGACTCGGCAGGACGACGACCGGACCAAAACAGGATACACCAGCGTCATCTATAGATACATATTTAACTCTGTACAATTACGAGTCGGCTTTTAGGCCGCTAATAAATCTAAGCAAATTCATTGAATTAAAATCACTCTGTGTTCTTATTTATTCGCAAGTGCTGCATCTATAAATTTGTTGCACGTATTCACTCGCCGACCGAGTTAGCCCGGTGGGAATCGACAGGATCGTTACAATCATTAATGGTGGAAAATTTTACTGAACGGCAGACGCAGAATCGGCATATATGATGATCAAAAGCATACTGGTATCCGAACAAGTATTAATGCCATATGATCCATCCCTTCCACTAATACTGGCAACAGATGCTAGCAGAACAGGACTGGGCGCTGCTTTATCTCATCGATTGTCCAACGGCAAGGAACGTCCAATTGCTTACGCAAGCCGCACAATGACCGCAACGGAACAACGATATCCAACCATCGATAAAGAAGCACTTGCTATTGTATGGGCAGTACAAAAATTCTTCAAATACTTGTATGCGAGACACTGGACTTTAATAACAGACAACAAACCACTAATGCAAATCTTGCACCCTACAAAAACACTTCCGGTACTATGCATTTCAAGAATGGCTAACTACGCAGACTTCTTGGGAAATTTTGATTTCGACATTACTACAAAATCGTCATAACAAAATAGTAATGCTGATTATCTTTCTCGCTTATCACTTAACACCAATAACCAGAATCAAATCAGAGCTGGGTGAATTTGATACCTTCATAACACAACAGATAAATCAACTACCAATTACAGCTACTGCCATTTCTCGAGAAACTAAAAAAGATAGGCACTTGGGCAAAATCTTACAAGTCCTGGAGAGCGGTCGTTGTCTAACCGGGAGTGGATTCAAGTCACCGGAGAACAAATACAATACAATACATCGGGATGCCTAACTTTCGAGCACCGTGTAGTCTTTCCACATAAATTTCACAAACAAGTCCTACTGAAACTACATCGAGCTCAACTAGGAGTAGTGAAAATAAAGAGCATTGCACGATCCTTTGTCTATTGGCCAGGAATTGACAAAGACATTGAGAGCACTGCAAAATCATGCGAATTCTGTGCACGACATGCTAACCTACCCCCCAAATACTCAGATCATTGCTGGGAATATCCAAAAGGACCATGGGAACGCATACATACAGACTACGCGGGCTCAATTGAAGGTTGGATGTTACTTATAATCTCAGACGCGTACTTAAAATGGTTTGAAGTGAAAGTCACAAAATCGACAACGACATCTGCAACAATTATGCTATTAGATGATGTATTGACAACATACGGAGTTCCATTCATGGTAGTCTCTGACAACGTCACAAATTTTACTTCGGCCGAATTCAATAAGTATTTAGACTCGGTGGGTTTTAAGTACCACAAGCTAACAGCACCCTACCATCCAGCGACAAACGGACAAGCTGAAAGGAATGTGCAAACTGTAAAAAACGCTTCAAAAGCAATGGGATCAAATGCGAAAACACTAAAGATGAATTTAAATGAGTTCTTGCGCCACTATAGAAACCACGGAGAATCACTTGCTAAGATGTTTTTTGGACGACAACTACGCACACGATTGGAACTCGTAAGACCGGAGAACAAAAAAAGTCACAGCAAAACAATTCATGAAATTCAAAGTAGAGTATAGACATTTTAAAGAGAAGGATTTGGTCAATTTTATTTCTGGCATTACACATATGGACAAATGGATAAGAGGAGCAGTCATTGAGAGAATGGGAAACTTGCACTACAAAATTCTACATAACAACAAAACATATATACGACATATAAATCAGATTCGTGGCACCAATGCCAAGGATATTCAAAAGGACCAAGACGGAGAAGATAAGGATGAAGGCAAAAGTTTAAAATGGTCATAAAATGAACTTATCGGAAATTCAACATCATTGGAATCACATTCGATAACTCCACAACAAAATTCACTTGATAATGACGACATATGTGCCAATGAAGATAATGATCAGAGCGACACATACCAAACACCAATAGCATTGCATACAGAAGAAGTTTTACATGCACCACAAGGAACATCAACACCTATGGAACCGCAGACAGAAACAAGAAAGGACATTCGTCGGTCGACACGAGTACGAAAGGAAAGAATTATATTTTCACCATCTTCTTAGAAGGGGAAGAGTGTTATATATGGATATGTTATATAGGAATATTACATGATTATTATTTATATTGGAAACACATTATTATTTGTATATCGATATGTAATCGAATTATCGTTTTGTTAACTTTAAGAAATGAATTGTTCTGGAAACGCCAATTATCATTGTAAAAACGGATTGAAGACGACGCTATGAAATTGAGTCGCAATAAAAAGAATAATTCTGATATTGGACATAACACAAAGCTACCAAGAATGAGCCATGTTTATATAAAAAGATTGATCAGAATTCGTATTGCTTAATAGCTGTATATGCAGATGACATAATAATAGCCTGTTTAAAGAAAAACGATATTGATTATATACTAGGAAAACTGAAAAATTCATTCAGCATTAATGATTGTTCCAAATTAAATAATATCCTAGGGATAGAAAAACCCTAGGATATTAACTATACAAAAGTCTAATTGCATTTATTTTCCTGTGATCACTGAAAGCTTGTTACTTAACGAACTTAATATAATTAAACCTGGTTTCCAACCGGGCCCCGATGGAGTTCCCGGATGTGTACTTCGATATTGTTCTGGTTCTCTATGTAAGCCACTACTAAAATTATTTGAGTTGTCTGTAAATTCTAGCTCTTTTCCATCTGTTTGGAAGGAATCATATATAATTCCGTTGCACAAAAATGGTTCTAAGTCGGATGTTAAAAACTATAGAGGTATCTCCAAATTGTCTGCAATGCCAAAAGAGTTTGAGAAGCTGATTACTTCTCAACTTCAACACTTATGTAGCTCTATAATTTCACCTTGCCAACACGGTTTTGTGAAATCAAGATCTACTACCACTAACCTACTGGAACTGTCCTCTCTTGTGATCAGAGGATTTCAAAATAAAATGCAAACTGATGTCATTTACACTGACTTCAGTAAGGCTTTTGATTCTGTTAATCACTCTCTTTTGCTTCATAAACTTAATCTTATTGGATTTCCTCATAACCTACTTAATTGGATTTCTGAATATCTTAATTCTAGAACCCAAAAAGTCCTTTTTAAAAGCTGTCTGTCTAAACCTGTCCTGGTAACTTCTGGTGTACCTCAGGGAAGCCATCTTGGTCCTTTACTCTTTAATCTTTTTATTAACGATCTCCCATTAATCTTTTCCCACTCTCATATACTAATGTATGCCGATGATGTGAAGCTATGCTTTTCGTATAATGACATAAATTCCCATCACTTTTTGCAAGTAGATGTCGATTCTTTTTTCGCCTGGTGTGATTTTAATCAATTACATCTAAACTGCTCAAAGTGTAAGGTTATGTCATTTTATAGAAGCAGACCTCATATATTTAACTACACGATCGACCGAAACTGCTTGGAGAGACTTAATCGTGTGAATGATTTAGGAATACTCCTTGATCATAAGTTAAAATTTGATCTTCATATTGCACACACTGTCAATAAGGCTAGTCAAGTTCTTGGATTCATTAAACGATGGGCTAA
The DNA here is from genome assembly GCA_951394115.2 of Drosophila phalerata. Classification (NCBI taxonomy): domain Eukaryota; kingdom Metazoa; phylum Arthropoda; class Insecta; order Diptera; family Drosophilidae; genus Drosophila; species Drosophila phalerata. Next base: position 9,722,316 of record OX596006.1, on the reverse strand, counting down.
GGAATTTGATGACCCTTACACGACTAAACTACTCTATACCTCTCTCGTTCGTCCTATTTTAGAATACGGATCTTGTGTGTGGTCGCCACAATATATGGCACATCAAAATTCAATTGAGTCTGTTCAAAAGAAATTTCTTCTTTTTGCTTTTCGTGGCTTCAACTGGGACCCTGGTTTAGACTTGCCCTCATACACTGATAGACTGTTATTGATTAACCTTCCAT